>OX411553.1:39007338-39477338 GCA_948146395.1 Fragum whitleyi
ATTTTGCTGGAAAGGGGCCGTACAAGATATGGGATATTTCTCCATTATTTAGAGGTAAACACGTGAAAAATATATTGGCCTTTTCTATATTTTTTTCACTTTTTTTAATTCAAACAATTAAATATAATCCTAGCTAAACCAGTCTCAACTGTAAAGGATTGAAGAGATTTTCGCTTTAAGGGTGTTTTATTTTACAAAGAATATAGCAATAGCATGTTTATTGGCTTTTAAAGTGTCTAAGGATTATACTGCATATCATACAAACTCATTGTATGTTTGCGATATCTCATTTGATAATACATATAAAGCCATTTATGACTGTTAAAATTCTAAATGGCCTCATTCGATGCGCCTTTAATATCAGCAGATCTGAAATTCAACCTTTTCAAGGGTAGGCCCACTTTTAATAAAGAGACTGTATGACGCGAAATAATCTTTACCGACACCTTTTTTCTGTTTCGTTGTTGTTATTGTTTATTTTTTTTTTAATTATTTGAATGGGAATTAGAGAAAGTGGGACGCCATATTTTTCTACGTATTCTTTTGTATTGTTTACAGCAATACTTCCACATGTTCCTTTCCTAGTATTCAGCTGCCCTCCAACTAAGGTTTATTCAAAATTAGTTAAAGGTTCCGCAACAATTCGAAATTAATCATTTTTAAAATGTTAACCGAGGTTTCATTATGATTTCATTAGGCATCCTCTGTTAACACTGTTAAAGATCTCCACTTCCGACACGTTGCAGAAATATTATAGGTCCACTACCTTAACCCTTTCCTGTCCAATCCCTGGTTTTTACGTCCCTAAGATTTTGTAACTGAGAAAATATTGTAGAAAAAGAGGAAATTGTTTGTGACAAACAATTTCTTCTTTTTCTACAAAATTTTCTATCTTACTGAATGGTTATTTTTCAAATTAAGTCCACTTTAAATTTTCGTCTGCAAAACCTTTGAATTTGGACAAGTCCAAAATTTTGTAAAACAGGAAAAGATTAACAAAAAGCATCTTTTAGAATTTCATTTTATGAATTTCCTACATCAACAGGTATTGGTATAACTATCTTCACTACGTCGACTATATTCAGCACAACATCTACCCTATTTCGAGGATGGCTGATGTATTTCTTCGTTAACTCTTTCACGTCTCCGCTTCCATGGACACACTGTAATAACACATGGAACACGGACTCTTGCCTAGAAAATCCTTTTATAGACAATATTAACAATGCAAGATATTTAAATGTTTCGATGTCAGAGAAAAACCAAAGTTTGATGACATACAATCAACGGGATAAGGAAAACATTACAAAAATGACAGCGGCAGAAGAATTCTGGCAGTGAGTAACTAAAACATTTTTGACCTCAGACGCCTGTATTACTTAACTTCTTACAGAAAAAAAATAATTGTAGGTCAAAATCACAAATCATACCTGGTGTTGCCATTCATTGTTAGATTCTGCCCTGCAATATCTCGTTGGAATCGTCTTTAGAAGACGATTTCAATGAGATATTGCATGGCCGAATTTCATTAGTTACTTCTGTAGAAGCAACTTTAATCTTTAACTTGCCCAAAAAAAGATAGTGAGATGTTTAGTTAAACAGGCCCTAGCTCCATCGGTTTTTTTTTGTTCTGTCCATTTTTTTTACTCCAACCGTCTCGATTAATCCCTATTTTTTTTAAAGTGATTCAGAGAATATTTGTTGATTTCACGTGGGTAAGCGTCATACAATTAGGATTTTTTGTAATATTTTATCTTAAGTGGGAAAGACATTGAGCATCACGCTTATGCTTGACTAAATATTTTAACTAGGATACGTGCAAACCCTCTTCACTAAATTTTAACCGTCGGTTAGCACACCTTGAAACTAAGATCCCTGTTATAATTATAACATATCGAGTACTTTTTGTTCTTCAAAACTTGTAAATCGTCACGCGAAAAGGACCATCTGGGAAGTGCGTAAAGTGTCGATCCTTGTCAGACTGCGCAGATTGCGCAGGCTGACAAGGGTCGAAACTTTTCGCACTTAACTTATTTTCGGCATCTAGAAAAAAACAATCTGCCTTCCTATGAAAGAATTTTTGAAACGCGACCTCTGGTTTGCCTGTTCTAAAACAAATCTCTATTTCAAATATATTTTACGAAGTCCCAGGTGGTCCCTTTTCGCGTGACGGGTCGCATTTTTGTATATTTCAGATATGAAACTCTTCGTCTGTCTTCAGGGCTGACGGACTTCGGTGAGTTCAACTGGCGTATGCTCATCTGTATAGTTGTATTTCGGATACTGGTTTTCTTCAGTATGATAAAAAGTATCAAAAGCATTGAGAAGGTATGAACCGCCTTGACATACTTTAACTTGAATACAATGTTTCTCAATTAAATAAGTCGTGATGAAGTTCTTTCGCCCTTCTTGTACAATCACATATGTGTACGCCTCCACCCCCCCACCCCCCCACCCCCATCCCAAAACCCCTAGTACTTCCAAACACTGTGGAAAAGAACAAAATCACAAAGGGTGCTTTTTTTAATAATAATTTTTTCAAACCGCGCCCATTCTTGTTTGCAAACTTAGTTATATAAGACTAATCTTAGCTTTCGAAAATTCGGGAAGGTTAAAATGCCAACGTATAGAAATTTATGAATCGTTGCTAAAAAACAGTCAAAAATGAAACTTGATTTATTAAATAACATCATTAATTAATCATAACCTTACATTAACTTAAAAGCATAACTTTTTAACCCAAACAGCGAAAATATTTGAAAGAAAAATGGATAGAACAACGAATAAAATGATCTATTAAATGATGTATGCCTAATTAGTGATATTAGCTCGTGGTTCAACATAAATATTTGAATAAATATAGGACAATCGTTTTAGTTTAAGATCGATCTATATTTCATTGAGTAAAAAAACCAGCCAAAACCGAGTTAGATATTTTTGTCATAAAATACACTAAGTACGTATTATATTTATCTTATAACCTCTATTTTCCTTGTTTTCGTCAATTTTTCTTAAAGAAATACAAGTTTCTAAAATTAACCGCATTATTACATTGTTCTTGAAATATAAATGTGTTATCACAACGATATTTCTATAGATATAAGATAAATTACCTTTAAGACTAGTTCTTACAGGGACTCACATGAGGTCCCGGCCTAATTAAATTTTTTATAGTTTCAATTGTTAGGCGTTGAGTTTATCAAACGATTATCTATCGTCATTTCTCGAAAATGCACCGAAAAGGATTTAATACATACTCTTTCTTTGTTTACAGGTAATGTACGTGACGACATTTGCGCAGTTCGGATTCATTCTCATTGTGTTTATACGCTCATTAATGCTACCGGGAGCTGCTGCCGGGCTTAGTCGTTTCTTTCTGACTGACTTGTCTAAGCTTGGCGAAATACGGGTACACTCTTATTTTTGTATGTGTAGGAAAATCCAAGCCTGACCTTTTGATTAGTAATAAACTCTATATAATTAATTGAACTTATAATGAACTTCAAGTTTTTCGGGTAAAATCGAAAGTCACTTTGTCCGTCGTTTATTAATGAATTACAGCGATGAACTTAGATGTCAGTAATAACTAAATCGCTAAGATGAAAGTTTTTGCACTATAAAGCCAATATGTAGGAGGGCTACAAACACTGCACAAAATTAAAAAAAAAAAAACAAAAACTTAATAGTATGATTGCATTGTCAAACTAATTATGTAACGAGCCTATCCTTTGTCATTAAAGGCGGTCATAAAAGTCTTGGGCCTAAGTCTGACAAAATTAACACATACTCCGTTTTTTATTTTGATTTGAGCCGGTGCGTGACATTTCCAACATTTTCACTCATATGCGAGATACAAACGTTGAGAAGCGTAGACAACGACATGATGCGATAACAATATATGCCGACTGCCAGAAGAGGGATTTAGACCTTATCTCTTATATAGAGTATAGTGAAGACTCTGGTCAGCATGTGCGGATGCACAGGCTGGCCAGAAGCTTTGCTTTGCGCAAATGTGAATTTGTTGAAAATGTAACGCACTGGCTCATTTAATTCTATATCTTCTGTCAACAGATATGGGTGGAAGCCTTTCTAATGTCTTTTTACACAATGTCAATCGGATGGGGATCAGTCATAACAATGGGGTCACACGCTAAATTCAAGGACAATAGTCTAAGGTAGGGCTTTATTTACATTATTTTGCTACCCACGTCTATAGAGACAAAAAATAATACCAAGAAAACGAGATCTGATAGTCAGTGGGTAGATTAATCTGCGACCGTCAGTTATTCTATATGACATATTTTGAAATTATGAGGGCGCAGCCATGAAAACGCGTGGTTCTCTGGTTGTTTTGCATGACGTCACAAGCATCAAAATCAAACAAAATCAACGTAAGATTAAAGCGGGGCTTGTTTCTATTTGATAAGCGTTTTGTCTTCAAATAATGATATGCCCAGACAACCTCCACTGACGATCAAAAAACATGTAAACATGCTTCTCATTTAGCGTATTGACCAAAGTACGGTCAGAAACCGAAATGCCCAACAATTATCGAAGATTAATATAAATACCTCTGAGGTAAAATAAAATAGCTTTAATTGTAATGAAGGAGGTTGTACACAAGACTGTACTGTCCCAAAAAGAATTAAGTAACCTACAGTTAACAAAATCGTGAAATTGACAACGTGAACGATTTTGGAATGATTTGGGAGTGAAATTGAATGAGTGTGTGGAGCGAGTTTTGAGTGAATTTAATGGGATGTAATCCTCTATCGCAAATTTTGTTCAGGATGAACAAAATTAGCGATATTGATTATCTCCCTTTAATAAAATATGCAAACAAATTATATAGATAACTTCATTTTGCTTTAGAAACCTCTTAGATGCTTACAATTTGAATTGTGTTAGTGAAATCGCGATTTTTCTCTATCAAAATTTATTTTGAATGACCTTGTTGATTATATATTTTTCAATGGGTTTGAGCATTTTTGAATGGTTTGAGTGAGTGTTAGGAAAGAATGATTGGATCGGTGAGTGAGCGATTAAGAATGGTATTGATTGAGGTGAATGTCAATTTTACAATGTAATTAACTGTACGAGTAAGATAGAATTCGTCATTAAATACTTTATTTTAAAAAATAAACTTTTAGCGTTATTATTCTTTTATTATTTCATTTCAGAACATGCATATTGACGCCCACAGTCGACGCCTTTATTGCTATAATGACTGGTGTGGTGTGTTTTACCGTCCTTGGAAACATGGCTCATGTGTACCGCGTGCATGTGGACGAAGTTGTCAATGCAGGTCTGAAACCCATTCGGAATACCACTCGGCCAATAAACCTCGGATGTACATAGACGGACTATTTTTAAAAAATTACGGACTATTTTTAAAAATTACGGGAAAACCTTGGAAAAACTTGATGACACCAGTTAAAATGGCGTTAGCCCTTGAAACTTTGAGTGAAAACATTCGACGTCGCCAACGCTACTCGTTTAACTCATTGACGTGAAACCATCGTATTCTTATATATATCTTTAGATTCTTAAATAACGGCTGAATAAATCTTAATTTTCGATAATGATTCGTCGTTCTCAAATATTAAGATTTTTCAGCCGCTATTTACTGTTAAAGTATGAATCTAAAGATAGCACCGGTTGTTTCCGCGCTAATGTTTCTTACGCTGTTCCACCTAACAAAATGCACAATTCTGTTACATACCTATCCGCCTTATATACATCAGAGGGTTGTTGCAGCTTACGGAATCGCCGAGTGATGTTCTGAATGGTCTGAAGCCATGAAGAACACACCAGCGTTGACATTTATTACGATCAAAATCATTTTAGGTCACCCACCTAGCGCTCCATTCATTCTTTCGTTTCAATTACTTGCTGAAAGCAACAAGAACACTCTCAAATCACTAAAAAAAACTCAACACCTATTTTCAAATCACTTCAAAATCTTTTATTTAACTTAATGGTTTGAATTTGAAAGCGGCCTATAGGTTCCTGAAGATAAAGGAACCTATGTAATATGTCTAATTGCGGTCCGCGTGAACTCAATAAAAATTTTATACTAGCTCTCTTTACTTTTATGCAAGCCTAAATCATCCCCCAGCTCATTCAATTTCATCCCATATCCATTCACCTTATCAATTTCACGAAGTTCTTAACTGTACACATTCATCATTTTAACAATCTTAGAAAAAATATGCGGAAACCATTTTTATTTTCACGGTAAAGGTACCACAACATTACCATACCCTCTTAGGCGTCAACAAATACTTAACGGGTGAATTTGGTATGGTAATATGTGTTCAATTTTTCATTGCAATATGTGTGCTTGCTCAATTTGAGGGTTTATTTCGTGTATAAAGTACTAGGCAGCCTTTATCTAATACGTAAACGTACCGTTAATCTAACGACAAACGTATCAATTAAAACATAGTCGTACTTTGCTCTTATAGGTGTGTCTTTGGGTATGGTATCGTTTGTAACAGCGCTGTCAGCGTTACCATTAACAAAGTTTTGGAGTGCCGGTTTCATATATTCTGTCATAACTAACATGATAAGAGAGTCCGATAATTGGAAACTGATTACATTTTTCACAAAACATGATGGCTTGGAAATACGAGGGCCCGTCAATTATTTCGTGAACTATATAAATTGAAACATTTTCTGTGTTTTGTCTTGTATAGGTGTGTCTTTGGGTATGGTATCGTATGTAACAGCCCTGTCAGCGTTACCATTACCGAATTTGTGGAGTGCCGGTTTTATATTGTCTGTCATACTAACAGGACTGGATAGTCAGGTAACTAGAAACCGATTAACTTTTCACAAAACATGATGGCTTGGTAATACGAGGGCCAATCAACAATTTCGTGAATTAGATATGTAAACGCGATAGGTTATGTATAAATTGAAAGATTTTTGTGCATATGTACGAGAGAGCATGAACGTTGAAATCAAGATAAATTAATATTACGACTAACTACAAACCAAATTTGTATTGTCACCCACCGAACTTATCTATCGAAGAATCTATTCAAATGATAACAGTAGTACTAAATAAGTATTAAAATGAAAAAAAAACCATACAACTTTTCCGGTAAGCACTCAACGTAACACACCCGGTATTGCAATCAAGGACACAGAGCACTTGAAATTTTAACAGATAAACCTGCACGTGACATTTAAAACAATATGACAACTTTACCAAAGGTACAGACAATGAGCTGCAGTCTAGACAGCCACGGTGCAATTTGAAGATCCTCTGACGATCATAAGATCTGAGGACTGTTTATACAAAGCACAAAATAAAGACTACGCGGATGCACAGGCAGTCTTTCCTGAGGAAACTATCAAAATATTAGAAATGTCGCACCAATGTTCAAATGATTTTATTCTATGCCATGCATGTTCTAATTTATTTTATTTAAACTCCCCAAAACAGGTAATTATAGTAGAGACGAGCATACAAATCCTAGGTGAGACATTTCCTAATATTTATCCACGTTACAGACTAACAACTCTGGTTCTATTCAGCCTCGGCCTTGTTGTCCTCGCCTTGCCTACAGCTACAGGGGTAAGATATTAGTACTTTTGAACATTATCGTACTTTTCCTAAAATCAAATTTTTGTTTTGGTATTTATACAGTTTACATGACTTGTTAGTTAAAAGAAATGAATGTAATATGTGGAAGGGAAGGTTTTTTTACATTTACTGAACAATGAAAGTCAGGAAGAATAGGAGAAAAAATAGGACAAAATTCGCCATACACACTCATTCAATTTCAATCCAAACCAATTTCAAAATAATTCACCATGTCAATTTCACGATTTTGCTAATTATATGTTATAGGAGAGTTGATTGTTATTGTTTATATTGAGAATTTCCCGCGCATGCGCATTACTGGTAGGCAAAAACGGTCAGATCTCTATGCGAGATGACAATTAAAACTGGTTCAAATCAACCGTTCTTTTAAATTTAAGATAAAAAGAAAATTAAATATTATTTGTACGAATGATTCCCGTTAATGATTAATCGATATTTAAAGAATCTCTTACGTAATAGCCCTTTATAAGCTTCCCGAGATTAGACTATTTCGGCCGACTTATCGAACGAAGTTGCCATCGACGATAGATCTTTTAGCTATTTAGAATGAGTTTTTTGTCTCTTTAAATAATGCATTTGTCTAGAAAGATTGTAACCTAGAATCTTTGAATAAACATGGCCTAGGGTCTGTCTTATAAAGACGCCCGAGTTGCGCAATTTAGCTCGACGGACTCTAAAACACGTGTCCGTGTATTAGCGCAAATATTCTTCCTTTGTAAAGTTGATGTTTTCTTTTTTGTCAATTTTCACGTCATTCATAAAGAAAGTTGAAAATTATGTATGAAACATAGTAAGTGTTTAGGTTTTCAAACATTCGTAACTCAGTCTACAGCACTCATGAAAGGTCTGACAAAGCTGTAGTTGCACCGTTTCTGTAAACAAACCCAGAAATAGTTATATTTTAAGTTTTTTATAGAAAGTTAGATGAAAACGGCGGTGGATGAAGGATAAAAAAGGTACTAATGTACAATAAAGGGAGAGAAGATTCGTTTTCCTAGTATTACAAACTTTTGTTTGAATTTCTGTGTAAAAATGAAACAACTAGGCTACAGATGGGGGTTCGTTTGAATCCCTTGAACCCCTTTTTGCATCCGCCACTTGAACAAATTAACTTTCTTTGCCGCTTTCCATAACGTAATGAATTTGTATGACATGAACTAAATAAAAAAGTTTGACTCAGATTAATCGGTTCACAGCGTCAAGTATAATAAAACTTCGTAACTACAGCCGATCGAGATCTGTTGTACCCGTAGTCGCGCCGTTTTCAAGGGTGAAATCAGACGAAATGGTCATACGTGTTGAATGTTATTGGGAAAACGTAAGATGAATAAGTAAAAGTCATTAACCCTTTCCAATAAAGTAATTTTACCGAGTTTAAGATGACTCGGGTTAAACAACGTTTGGGTAAAAGTGACATGTAACGTTAATTTGTTCACTCGCCAGAATTTCAGAACTTTGTACTTATTTTTCCTCGCATTCATTTTATATTTTTGTTTTTGAAATGTAGTTAAAGTCGTCGTTGAGCAACAGAACATCGCAATTCCATTTCAATCAGGCTGTATTTCGATGTTTCGTTCGCCACCAACGCTTTCAATTTCAAGATTATTTTTTGTCGTCTGGTCGAGGTAAAAAAACCCCGAAGATTTACGAAAGAACGATCACATTATATCATCTTTAACAAATAGGGAAATTACGACCGCTTCAATTTCTTTCCTACCCGTTAAAATTCTATTTTTTACCCTCTTATTATTCATTAGGGAACTACATAGAGCAAATTAGAAAAATGGTTCGGAGTACATTTTCGTTTTTGGCGGCTTTCATTTCCCGCTGAAGCAAACGCTGCGTTTCAGATATGCAGTAGGCCTAACTTATATTTGATTAAAAATCATCCCGGCCTTTTTATCGAATTTGAGGAAGAACTATTAGTATTGACAGCTTGTTAATGACACGGAAGATCGATCTACTAAATGAACGCGGCTCAGAATGGAAAAATCATGTGGGCCTTATTTATCGCCGCTGAAATGGAATCTTAAATGAAATATTTTATCAAAAGCTTGATTTAATGTATGACTGATAAGGCATTAAAAGATTTGTGTCAAATGAAAATTCACACTTTATGCCTAATAAATGGGTAAAAGTTGTGTCCAGATGAAAGCAATCAATCAGTGGCGTGTGCATCGTCAAGGTCAGATCAATTAAAATTTGGCACGTGTTATAGAAGTTTGTCTTTATAACACATGCAAGTGTGTGATTAGCGGCTACTGTTTTATGACATTGGCAATATCGATTAGTGCATCCGGTTACGGTCAGATGAAAGAGATTCCGCGGCCGTGTAGTATGGATCATTGCGTAAGAAACGGCGAACTTTATGACGCATGTTTGTTTTAATAGCGGCTAATATTTTTATGTCGCATAATGAAAATTCTTTGATAGGATATTACAATCTAACTAGAAAATCTGTTAAGTCGGCAGATCGTGTGTTTGGCGACATTCGTTTATTATCTTAAATTAACCAATTTTCTAAATGTGCGGGGGGACTTTTTATGGAAGCAGATCGGTTTTCAACAGTAGGTGGTGTTCTCAAAATTTACAGATTAAACCAATAATTGGATTAATAACTTTGGACAAATAAGGGAAAAGGGCCAAAAAAAACTTTCCCAATGTTTGAAATTTCTGTGACAGGATGAATAACGGAAATGGGATACAGAACAATCGGCATTGAAACTCGAATTAGCTCAGTATAGGTAAGATATACTATATTTCGTTTATGAGTGAACAAAAAAGGTAAATACAGCTTAATTAATGTCGAATGTGCGATATATCAGTTGCTCAACAGCGATTTGTTTGCATTCATTTGCATTTCTGGATGGTTATCTTTCGGCGAGAAATATTCTTTTCACAGACAATGTCATGTGATGACAACTGCATAATCAAAAGGTTTGATGATTTATCTAAATTTTGACACCTTTGTCAATAGGGAATAATCATTAGAAATGTACATTCCAATAACTTGAATATTGGATATTTTACTATTTGTGTATGCAACTGGTAGATCTTTCTGCCGTTAGCGATTCCCAGGATGTAAATATCACGTGACCCGTGACGTCTTCCGTCAACTCATGTATAGGCGGGCGCATACATATTTCTATGGGTGGATTGGTATGCGGCGGCTTGGACGGGACCTATATGTGCCTTTTTGGAAATCGTTGGAGTAGTTTGGGTGTACGGTAAGCTCTATTTACTTTCCTTCACTGATCTGACATTATCCAATGCCTAAAGAAACCGATGACTTTAAATAATCACGGGCACTTTAAGGGAGTATAACTGTCCATATTCATCCCTATTTTACATGAAAGAATAGTATGTTTAGTGTATTACATGAATATATACTTTCACTCATGGCTTCGACACTTTTAAAAAGATCTTAAGAGTTTGATGTTCACTCAATCAACGATAAAGCGATCGATCACTTAACCAAATTATATCATTTTATCATAAAAAAACATATAACAGGCGCATTTTTGCATAATGTAAAATCTCCGCCTTTTTCAGTTTTGATAATATACTAGAATGTTGGTATTATCAAACCAGAATAATAGGTACTGTTTTTTTCCTATTATTTAATTTCCTTTCGAAGTTCATAAAGGTTTGCCTCCATCCTGTGCAAGCTGATCTTCGCCCTTACTGTCTGGGAAGAAAGATAAGTGCGTATTTAAAGGAGCAATTCGCATTGAACAGCATAAGATGGGTTGAAGGTCTTAAATTGTTTGAAATATCTAACCGTATGGATATGAACTAGAAAGAAATACAGTTAACAACATCGTGCAATTGACAAGGTGAATGATTTTGGAATGATTTAGTGATGAAATTGAATGAGTGTGGGGAGCGAGTTTTAGGTAAATTTAGTTTGTACTAATTTATTTTAGTTCGATTGCGACGAAAGCTTAAGCTTATAGAATCGCTCTCGAAGACTCAATCCTGAAGTTTTCACGTCCCCGAGAGAGAGGCAGTAGTTTAAACCCACTGCTACCCATTTTTACAGCTGGGTGAACTGGGGCTGGCTATTAAGTGTTTTGCCCACAAACACACCCCGGCGACAGTGGGGCTCGAACCACGGACCTCCAGGTCACGGGTCGAGTGCATTTACCACTAGGCCACCGAGGCAGTCAAAGGTAAATTTAATGGGAGGTAATCCTATATCGCAAATTTTGTTCATGATGAAGCTTAAAGTAAGGAGTCCAAATTTTCATAATGAGAGAACATTATGAAAAAAAAAAAAAAATTGCTTATCATAAGCAATTTTTCCTTTTCCACAAATTTCAAAATTAACATTGATGGGTGGGGTAATTTTAATATTTTATACTTGTGTGAATAACAAAATACCCACAATGTTATTTTCTTCAGTGATTTGGTGTCTCACACCTACACGCCATCGGAATTTGTTACTTAAAGGATAAATTTCCGTGTATTTCTTAGACCAAAAATTTTGAATTTCTTCGAAAATGTGCAACTTTTGTGACTTTCGTGAACGAGGGTTCTCGTGTTTGATTGTTTGCTACAGACCAGAGACAAAAATTCGAACATTTTTTTCATAGAACATGCCAAATTGAACGGCTTGTCATATGGAAAAAAGATACTTCATTATTTAACTACAAATATGTTAAGATGTGACAAATGCAAGGTGGCCGTTTAGAAGTTCGTTTCAGTGTAGACTTCAGACGTCACGACTGATCATATAATATGTCCTGTCTTTCGATGAGCTTTCGATGAAAAAGGCAAACATTTTTATGTTACAGCTTATCCTTATTACGAGTGTTGCCAAGTATGTGCCCCCTAAATACGGGTCCTACAATTACCCAGATGGGGCCCGGGCAATGGGATGGTTGATGGTAACATGTGTTATAGCTCCAATACCTATTATAGCATTGAGGGATCTTTTCAAGGCTTCTGGAACCTTCACTCAGGTAGGCCCCTACATGTTTTTACATGATATGTGTAATTATACTAATGCTGGTTTCACGTGCCATGATAGAATAAACGATTAAAATGAAAGAAATTCACGTGAAAGTGTATGCAAAATGGTTCTAAAAATAGACTACCTGATATCATTTTATGATATCGGGCAGGTTATATCAGGTCAATACAGGCTTTGCATGTTAAATTGTGAAACCGAACAGACCATGGTTATGGTATTACAACCTGAGGCACATAACCAAATCAATTCTTTAAAAGTTCAATTTCCTTTTTTTCCCAGAAATTCCGTTTGGCAATAAAGAGTAATGAACGCTGGCGGCCCAAGGAAGATACGGTTATGGAAGATTTCAAAACGAAGGAAGCTAAATTCCAGACAAGAACATTGGCCGAGGTCGCGTACTTTGCTATATTTGGACAATACAGAGGCAGGGCTGAGCCGGTACTAGTAACAGAGATGTCAAATATAAGATAAAGCTGGCATTGTACATGTTATATCGAAAATTATAAATTGCTCCTATTCAGATGGTTTCAACTTTTTGTTCTTTTAAAGATTTTTTTTCAAAACAATGTACAGTCAAACCTGGATTGAGCTAGCACACATCGGACATTAACAAAGTATTCGCTTAATACAGGTGCTTGATTTATAAAGGTTAGAATCTGTACAACTCCTCCATTTTGGAACTCGGCCGTGTGGCTTTCTGGATATAGGTGACCACAAAGTAATATTGGACTGTATACGTATCGAATATCCAAAAATTCAATGCAGAGCGTACCTCGGACTTAAAGGTATTATAGGTAGTAACATCGTGAAATTGACATTCGTTTCAATAATAACCATTCTAAATCGCTCACGCATTCAAAAACGCTCAAAAATGCCGAAAAAAATACGATTCTAAACTACATTCAAAATAAATAAAGGTAGATTAAATCGCGCCTTTACTCATATTTAAATTGAAATTGTCAGCGTCTGATTGGTGCTTGCAGGAAACTATTTATGGAAATTGAATGCGTATTTAATCAAAGGGAGGTAATAAAAATCTCCCTGAACAAAATAAGCGATATTAGAATACGTCATTTGAATTTCACACAAAACGCACTTTCATTCCAAAATCATTAAAAAAAATCGCCCATTTTGTCAATTTCACGATGTCAAAATTGTAATTTTTGTGTCATCTTGGAATTAATTCAGCGGGATAGTTGATGATTGTGTCGTCATGTAAACCCGTGTGCGAAATGACGCACTTTCATGTCTGTGCCCTTTTTTCCTATGTCTATTCCGGAGAATCGTCTAGGGTTCCCCATTGGTTTATAGTCTGTACATTGTTTATTTATAACGAAAAAAAAAAAAAAAGAAATGAAAATTTGAAAATGCCAAGCAGGGTTTAAATCTCTTAAATATTGCACAGGGCTTACATATGCAATAATCATTCATCGCTGCAGCAGCACTATCAGTACTTTGATTTGGTTTTTTTTTTTCAGATCTCCAAAAACTTGCCTGGTAGTTGCATATCTGTGTTTTTCTTCATCTCATATGTTTTAGACTGGCTCCCGTCCTACTGATCTGAAGTGAATATTTTGAAATGATTAATTCAACTAGAGAGAGTATATTATTATCAGTTTTTCTTTAATGTTTTTCGGTGGTTTATCGAGAAATAACGGTAGATCATCACTTGATAATTTCACCGCAAAAGCAGTGAAATTATCAAAAACTTATACCCTGCTTTTGTGCATTTCATCCTATCTGACGTCATCTATGAGGGGCGAAATAAGTGACGTCACAATGAACGTTACATAGCAATCACGTGCAAAATGACGCGCTTTACGAAAATATGTCATAGAAATTTCACATTTTGTCTCATTTTTGCATTAAAGAAATAGAATAATCGTTTGTTTTTCGAGTAAGTAAGATCGATTAATATTTCATTTCGTGAACAACAAAAGCTATGTTTCACTCGTGGCTCTGCCACTCGTGAAAATATAGCTTTTGTTGTTCACTCAATGAAATATAAATCGATCTTACACTGAAGCAAACGATTATCCTCTATATATTCCTCTGACTGGCCAATCAGTTGTCAGTTTTTGTGAATAAGGGAGGAAATAAGACAGGATGAAAAAGTTAAACATGTGTGATGTGTCCTCCTATTTTTAACTTAACACTAACTGACAGCTTGGGAGCCGGGCTATACATGTGTCTCAGTATGTACAGTTAACAAAATCGTAAAATTGACAAGGTGAATGATTTTGGAATGAAATTGATAGAGTATGTGGAACGGGTTTTAGGTGAAATTAAAGGGGGGGGGGGTATTCTAATGTCGCTAATTTTGTTAATGATGAACAAAATTAGCGATATTCTTTACCTTCCTCTAATAAAATAAGCGTTTTTCTGTTTATGTGTCTTCATATATTAATCATCATGAACAAAATTAGCGATATTTATTACCTTCCTTTAATAAAATAAACGTTCTTTGTTCTGTTTATGTGTCTTCATAGACTTATCATCCACTTTAAAATCCAAAACCGACCAGTAAAATCGAAGAAAAAATTGATCGTTTTGATTTAAATATAAATTCTATCAAACGATTTCGAAATGTTTTTAAATAATTATTGAGCGTTTTCGATCGATTTGAGTGAATGTTAGGATTGAGTAAATTGAGCGCTGAGTGATTTATTTAGTGAGGAGGGTCACCCAATGAAAATCCTGATAAAGTTATGTTGGAATCGGCTCAGTTGTTCAGGAGAAGAAGAAGTCTTAAGATTGTTAACAACGCAAATCGCATGAAGCTAGATGGGCGACCCCAAAAGCTCCCCCTTGAGCACTTTGTGCTAAGGTGAGCTAGAAATGAGACAATTTTATTGAATTCAATTTTACGCCGCTTTCAACATTTTTTCAGTTATATCGTGGCGGCTTGAACACCTTACAATGGATTTCTGGTATTTCTCACACCAGTACTTACCATTACATTCTTTTTTATCCTCTAGCTGTTATCCCACATAGATCTTCGATTATCCACCCATAGGTGGAAGGCAAATAGTCGAAAAGAATGAGACAAATATGACCGCTTCAATACAAACATTCCTTCAACGCGTCAGTTTGCACATGGTTGCTATGCAAACTTTCATGATACCGCCACATATTGGCTCCGCTAAGATCGGGTGAAATGAACGAAAGCGGGGTATAAGATTTTGATGATCGCACTGGTAAGGCGATGAGTTTATCAAATGATAAACTACCGTTATTTTTTGATAATTCGACGGAAGCATTGAAGAAGATCATTTGTGCAAACATATGCTCTCTCGAAAGCACTTCCACAAATGTAAAATCCCTGAAGAGAATATTGTGCTTTGTCCGCTTTTCGACGATTTTATTTTTTTTTAAGAACAACATATGTTTGAAATACCATATGTTCTGGTAACAGCTTTTTTTATTCAAGCGAGGCGGTGGATAATGTTGAATCAAGTAGTCCCATTAACTTCGATATACGGTCGGTTTGAATTGACATTGAAGTTGAAATTCAACGGACATTGCCGAAGATTCGCGTGAGTGGTTTATTATTATTATTATTATTTTCATTTGCTTGTGCCCGTGTAATATAAAAATATTCAACAAGGTTATTTCACTCCTGTGACTCAGGTCATAGTATTATTTCATTTCTTCTTGGCTGGCATGGATACGAGCGCTTTAGACTTCAAAGACACATACAATCATCATGAAATTGTCGCTCATTCTATTCCAAACAATTATGCATCGCCCATTCAAAGCTCTATTAGTTCATTCACTACACTCACTCAAATAATTCAGAAATGCTGTAAAATCTGTTGGAAGTACCCCAAAAATGGTTCTTTGAGATCCATATTCCATTCGAATTGAAAATATCCACTTTTGTTTGTTTTCATAAGCTGGTGTTAACCTGGAAGCGCCACCGAAGACCAACAAATTATTTATAAAAAAAATATGTATTTTTTTTTTTTTTTATACTCGGAGGTAAAAAAATATCGATAACTTCAAACGATATGTTACCTCCAATTTCATTCAGAACTTTCTCCACACTCATTAAATTTTTTCTAATTATTCCTAAGTCATTCAACTTTATGAATTTCACGACATTTCTAAATCTAAAAAAATGTGACCAACTGCGCCAATGAGCACCACCTGGGAACGCAATAAAATCAACTACAGCGACTATAAAGCAACCTCTTTAGTTAAGAGACCATCATTAAAGCTCACTCGCCGTTAGCAAAACCACAGAAAAAGAGGTCTTTCTTAAACGAAACAGTGTTTATTATTGAATCTCATGATATCCGAACTGATTAAAATCGTCTCTATGAGACGATTCTAATGAGTTCGAACATCATAGGATTCGGTGAGAGTTTTGCGACAATCAATATTGGCTGCCAAAATGGCATGTCTTTTTTAATCATAAACTGTCGTATTAGGCGACCATTTCAATAATTGACCGCTTTTTGTATGTCCCCTGAGTTGTCGATTAACGAAAATTTTACAGTACACGAAAGGAATTAGTTCGAGAGGCGGTTAGCTAGGGACTGCAATTTAGAATTCTGTCACATGAATGAAAATCTCCGATTGTAAAAATCGATATTGAGGGGTGTCCGCTAATCCGATTTTGGATTTTCCGCCCTAAAAAAACGTTTTAGTTTGTGTGATGGTTATAAGACTATGAATGCAAATTCAAACTATGTTTTTGGATTGAACTGCATATAAGGTTGACAAAACACGCAAAAAGTTGTTTAAATTTAAATTAAAATTAAATAAAATTAAAAAAAATCTTTCGGCAATTTTTAGGAGCGTTTTATAAGAGTAATCAGAGAAAACGGCAAGCATGTTTTCAACCAAACTCCTTGCCTGTCGTTCAGAGAGAAAGCAAATAAAACTTCCGAAAATGGTATTAAGAACCCCTACCTAATATTTCTGAACCTAAATATCAAGAAATTTGTTATTTCCAATATTGAAAAATTTGTTTTGAAATTTTAACTTTTTTGTGAATTACCTCCCTTTATTTCAAAAAATAAGTAAAATTATGTAAAAAAGTCAGACTGTGACCCCATTTTTTTTTTCATATCGAATCATTCATCGTAAATTGATGCTGAGAGTGTAAGAAAAGGTTTAGTTACAGAACTATATTTATCTTATCGTAATTAAGCATGTATTAGTAGCCCTCAATATTAAATGAAAAATACTTCTATCAAGGACCGATTAAAGATGCAATATTTTTCCATTTTTTTTTATTTTAGTGGAATGAGTTGTTGGTTTTAAACAAAACATAAATCAATGGTTGTCAGAATATGAATTTGTCCAAAAATGATAACTTCAAATCAAGGGTGTAATTTTCAAAGAATTTCATTGGTAAGAACTGCAGGGCACTAAATGCTTTTGGTACCTATTTTCGAAGGGGTCTGCAAGGTGACCCTTTTTTTTTCTTTTCAAAAATAAAATTAAAACATTTAGACCTTTTTTTTAAATCAGGTTTAAAGAAAAGGTTTAATATTGGGAAAAAGCCGAGCGAGCCACCTTAAACTTTCGTTACCTAGTCACCTTACCGGGATTGTACAGTCTGGCAAGGATAGTCATTTTCTACATGTACACTATCCACATGGTTCCAGATGGTCACATATGTAGTTTATATACATTTCTTAAATGCTTTTCGGTGGTTTATCGAGAAGTAACGGTAAATTATCACTTGATAATCTTATCGCAAAAGCAGTGAAATTATCAAGAAATTATACCCTGCTTTTGTGTATTTTATCCTATCTGACGTCATCTATGCAGGGAGAAATAAGTGACGTCAAAATGAACGTTGCATAGCAATCACGCGCAAAATGACGCACTTTACGAAATATGTCCTATGAAATTAACATTTTGTCACATTTTTGCAATAAAGAAATAGAATAATCGTTTGTTTTTCGAGTAAGATCGATTAGTATTTCATTTCGTGAACAACGAAAGCTATATTTTCACTCCTGGCTCCGCCACTCGTGAAAATATATCTTTTGTTGTTAGCTCAATGAATAAAATCCTGTATTTCATATATATTATAGGTATATATAGGATTTGACGTTAGAGAATATTCGGAACAATCTGACCTTTACCGTGTCTAATACACAAGTTATGGGCAGCCTAGGCGACCAGACAAAGCAGTAAGATTATACCATGGCTGTCTCAAGCGGGGTTAAGACCTTATCTGTCTACCGTGGACATACAGTTAATTACACCGTGAAATTGACATTCATCTCATTCAAATCATCCTAAATCGATCACTCATCAGTCCATTCATTCATCCCGACCACTCTCCCAGACCATTGAAAGGGATCAAAATGACTAAAAGATCATTAGCTACATTAAAAAAATAGCTTCCTTATTCTCCAAGAACCAATCAGACGTCTACAATCTCAGTCAGAGAAATCACGAGTTTTTCTTTTTATATCGTTTTGGAATGTAGTTGTTAATCTTGCCATTTTACTCATTTACTTCGAAAAGTTGGGGGAATTTCTAGGACACAAAACTTTCAAAGAAAATAGAGAATTTTAACTTAAGTTTTTTTTTATTATCTCGTGGTTGATTTAACAAAAACTATGGTTTTACCAGCGCAAATTCTCATTTGATATCCTGCCTGAATCTTCGAGCTCTTACATTCTTAATACGTTTTTGCAAATAGTTTGAATGCCACTACCAAAATTCATACAGTGGCATTATAAGGCCAATATAAGGCCCTTAAAAGGCCATTATAAATATATGGGAGCTATATTGCGGATGTCTGTATTTATATGTGTTGAGTCTTTGGTAAGTATCGAGGAAAAAAAAGTTATCAGTTTGGTATATGAGAAGTAAATGAAGTTATATGCTGGTTACGGGGGAAATATTTCGATTTAAATTTGACCAAATTACTGACGACTGCTTCGATTCAAATTTTACATTACAAAACATCTTTTCATTTGTTTATATTCCCTGATTTTGTTAAGATTTATTTGAAATAGTTCGTCGCCGTTTAGTGAAGGAAATATGTGAAATGAAAAACGTGGATTCAAGACTTAGAAAAACAGTACCATTTAGTAGTGATATTATGTTTCCTTATAAGAATTAAGGAATTTTGTATTTATCTTATAACTATACAAATATCCGTGTGATAACATTCCATATGGTGTCACTTAGATATTTTTAGAACGATGAAATAATGCGGTTAAAGTTAGAAACTTTCATTTCTGTTAGAAACATCGACAATAGCAAGGTAAATAGAGGTTATAAGATAAAAAATAAAACGTACTTAGTGTATTGTATGAAAAATATCTAACTCGGTTTTGTGGGGATTGATAAATGTCTCGGTAGAGACTCGATAAATATCGATTCTCCTAACTTTGTTAGATATCTTCTTTTTTTCAAACAACACACTTAGTATGTATCGTATATTTATTTAATACTTGATTCTTTGATTGCGTTTTTTCTACATGTGTCTTTTGTAGAAAAGGTGAGACCTTATGTTTAGTTGCTATTATTACCTTTTCAATCTGAATATTTGTCCTTTCCTACACCATATGTCATTTCATAACTTTAGTTGGTATTGCATTAAGGAGAAGTACGTTGATTATAACAAACACATTTTCTACCATTTTACAGATTTAGTAAGAATCTTTTTGACTCCTTAAATTGTTGACAAAAAATGTTGTTTGAGCATTTTTTCAGGAGATTTCGTTTTCTATTTTCTGTCATCTTGCACTTGCTGTATGGAATGACGTTGAGGGCTTAGTTGTTTCAAGTAATTTGATAAAAAAGAACTTAGTACAGTTTTGCATAATATAGGGCAACCATTTTTTTGAGTTATATGCGAGTTGTATGATGTTATCAGGGAGATATATAGCAAATCCTATTATTTGACTGATAACTTCATATAACTCACATATATTTGACATATATGACACTTACAAGTATTCGGGGTACGGAGCCCATCCAAATTCCTCATTTGCATCTCATTTGCATATATGAGTACATATCCCCAATATTAAAGTTATATGGACGTTATAAGGATATCAATACATCTGCTATATATTGGACATTTAGATTTTTTGTAAGGGTAATGCGTAAGCTCAAAAATAAGTACATAAAATATGACTATATGTTATTTATAGATTCTATCATGTCCAATATTTTATTTTTTTTTTCATCGAAAACAAACGCGGAGATACCACGTCCCAAAGAACTGCGGATTATTTTCATTTGATAATTCACGCTATTCCCTTTTCGCCAAAGTTAGCGACGGTAAGCAATTATATCCTACTCTTTGTTTTATATTTGGCTCTAAATTGAAAAATGAAAAATGAACAAAATTTCACAATTAATTATTCTTAATTCGTTTTCGCCAATTTTGACAAACAGACATACTTATCTATCACGCTATCTTCAAACAAAGATTTCAAGTGGGCCAGGGAAGCATTTGTTTTCCGCATCAAGTGACTTTTAGTGGGTGGGTAGGTAAGACTAAGGGGTAGGATAAAACCTAAATCAACGGCTAAGGACCTCAAATACCGAAATAAGAAAGAGTATTAAACAATCAAATAAACTTTCAACCGTACCTAACATACCTTAGGAAATTAAAAAACAATGCGATGGATTTTCTTGTCGATCGCCTATCTTCACTTAATTTTCACGATTTCGTTGTTGTGAAGTTAAAAGCAAACACCAAGTCAATGTCATCCTGGCTACTTATCACAAGGTGAACATAGATTACGACTAGATACAAGTTCCTGCGTCTAAAAAATATTCCTCAGTCGAGCAAAGCCAATTTTCAATCTGTCAAATCCATCCGGACAAAGTTAACTTGCGTTGTCTGCGCATGTCATATTTGCCGAAGATTGTCAGTATTTGAAAAAATGCCACCTATCGGAAGATAAGGAGTAAACTCGTGTAAACAAATATTGTTATAATTTTAAACTACGTCATGAACTACGTCATCGATGAAATATAATTCGCCCAAGTTAATTTGAGAGTCCTGTAAAGTATAATACCCCTACACTTATTTGACAGCCTTTAAATATTTTCGTAATATAGACAAAATTGGTGTGTGGTGGTGGTGGGAAGGGGGGGGATGTATCAGGTTGCCTTGCCAATATTCTTTATATATCTATTATGGCTAATGTGACATCAATGAAGATTTGTATATGGGCGGAATGGAACAGCCACTCGCAACGTTGTTCGACGATTGGCACCCATTTAACCATGATGCGACTGCGTGCTTGGTAGAGACATAAAATCACGTGTCATGATAGAATATCATTTTTATCCCATGCTGTACAGTTATGATGGGGGTGGCATATTTCTCTATCGTGCTACAACCTTCTTGTTTTCGTGGCAGAATAAAGTCACCATTCTTAAATGAACAGTGGATTTTAGAGAAATAATGGCAGATTATCAATTGATCGCCGCTAAATAATTGAAACCATCAAATAATTATACCCCGCTTCAGATTATTTCATCATTTTTGACGTTTAACATACAGGGCACATAAGTGACGTCATCATACACGTTGCCTAGTTATTAAGCACAAAATGACACGTTTGAAAGAAAATTATTTTTTTTTTCTTTCAAATCTTGTCTCAGCTTTGCATTATAGAAATGAAATATTCATTTGTTTCACTGTAAGGTCGATTGGTATTTCATTTTGAGAACAACAAAAGCTATAATTTCTATAATTTGAATGTATAGCTTTAGTTGTTCACTCAATACAATATAATGGATCTACTGAAACAAATAGTTATACTCTTTTTGTGCATTATCTTTTCAGGTACAACAAAGCGTCAAAAATGTTGGCTTTAAAGCAATGGCGATGCATATTTTTTCTTCTCTCTGGGACAGCTGTTTTGACTAACGTTGCTTTCTGTAAGTTATCCTATGCAAATATTTTAACAATTTCATACAAATAAATATACTGAGTTCCAGAAGAAAGTGTGCACTTTCAATTTTTGAAATTCTCTTGATTTTTACAAAGTTGGGGGAAAATTATGGAGTAATTTTGATACCATACTTTAGTCAAGACCTTTTGAAATTAAATGTCAAATCAGATTTGGATAAAGTATCGCATGCTGCAAACGCGCAGGCAGAACTTATATTTTTGGGATTTGACCTCCATACAACTTGTTCTGTGGTAAGAGCTATGTGTTGATGTTGCACTAAAGAGTTTAAGAAACCACTCAACGACATTTTCAAACAAAAGTTTTAATTTTCATGCAGACGTTACGTGTACGTCAACGTTAGACATTGCTACGCTGTTAGGCCAGTAACTTGTCATTGAATGGTGCTATGGCGATCTATGACACCTCGATTTGCCTATTAAAGACCTTACAAAATTATGGCCTCGTTTTCTATTGGCATGTAATGCTCAATCAATTTTAATGACGTTCTAAATCTAACAAGGTTCTAATTTTTTCAAAGACGTTTATTGGTAGTCAGACCATGCTGTAGCAGCACGTACAATTTCTATTCAAGATGTGATTTTATGCTTAGGAAAACTGCAAAGATTCAACTGAATGCGTTTTCAGACCAATTATTTGTCTAACGCGTGATGCACATGCAAAACATGCAAAATCAAATTTCTCAATTTTGCAGAAAGTTCTAGCTCATCGCGCTATATCTGTTTAAAGATGGCACTTCATGATCACTCATTCACAATCCTCTATTTATAATATGACCTACGTCGCCGGAGTGAAATAACCCCGTTGAATATTTTTGATATTACACGTGTGTTATTACACTAGTGAAATAACTATGCAAATGAGCTCAGAGCGAATAGCAACGCTATTTTGTAACCGCGAAAATGACATCATAATCTATGTTTTGTGACGTCATTTTTAAACGGCGTGATAAGTTTCGCGGAAAATTGAAAAGTTGAATTTCAAGAATTTTGACGATATTTCGCTAAATATTCGGGTAATATTATAAACAGAATATAAAATTTGTACTATTAAATACAGAATTTATTAAACGAGTCATCTAAAACAGATAAAAACTCGGCGCAGCCTCGTTTTTAACTGTTTATAGATGACTCGTTTAATAATTTCAGTATTCAATGATCACTCGTTCAATATCCTCTATATATGGGCTTATGGCGACAAATGCCATTGCTTGGTGAATATATGGGAAAAAAATACAAACTATACGGATTAGTTTTTAGAAAGTAAATTAATTTTGAGTATTGGGAGATTAGTTTAAGCAACTTCTAAATCATTCAATATTGATTTTGCTTTCTGTTAAATTAACCAGTTCAAATGCCGAATGTTTCTAGTTTTTTTGTGTTTTTTTTTTTTAATAATAAATGAACAAACATCGGTGCTGAGATTCGAACTCATAAACTCTTGATCAAGAAACCAACATTCTTGAATGATTTCGGTGATTTATGGAGGAATAAGGATTATTTTTTTATTTTGATAAATCGACCGCCTAACCAGTGAAATTATAAAAAAAAAAATACCAATCTTTTTGTGTATTTCACCCAACTGACGTCTTCTTAGCTGCGCCCAAAAAGTGACACCAGCTTGAACGTTTTATAGCACGTGCACAATGACGCGCTTTAAGCAAACATGTCCTGAAGTTTTCACATTTTGTCTTATTTTTGACATTAAGGAGTTGATTAATCGTTTGAATTTCTAGTAAGATCGATTGATATTTCATTTTGTGAACAAGAAAATCTATATTACCATAATATATCTTTTGTTGTTCACTCAATTAAATATTGGCCGATCTGACACTGAAACAAACTATTATCCTTTTAGTACTCTGGTGTGTTCTATCATTCTTTAATAAAATATAACATTTTGTTTATTTCTTTATTTGTTTGTTAGATCCACTAGCCAGAGGATAGCGAGTTATGTTCAAAGCTTTTTATCCGTCGTCGGGCCGTGTGTTAACTTTTCTTATAACATCCTCTTCTCCCATTTCTTAAAAAAAAAAAAAAAAACACTTTACTTCCAATTTTAACAAACAGAAATGTTCCTTCGTGAGCCCCATATCAAATTATTCAAAAAAATGTTGAGTGACCGCCAAATAAGGGACGGATAGTGTAGTGCTTATTTACTCTCTTGTAATTTTTAATTATCTTTTTCTCTCAAATTAGTGGTAGGAATGCTCATTTGGTGACCCTACCTATTCTTTAATTGTCAAAAAAAAAACAAAAAAAAAAACTGTTTACCCCCGACCCCCTAAAATGAAAATAAATAAATAAATTTGGAGTGGCATTGCAGATATTGTTTCCACTTTGAAATATTTTAACCTTTTCTCCTCCATCAGCAATAGACAAATTTCAACTTAAATTTGGATAAGTATTCCTTTGGTATACCTACTTTTATTGTGTATACTTATACTATTCTTTGATTCATTTTTGAAAGCAAGTGGGGCTATACAGGCTATCTTAGGCCTCTATTTTTTGTTTTATGTAATCAATATCGAATCAGCGATATATATTTCGCAAAAACCTCGGATCGATAAATGTCTTAAATTTCCTCGATTTATCACAGATTTTCAGGTAATATTGTAATAAGAATATCAAATTTGTGCTAATAAAATACCGGCTTTATATAACTCCTCATCTAAAACAGATAACAACTCGGCAAAATCTCGTTCTCGTCCTTTTAAAGATTACTCATTTAATAAATTTGATATTCCATGATCACTCATTCAATATTCTCTAATTTCATCTGACTTGGACCGATCAGTTTTGTTTGCGAAGAATCACACGACGATGGAATCAAATTTGAACCGCCTACAAGACAGTAAGTTTTTTATATATACATATGTTAAAGCCCCCGTCAGTGATCGTGAACATTTCCGAAACGCAAGACAATGATATAAGACGACTTTTGTACACAAACACTTGACTTTTATTCTCAAAGAGAATTTGTCATTCCAATATTCGGTAATACAAATGATTATGACTCGATGATCTGAAAATTGGCCTAACTTGGTGAATATTTAGGACCCGCAACATTTCGGACTCTAATTTGAATGCCGCTCGCATAGAGCTCCTGCACGTGGGCGTATTTCAAGTGACCAAAATCTCGTTTACATAATTTACTTTATACTGCAGATCATACGTTTCATGAAAAAGCTGCCGTTTGTCGATTGATTTTATTTAACTCATCTTTCATAAGATTAAATCAAGAACAACATTTAAAGAAAATTCACGAAAGAGCGGTTTTTTTTTACTCTTAACACAGACTGTGGGTTTAACAGAAAATATAAAACTGCCTTGTTAAATAACTTTGAGATTTAGAGCAACTGCAAATATTTGTCCAAAGGAGTTATTGAGACTCTGGTCTTATCTCTTGATATCCCTCTTTAGACGTAATCATCCTCTTTGGCATTTCGCAAAAGGAAGTTATCAAAATTCCAACGTACTCAAAATATGTGTGCTAAACTTGTGCTTAGGGCTGTGGACCCCTAATAATTCTACAATATTTCGGAACTCGTGATCTTTCACAATGTTGACCGAGGTTTCCTAATGAAATTAATTAGGAAACCTCGGTTAACACTGTTAAAGCTTATTACTTCTGAAACATTACGGGTTACGGGTCCACTACCTTTGAAAGTCCAAAGGATGACAGTGCAAAACAGGCTTTATAAGACTCACGTTTTGGCTTCCTATTAAAGCTAGAATCAAATTTAATTTTTTATATATATATATATATATTTGTACAATATATGTACAAGTGCTCTGTAGGAATTGTACCAGCTAATTTAACAGAACTCCTGTCCAACAGAGAGCCAAAACGAGCGTTGAGATCACAAAAATTGTTTGTCGTATATTACTCTGAACCCTTTAACAGAAGAACAGTATTCTCGGACAGAAGTTTTATTCAATTGGTCCTACAAAATGAAATGAATATCAAATTGCTCTCAAGAAAATCGAAGTCTTTAGACATTTTAAACGGAAACTGAACTCCCGTTCTTTAAAGACATTTAAAAACTGTTTTAGTACTAGAGCGGTTTAACATGTACATTGACTTTAGCGCATTGCCCCTTATTTGATAAGTCAAAATGTTTTTAATGTTAATTTTTCACCCTTCTTTCTAGTGATTTAATAAAATATCGTTTTTTAAATATTTTACCTAATATGTGCAGTTAACAACATCGTGAAATTGACAAGGAGAATGTTTTTTAATGATTTTGGAGTAAAAAATAATGAGTGTGTGGGGGTGTTTTGAGTGAATTTTATTGGGAGGAATCCAATATCGCAATTTTTGTTCAGGATGAACAAAATTAGCGATATTTATTACCACCCATTAATGAAACTTGTAAACAAATTCTATAAATAGTTTCCTCTTTCTTCAAAAACCTATCAGACGTTTTCAAATTTTATTTTGTCAGTGAAATCACGATTTTTTTATAGCCTTCTCTTTTTTGAATGACGTTATTGATTCAATCTTTTTCAGTGAGTAAGAAGCGAATTTGAATTGTTTCAATGAGTGTTTGGAATGAATAAATGGGGCGTTGAGTGAGCGATTTAGAATGGTTTTGATTGAGATGAGCGACATTGAATACGTTCAAACGTAGAAATAGGCGTTTTATCAAAATGTCAAGTTTCATGTTTTTGCTTCGCCGAAAAATTTATGATATTGGTTTCGTCATCCCTTAAGATGGAAAGCTTCAATCAGTTAAGCTCGACGACGAAGACCATATCGTGTTTGGAGTTTGCGCTCAACAATTTTTCATATTTACCAATATTTATATCTTTATCTCAAAACACGTTTGTGCTCTTCCACTCTAATAATTTTATCTTATAACTATACAAACATCCGTGTGATAACATCCCGTATGATATTTTTTATGATATCACATAGTTATTTTTAGAACAATAATATCATGCAGTTATTTTCAGAAACTTGCATTTCAGTTAGAAACATTGACGAAAACAACTCACAAAGAGGTTATAAGATAAATATAATACATACTAAGTGTATTGTATGAAAAAATATCTAACTCGGTTGTGAGAATTGATAATTGTCTCGGCAGAGCCTCGACTCTTATCAATTCTCCCAACCTCGTTAGATTTTTTTTCATACAAAACACTAAGTATGTATTATATATATACGTTATGTATGCAATTGTCGTTACTGCATGTTCCCTAAAACCAAAAGGGTAAATGAGCTCAACGCGAATAAAACGTTTCTTTGTTCCGTAACAAAAACATCTTAACTTCAATTTGTACTGTTGTAATTAATTGACTTTTTTTAGTTTCAACGTATTTGTTACGGGTGTAAATAAAAGTTGAACAGTTTCCAATGATATCGCAAAAAAAAACTTTTTTTTTTTTTTTTTTTTTTTTCAAATCTTTCCACGTGAATGCAATGAGCCATAGATAAGGCCCCAACCTGTCTAACAAAAATGGTTAAAAATACATCACATATCGACAAATTGTTTGAATCTACGATTATTCGGAGATCTCCATATAAAAACTGGTGTTATCAGTTGTTTATAACCTCGAAAACTCATTTTTAGGTAAAAATAATAAAACGGCAAGAAAATTACAAACGGATGGCTATGAACAGATAATAACGGGTAAGTGAACTTATTGCTTTGAAATATTGGGCTAATTTGAATAGATACAAACTCTTTATTAAAAAGACCCGTTAGTAATGACGCTAATATTTAGAAGATAAGCGAACTAACCATCTACATATTTAACTGTGTATTTTGTTATCAAATGCTCAGTCAATTGAGCAAGCAATCATCTTTAGATTCAATAAAAACGATTGGACTTGTTTATGGGTTCAAAATATCCTTCAGTTGGACCAATTCATGGAACAAACTATGTTGGAACTTTACTTTAATATAAGCAACATGGGTAAATAGTATGATATTTATTTTTTATCTTATAACTATATAAATATCCGTGTGATAACATCCCGTATGATATTCTTTATGATATCACATTGTTATTTTTAGAACAAAGATATAATGCGGTTATTTTTAGAAACTTGCATTTCAGTTAGAAACATCGACGCAAACCGGACAAATATAGGTTATAAGATAAATATAGTACATTCTTAGTGTATTGCATGAAAAATATATCTAACTCGGTTGTGAGAATTGATAATTTGCTCGGCACGAGCCTCGCCAATTATCAATTCTCCCAACCCCGTTAGATATTTATTCTCATACAAAACACTAAGTACGTATTATATATTTGCCTTACTGAACCTAAATTTTGGTAATATGCAGAGCTACAGATCGAAGAAGTATTTTGGATTTCAAATTATGTTATTTCAAAAAATATATAATACGTACTTAGTGTTTTGTATGACCACAAATATCTAACGAGGTTGGGAGAATTGATCATTGTCGAGGCTCTACCGAGACAATTATCAATTCTCAGAGCCGAGTTAGATATTTTTTTCATTTGCTGGACGTGGTGATACAGTTAAAAGCATCGTGGAATTGACAAGGTGAATGATTATAAATGATATGATTTTGGAATGATATTGAATGAGTGTTTGGAGCGAGTTTTGAGTGAATTTCATGGGAACCTAAGAGCGCTTACAATTTGTTTTATGTCACTGAAATCGCGATTTTTCTCTTCAACAATTTTTTGAATGACGTTGTTGATTCTATAATCTTAAATGGGTTTGGGCGTTTTTGAATGGTTTGAGTGTGTGTTTGGAATGAGTGAATGGAGCGCTGAGTGAGCGATTTAGAATGGTTTTGATTGAGGTGAATGTCGTTTTCACGATGTCATTAGCTGTAACGTGTGACCACACCTTTCAATTCATCCAAGGCCATCATCTAAGGTTAATGTCCATAATAGCATTTTGATAGCTACAGTTAATTTTCATTTTTACTGTATATATACTAAGATACTATTACGTCTGCTTAATGAATAGTTTTCTTGAAAATGTTTTCCGTTCTCCCTTTATGCAGTATCAAAAGTAGTTGGGTTAATTTACCAGGAAACACAAATTTGTATACAAGATGTTCTAATTCAAGAAATAATTATAGGAGAGAAAGGAGTTTGTGTAAACATGTTAAGTATCCACTTCTATATTGAAAAAACTTTTTATACATCTTTCATGTTAACCAAGTTTTAGGAATTACACCACCCCCTTCTTCTTTAATTGTTCCGATTTCTTACATTTTATTTAGTACCAACTGTGCGGCATTGAATAACAGCTTCCCAGTGTGTTCTAAATGTTTCATTTAGAATATTAAGCATAAAAACGGATGTAATGCCGTTCTCAAAAATAGTTTTATTTTTCAGCTCCAGTGACCGAAGGCTAATAGGGGCCATGATCATAGCACTGCGTTCGTTGTGCGCCCGTCCGCCCATGCATCCACGAATCCGTTCGTTCGGTCACAAAACCTTTTCTTTAAAAATCTTCTCCTATGAAACTGCTGATGGGTTTAAACCAAAATTAAAAGGAATGGTCCATTGGTTACCGTCTTTCAAAGTTGTTCTAGGATTTGTGACCCCAAATAAATTACGGCTTTAAAGGGCGTGTCTAATTTCCATATATGGTAATATGCATTTTTTTCGGAATCTTACTGATGGGTATCAACTTAATTTCTCTGGTATGATCCTCGAGTGACCCTTCATCAGTGTACAAAAGTACTATTGCGATCAGATGTAAAATGTGCCTTTTACACATTTCTCTATAAGCTATATACAATACAATACAATACAAAACAATACATATATAAGGCCTCCGGCCCAAAATACAAACATATTATCAGTTATAGTTCAACCGCGGTATTCGAAATCGCGGGAACATGTGGTATAGCCAGTAGTAGGGGTGGACTGAACTCAAATTTAACAAGCGTGAGACAACGGTAGTTAATTACAGATGTAATTACCTATTTACTGATAGATTATGGAAACTCATCAAGAACAACTTTTTTCTTCTAATCGATATTCAATCGATATTCAATGCTTTTTGTCGTTTCAATTTTAGCTTTTTCATGATGAATTCAGGTGTCGAAAGCATGTTACTTTTACGCTTGGACACATGACGTTTAGAGATATAATTCAATGGATGGTCAAATGCCTGTAGTTTGTGTTTCTGCGATCCTTCAGTATAGTTAAAAGACCGTGATAATGAAAAAATTCAGTGCTCCTATTTTCTCTATATTAAACTCGTCAAAAGTCTGTTTAAAACATTTCGAAAGCTTGGTTTACCTATAACAAAACAATTCAAAGTGATGTGACAAAATTAAATATTCTCCATAAAGTATGTAACATACAGACTTAGGATTTTAATGACGATTGGATTTTCATATTGGAAAAGTATTGATAAACTCTCTCTACTGGTGTAAGACTTCAGCCAGGAGTTTAATAATCTCACGGATAAGTTTGAATTTTTAACAAACAAATAAAGCATGGTATTCATCTTCTAAAATCAAAATATCTTGTTGAATAAGGCAATACGTGCAAATTCTATCTCCTCTATTAATATTAAAGTGTCGAACATATTCTTTATTTAATTTATGATTTGAACAACGAAATCGTGAGAAAGAACGTTTTTGTTTAAAAGGTGAATCAAAAGTTATGTATTTTTCTATAATCAAAAGACTTGAATGTTTTATAAAAATCACATCTTAGTGAAATCGACATATCGGTATGCCATTCTTGAAGGCAGAAGTCTTTCAATCGTTGGTTTAAAGTTTTTATAAAGAATGGGATGTCTCCAACCTCTTGGGATAGCCATACAATACATTTGCCTTTAAGCGCAGAATATAGGTCATTTATGTAAATATTGAAAATTGTAGGTGACGTTGAGTCGCCTTGCTTCAAACAGCATTGCATAATATAGGATGCAATATATTTAATGGTAACTTTGAAAAGAATTTGACCAGAATCTAATTGATGGAGATCAACCAAATTTCTCCGAAATGGTCCTTTGCTGTCCCTTTCTCAGTCGACAAAAACTATTGTAACATGTATCAGAAAAAAATCTTTTTTATGGGCGGAGGTCATTTCTTTATATATAATTTAGTGGAAACTAACTGATGGATACACATGTATCAACCAATTTCACTGGAATGGTCCGCTTGTGACCCATTTTCAGGCTACACAAAATTATTGTGATTTGATGAAAATTGTGTATTTTAAAATGCGGAGGTCATTTTCTATACGTTATTCGTCGATTTTCAAAATCTCTTTGCAGAAAGTTTCTGCATGTAACACTTAAAAAACACTTATTTACTTGAAATAACATTCATTCATTCACTTAAGGCTATCAGACACCATTGGAAACCTTAACTCGAAAAAGCAAAAGTAACGAAAACATATTACCCCGTTTTAATAAAATTTGATCACTCTCTTTAATTTTAAATTTATTAACGGTTCGTGCGTTTTGGTATTCATACTTTTTAGTTATTTTGTTGTGAGCTCATATTACAATGAAATGAACATTATTTTCTATTATGGTTAAACTCATTTTGCCTTTCCAACGTTACCAGTATTTGTTCCGAGTTGGTCATTAGGTTAAAACTTAGTAAGTTACAATTGCGAATGTTTATTTCCTTTATAGTGTACGATTATAAACATATCGGAATATGTTGTTGGAAAGTGAGAAGACCCTTTTTGCAAGCATGTTTTTCTTTTCTAATAATGATATAAACAGGCTTTTCTCCGCCAATGTATTACCTTTCGACTGCCTTTGTCATTTGAAACATTTTACTAGAATATTCAACATATGACACTAAGATATTAAGTATATTATGGACGCTTAAAGTTTGTTGCCTAAGATGCATCATCTTATGATTGATGTGCATAGTGATTGGGCTGATTATGAATAAAGCATTTTCTTGCATATGCATTTTCCTTTGTAAAAACATAGAAGAAGAAGCCCCCGTCTTTCTCGGTAATTATTACAGGTGTAGAAATCGAAATTTTATTTCGTCTTGTATTGAACGAATAAACCCTGAAGAAAAAGACTCCATCTAACCCACCTATCCTCCTAAATTGCTTCCTACGCGCCTGGATTATCAGGCATTGGAACTTACAAAGCTGCTAGATAAATATCAATGAGGTATATTTGTTTTGTATTACAACAAATTATATTGAACTTTTGTGTCTTGGATATTTATTACCAGAATACGATAATAGGTGAGCGCCTGAAATAAACTGGTATCCCGCTGTTTGTGAGAGACAATGGGTAACATACAAATTTTATGGCAATCTGATTGGTTGTTTGAATTATTGATGTAGTTTTCACGAAAAGTAAGTTTTTACAAAACCGTAAGAATTTTCCCATCATGCATATTAATATCCGTTGATCTTTGAAAATGGAAGTACCGGTACTAAAATTCGCTTGCTGAATATGCGCTTTATCAGATAAACATACTAATTCATCTTATGTTAAGATAATTTTATATCATATTCTTTCAACAATATTTAATGTAAGTATATGTTTGTTTGTTGATTTTAAAAAGAAAATTAGATTTCGGTGAATAAAAGAGTATTCTTTTGCGATCGATTTTTCCTGCATTTTCTTCTTGTAAATGTAAAATATCAATGTCAAATATGTTACGATTCCTTGATTTCAATAAATCATGTATTCTAACTCACTAACATTGAAGTTCATTATTCAGCTTCTTATCGACCCTTTTTTGGCATTTTTCCAGAAAAATGGTATTTCAAAAATCCACTTTTTCTCAAAGAATGCTTGGTAAGCTAAGCTGATCTTTGGTTAAATAATCGTTAATGTACACTCTACGAAATACATTTATTAAATAATGATTGGTACAGGTGCCTCATGGCATCGGGCCACCTAAAACTCTCTTCTAATCATATCAGTAGAATTAGGCCTGTGGAGCTAATAAGTTGCTCAGACAGCTCTAGCTTAAAAAAAATTGTAATAGTATTAGTGCTTATAGTCCCTGAAATCTGAAAATGCAGTAAAATTTTAGAAAAATTGTGTATTTTCAATATAACATGCTTGTTCGAGGTGTACGAGGGAGTATCAAAAAGTTCTGGGTCAATTGCAACATCTTTTTTTATTATTCATCATAATTTGATGAACTTGTCAGTATTTATTCGTATGGATGTAACCAAATATGACTACCTGTCTGCTAAGCAACCGTCTCTATGGAAACAGATGCGCTTTCGGGTCACTTAAAGTTTTAAACTCACTGTTTTGAAAGCAATTCCTACAAAAAGCGCAATACACAAGCGATTAAAAATGTGTTAAAATAAGCATTGAATGCGCAACAAGAGTAATTGCACCCATTCGGAACATCACTCGGCAATTTCCGAAAACTACTACAGACCTCGGATGTATGTAAGACGGATGAGCATTTAACAAAATTATACATTTTGACCTTCACTATATCTCTTGAATATATAGACATATTTTCCTAGCTCTTTAAACGCCACGTGCATATCTTTATTTGATTACCGTTTTTTTTTTAATCTTATCCCTTTACAAAAGGTCAAGGCCACAAGTTGAGGTCAAAGATCAAGTTTTGACCTTTTAGTCCAGTCAAATTATGGTATGACCCAAAACAAATTGGAACATAAACGATGTTGTGTTTTTTGACATCCATAGACATACCCATTTAACATATATAAAGTAGGACAAAATCGGAAGATACGTATGTTTTTTTTTCGCGATTTTAATCACAAAATTTTTCCAAACTAAACCTATGAAGACTTTTTGACAGAAAACATGCTTAAATCTAATGTAGAAGTTGTTGGTATATCAAAAGACATGTAGTGGAATGTAATAAGCTAGTCGCTAATTGAAAATATGATTTTCTTTGTTATTTAGTCAGTTTTAGAGATAATTTGTAAACCATCTTACCCCACCCATTCACTTTAACATTGCAATGTATTAAAAAATGGTCCCTCTCCTGCTACTAAAAATAGTTGTGGATATATTCACCAGTCTGATTAAGCAAATCAAATAAAAATCTTTCAAAAATTTACATTTAATTTTATCTAAACCTTTAGATATGGTCTTTGGTTGACATGTCTTTAGAATATAATTATATAAAGAAATAGCGTATTTCATGGGTTGTCCGTCTGTTGTATATAAGAGTTTAATTGAATTTTAAAAATAAATCAATTCTCTCTGAGAAAAAATTTTATATAGCCAATTGGCTTAGTTGAATCTTACCAAGAGCCATGGATTAGTCTTATTGCTTCACTCTACTATGGAATTGAAGCTACACGTACGGGGAGGACGGGGGTGGGGACGTAACCAAAAGATAAAAAGATCCCAGTTTTCACACCAAAAAGAGCCTGGCAGGGATGATGCTAGTATTATGTGAAAATGTGTTGCAAGAACACATTAGTTTGACATTACGTATAAAAACAATTTGATATGCTGAAACTTTAGGTCTGTATGCGTTGGATGAGATATTTTTTTAAAAATAATCTTAGTTCTTTTCACAAATTTTAACCTTGAAGCTGTTATATATTTTCAAAAGTTTAAGATTCACACAAATTCAAAATTTCTTTTAAATTCAAAGCCGATAAATGATCATCTGTTTTGTTTGGAAAGGATTTAACATCTCTATTAACAATTTCATAACGCTGAAAACAGAGCACCTAACCATGGTTCCTGGTATTTTAATCATTGCTACTACCAGGAAATTCCTTTCCGGGCTACATCTTTCTAAGCCTATATATTTTTACGGGTATCTACCCATTGGTTGGATAGAAGTGTCGGACAGGGTGTGCTTACACGGATCGAAACCCTAACTGGAATACCAGCGCATAATCCTCTGCGCTGTGACGACGGTGGAATTGTCTGGTACTGGTTCCTTCGAATGCAATATGATGTTGGCCCCATTCAATGCTTCTTTCAAAAGTTAATTGACAAACTTAGGTAAAATGTGAATGTCAAAAGTTTGTGTTATAGATTTTGAGATTTTTATATAAGCGTTAAAAAAATTAAATTGAAAGGTTTTAAACAGGTGTCTCACATCAATGACTTAGGAAACAGGATTTGTTTGTCATTTGACGCGTTTCAAAAACATTTCTCAAAGAATAATGTGTTAAATTGAAGAATGGCATAGGAATGAATTGGAAATAAAGTGCTCGTATTGCCAATTCATTGGAAATTTTGATTTTTATTTAAAACAAGACCCAGTTAGCTAATTGTGACGTGGATTAGTATTCGTCATCAATTAAAACACTTAAACGAAGAGAGTTTGCTTTACTAGTAGCAAAAAATATGAAATGATTCATTACCTTTTGAGAATGTTATGCCAACCTTTCCTTTAAAAAATGAATGAAGAACAAATGATAACAAGCTTATGAATTAAAAAATCACGAAGTAAATATTCACAAACAATTTATATCGAAATTATTAAAATCACAGACTATGTGAGGCATAAATATTAATTTGAAATAAAGTGGTCTAACGAATCTCTTCTAATACACCATGCAGATCGATTACAAACGCCCCCTATATCGCAAAGTATAATATTTGAAATGGGTAAAAAATGATTTATTCAAAAAAAAAAAAAAAAAAAAATCAGGAAACCACAATCTTACTTCTGAATTAGTTGACTTGATCATGGGCTGATAAATCAAACATGAATCAAGAAATAATTGTGAATTTGACCCCCTAGCAAATTTGCGTAATATATTTTCTCAAGATGAAAGAGTTTTTTTTTTTTTTGAATTTTGAAAAAAATATCAAGGACCCTAACCTTAACAATGCTTGATAATCTACCAGATTTGCTTAATAAGTTATATTAATTCTAATATTATGTTCTTGAAATAACTAATGGGTTGATAATCGTAGACCTATGGGGAATAGAAGGCTGTAGGTTAGGAAAGGATGTACTGATGGTACTGGTGTGAGAATACCAGGAACCGATCCAAGTGCTGCTGCCGTCGCGATATAAATGAAAGATTGTTGAAAACGGCGTAATCCTCCATTCAAACAAACAAAGCTTGATATAACTTGTTTTGATATGAATGAAATAATGTTAATTAGGTGTTGTAAGAAACCATTTCCAATTTCTTCTATATTATTCTTTGATTTTAATTAATGTAAGAAAAAAAGAAGGAAAATTATGAAAATTTTAAGATTTAATAAAAAATCATTTACTAAGGGATCCTGGAGATTAATTTGGGTTAAAAGGTATTAGAATGCAATCCAGGAAACATTAATTAGTATCTTTTTTAAGCTCCAATGGGTAAAAGTTTAAGACATACTATTACGAAGATTAGACAACCGATTTTTTTTTATTTTAAAGTATCTGAAATTACAACAAAGTTTTCTATTAAATTTGATCGCAATGCAGCTGTGGTGCCCCCCTTTTTAAGTTTATCAAAAACCAGGGTTTCAGCGTCGTATCCTACTTTTGCAAAGCCTCTTTTAAGGTTTTAGGTAACGAAAGGTAATTTCAGAATTTAGGGAAAAAAGTTTCTTCATGTCATTGTTATACTGAATTAAAAAAGAAATGTAGCACTAGATTGGTGACATATATACCTTCATTTTGAATTGTTTGGAATTGAAGTTTCAGAAAATTATTCTTAGACAGACAGATCACAGGCAATTTTATCATCCAATTTTTGTCAAATACACAAATGTGTGTTATTATATAAGACAAGGTGTCAAACTTGTCCCGTACCTTATCAACTCTCACCATTTCCGGCAGATTTTACACAATCTGGTAACAATGAAAAAGAAAGCTATCAAGAAAAAATAAGCTGATGACAATGTTGTCAAAATAATTATTAGACTAAGGAGACATTCAATTTAATTTAAATTCAGTGACTACTGGGAGAGTTTACATGAGCAGATGTTGGATATATGGTCTTTTGTCATGAAACAATTGCCTGTGGGATAGGCAGACATACAAACAGATCAATCCAATACATCAATATTGTTTTTGAACTTGTTGATAAGGGTGTATATGAAAATGTTTCAATACCGAAAGCTATTTTTCTATCCATTCTAAGGTTAAATCAAGTGGGTGGGGTAAGATTAATTTGAGTTTGTCTTTTTACGTTTAAAATGCCTTACATTGTACTCAAACCATTATAAAATTTGTGGTTAAATTTCTAGAGGTAATTCAAAGGATATTTGATACGTTTTGCTTGCACAAATCAGTTTTATTCCAGGTATATTACATAATATTCTCATTAAATTGGTTGTACTACAGGCATTACTAGTGGGTATCAAATTGTCCTACTTTTAGTATATCATCTAGGGAGGGTCAAGCTACTCAAAAAAACTAAGAACGCTTTTGTTGCAATTTGTTTTGGGTTGAGGCCAAATTTCGCTATTTTGACTGGACTATTTCTTATTTCTCTTGAGCCAATAGTCCAATCTACTTTGTGATTGTTCAGTGCAAGAGTGTAATAAGTGTCTATACATTGTATAGAAACTTAGTACAGTCATGCACTGAACCCTCGATTATATGTGTCACAAAGTCTAATATTCTGTGGAGAGAAATTCTTTTTATTTGATATAATGTTCCTGAATTTTTTGAATATCAAAAGTTGTACTGTGCCATACCCTTGACATTTTCAGTTTGATCCAAATTACACAATTACACACTTGCTGTCAACGGGGTCTCATAAAATAATAACGTTTTGCCATCTCCTGAAATATACCTTCGTCTCTTGACAGGAACAAGGGATCCGCTGCAGCTTGTTTGTAGCGAAAAGGAAAATGAACGATTAGATACGAATTCTTTCAATCGACGGAATAAGGAAACATACATACGTAAGTAAAACATGGGGTGTGTAAAACAAAACAGTTCGATAACAAATGATTGGGTATAAATTTAATGCACAATTCTACTTAATAACATCGTGAAATTGACAAGATGGGTGATTTTGAAATGATTTATCAATGAAAATGAAGGAATGTTATGATCGAGTTATGAACGATTTAAAGGAGGGGGTTAAAAATAATCGATATTTTTTCCAAATGAACGAAATAAGCGATAATTGTTTACCTTCCTTTAATGGTTTTTTGTATCTTTCTGATTTCGTGTCTTCACGGACAATTTAGACGCTTAAAAAGCAGCCCCAGCAAATAATATCACGCATTCTTTAATGCTTTTTGGTGGTTTATCGAGGAATAACGGTAGATTATCACTTGATAAACTCACCGCAAAAGTAGAGAAATTATCATAAAACTTATGCCCCACATTTGTGTACTTCATCCTATCTGACGTCATATATGCGGGGCGAAATAAGTGACGTCACAATGAACGTTGCATAGCAATCACGTGCAAAATGACGCGCTTTACGAAAATATGTCCTAGAAATTTCACATTTTGTCTCATTTTTGCATTAAAGAAATAGAATAATCGTTTGTTTTTCGAGTAAGATCGATTAATATTCCATTTCGTGAACCACAAAAGCTATATTTTCACTCTCGTGAAAATATAGCTTTTGTTGTTCACTCAAATGAAATATAAAACGATCTTACACTGAAACAAACGATTATCCTCTATTTCATTTCACTATTTTGATTAAAATATTAACCATTTAAACGGTTTGAAGGGTAAATGATCCATTTTGGAGAGTTTTTGAGTAATTAAAGTGAGTGTTTAGAATAAATATTTGGAGTGCTGATCGAGTGATTTTGAATGATTTTGATCGAAAGAAGTGTCGATTTCACGTTGTCAATTACTGTATAGTTGCTTTGCTCTGCACATCTAGTATTGAGATCTATCCCCCTTGCACAGTTTTCGAATTATGTTCTGAACAAAAAAGTATCTGACTTCCGAGGATCACTGAGAATAAGTGACGGATCTTCTCGATGCATATTTAACGAATATTTTTAAAAAAACCTGTTTTTTCCAATATTATGTCAGATATTTTTCTCACCTGAGCACGAAGTGCACAGAGTAAGTTATTTTCATCTCCCGTTGACCGTCGTCAATCTGTCCGTCCGTCTGTTAACAATCATTTGAAATCTACTCTTTCAAAAAGCTTCAAAGATTTTTATTTAGAGTCAAAACGTGGTCACAAAGTAAGAAAAAAAAAAGATTCCACGTAGTTTTTACTCAAAATTAGTCAGCGTGTTCATCTCATGATATCAATGACATATTTTGAAAAAAAGTAGATCATATTGATAAGAATGTAATGCAAATTCAAAAGAATGTCAAGTGCCAGATTAAATCGTAGAAAACCTTTTTTTAGTAGCCAAATCACAGACGAAATATATCAGGATGTATAAAATGACAATAGTTAGGCTATGTGAAAGAATTGATTGTTTCAGGTCGAAAAGTAGGTCATTAGGTCAAATTTTTAAACAAGAAATGCTCGAGGTATATGAGGGCCACGTTTTGCCTCACTTAAATTTGAAGCAAGGAAGCCAGAAAAAACCAATTTGCTTTAAGTAAAATTCAAGTTTTTCAAATAGGTCAAAGGTCAAATTATCTATAAAGGAACTACCAAACTTTATTAATAGCTTGATTCAATCCTAGACCTAATAATTCTAAATTTAAGAAAGTAGTTCTAAGGTCAAGGTCAGTATCAAGGTCATTCAACATGATGCGAAAATCAAAGAAAATCATCAACCAACTTGTATTATAATTCAATTATTGCAGTCTTAGACCTTATGATACAACATTTAAGAAAGTAAGTCAAAGGTCATGATCAAGGTCAACAAGGTCAAGGGTTGAACATGATTAAAAAACGTCAACCATCTACCAACATTTATAATTTACATTATATAGTTTAAGATCTAATAATTCATTATTTTAAAATCAAAACGCCAAAGGTCCAACAAAAATGCCAGAATCAAAGACAATCATCTACCAACATTTAATTTTGACTTCACTTAGCCCTGCAATTGATACATCGAATATTAGAAAGTTGGCCAGAGTTCAAGGGTGAGGTCAATGGTTCAATACGACCCTAGAATCATTAATAAGTTTCTAACAACATCTATTTGTGCTTGAATATAGTCATAAACTTCACAATTCAAAATTTGATAAAGAAAGTTAAACGTCAAGGCCAGGATCAATGGTTCATTATGATGCAAGAATAACAGAAATGTATCTACCAATATTTATTTGAGAGGTATAACAGTCCTAGATCTTACCAATCAAAATATAAAAAAGTAAGTCAAGGTCAACGTCAAGCGTTCAACATGGTACCATAAACAAAGGCGTTTATAAAACAACGTTTACTTGTGACTTGATACTCGAAAACCTAATAATTCAATATGTAAGAAATCGGTCAAAGTAAGATAGTATGACTAACGACGAACGACTTATCACGTCATAAGTCCGTTGTTCTAGATGCTAAATGTTTTGCCCAATAATTGTCAAAGTTTATTGTCATTTTTTTAATCAGAATGATGATCTGGGTCAAATTCAGATATAGGTTATGCTTGGCCAAAAAGTATGTCACTTGGTCAAATCTAAGAATAACTTTACTTTTGTTTTAGAGGTCACATATAAGGCTCTATACAGTAGGTTACATCGTGAAATTAACATTCATCTGAATCAAAACTATTCTAAATCACTCACTCAGCGATCCATTGACTCAATCCAAACATTCATTCAATTCGATCAAAACTCGATTCAAAAAAGATAGAAAAGACATAATTTAAATTGTTAGCGTCTGGTTGGTTCTTCAAGAAAAAGGAAGCAATTTACAAAACTTTTGTGCATATTTCATAAAATAGATGTAATGAATATCGCTTATTTAGAGCATCATGAACAAAATTAGCGATGTTCGATTACCTCCCTTCAAATTAAATCAAAACTCGCCACACACAATCATTCATATTCATCCCAAAATCATTCCAAAATCATTCATCTGGTCTTTTTTAAACTGTACCTGTCAAAAATTGTCAGAAGAATATTTACTTAAATGGCATCATGTTATAAAAAAGGTCCTACCGAAAATACGAATTTTGGGAATTGGGAAGAGGGGCGGGGGTTGAATATAACAAAAAATCACGAACTTGTAAGTATTTTGGTAGAACCTCAGTTCTTGCAAGTTCCACAACTTAAGGATAAAAGGAACGTCGTACCTCTTCCACAAATAAACTGAATGTTTCTACACTAGACCGTTACCCACATATAAGAAAAATAAAACATCACTTTCCCAATTCTCTTTTAGAGTTATCATTTCTGGAACTTGTATTGTGGTCTGGGGCTACGATTTCTCTTCAAAAATTTATGGTTTTCTTATTTTCAATCCAAAATTCTGGAAGGAACCGTCACCGGTTCGATTTTATTTTTTGTCAATCACATACCTTCAGTGAACTGTCGGCATTACGAAATGATGATAGGGAAATCATAAAATCTGACGATTGAGCCAGTGTGTGACATTTCCAACAATTTATTGTGTGTGTGATAAACAGACGTTGAGCAACCCTGACAGCAACACAATCCAATGAGAAAATTCACTGATCCCCTGAAAGAGTTTAAAACCTTATCCAGAAAGCACAGTGAAGACTCTGGGCAGCCTGTGTGGATGCACAGGCTGGCCAGGGGCTTTGCTATGCGCACATGCGGTATTGTTGGAAATGTCACGCACAGGCTCATTTTATATTGGTTATATTAACGACATCAGTTAAAATCGACAGTATTTTTGTACCTTAAAATGTGCTAACATTTTATTATATAATGTCCTCCATCTTGCTCTATTCTACACTGTACACAAACTCACTACACTGTACCAGGTAAACGACTGTGTTACTGTCACATACATTACACATCTAGAAGAAGTAATTGTATTTCAGATCGGGCCCCTGACCAGATCGAAGGAAACGACGCCAAGTCCCACATTGCATCATGGTCTTGCATCAATGAGAGGTTTCAAAGGCTGGAGCGCGGAGGTCGATTCACACCTAAAAACAAGAACAACTCTGACAAAATTGTCATCATTATACCGTACCGAGATAGAAGAGTCCATTTAAAGATATCTCTGAACTATTTGCATGCATTTTTACAAAGACAAAATGCGAACTATGTTATCTACGTTGTTGAAATGGTAATTTAGTGGGGACATATATGTGACCCGTCATGCAAAAAAGGGCCACCAAATACATGAATCAAGAGATTTATTTTAGTTAATGTCAACCAAGGGTCGCATTGCAAAGATTCTTAGATAGGAAGTTAATGTATAATGATCATTGTGGATTGAGAAATTCAGCCAATCGCAAAGGTATATTTCCTAGTCAGCCCGCGTATTTTGATTAGGGTGGGCATTGTCTCACTTCCCTTTTACGGCTGTCGAGTCATTTATTTTATAACTATACAAATATCCGTGTGATAACATCCCGTATGATATTTTTTATGATATCACATAGTTTTTTTTTAGAACAAAGATGTAATGCGGTTATTTTTAGAAACTTGCACATCTGTTAGAAATATCGACGAAAAGAAGACAAAAGAGGTTATTTGATAAATATAATACGTACTAAGTGTATTGTATGAGAAAATATCTAACTCGGTTGTGAGAATTGATTATTGTCTCGGCAGAGCCTCGCCAATTATCGATTCTCCCAACCCCGTTAGATATTTTTTTTCATACGAAACACTAAGTACGTTTTATATATATATCACATTATTCTGTCTGATAACCAATTACTGTTGTCTTGTGGACGGAAGCTATCATAACATTCAGATATCCTTACAATTTGCTTAAAGTAAGTACAATATGTGTCCACTAGAAAACAAAAAAAGGGATGGCACTGGTTTAAGAAAAAAAACAGTATTTTTCCAAGTGTACTCTACTTTGACTTTGGTCAGGATAAATTTTATTCAGGGAAGCGATGTGAATAAAACGGTGTGACAGGGCAAGGCAGTTTTTGACCTTAAAATCTTTAAACATCTTCTCCTCAGTAACCATTAGGCTAATTTCAACCAAACTTGGCAGAAATGTTACTTGGGTGATCCTTCTAAAAACTTGTTCATGAGATTTTGATTGACCTCCAAATATGGGCATGGCAGGGCGGGGTAGTTTATGACACTGAAATCTTTAAATATCTTCTCCTCAGTAGCTATTGGGCCGATTTCAACCAACCTTAGCAAAAATGTTCCTTGGGTGATCCTTCTAAAAACTTGTTCGTGAAATTTTGATTGACCCCGAATTATGGGCATGGCAGGGCGGGGCAGTTTTTGACCCTGAAATCTTTAAACATCTCCTAAGTAACCATTGGGCCAATTTCAAGCAAACTTTAAAGAAATGTTCCATAGGTGACCCATCTCAAAATTGTTCATAAAAATTCATTGATCCCAAAATATGGGCGTGACAGGGCGGGGCTTATTTCGAGCCCGAAATATTTGACTGACATCTCCTCTTGAACCACTGGGCTTTATTCAATAGAACTTTACTAAAATCTTTCTTTGGTGACCTTTTTTAATAATTGGTCGCGAAATTTTGATTGATTGGAAATATGGGTGTAGCAAGGAGGGCCTTATTTTGGGCCTAAATACGTTTCTAGAAAGTTTCTTTGGTGAGATCAACTGGACCAATAAAATTCAGGTGAGCGGTTTAGGGCCCTTTCGTTTTTTAGGTTTTTTTTCACACCTTAGCACAAATTGCTCATGGTGTTCTTTTGTGTTTGTGTGATGTCCGTCATCCGTCGTGCGAAGGCGGCGCGTGTTATCAATATTTACCTTGTAGACACTCTATAGTCCCCTTTTTTGTTCAATCAAGCTGAAGATTTGTCCGATTGTTGTCTTCATGAAATCTCGGACGAGTTCGAAATTGGATCAATTGGGTTGAAAAGCTAGGTCACTAAGTCAAATCTCAGAAAAACCTTAGAGACACTAAAGAGGCCAGATTTTTCACTCAGTCATCCTTAAAATTGATCAGAATGAATGTATTGTGGAAATCTAGGTCAAGTTTGTAATTTGGTCAAGTGGAGTCAAATTATGGTCACGGGTTCAAGTCTCAGAAAAACCTTGTGGACACTCTAAAGTCTAGAAGCCATACTTTTTTTAATTAGTCAGACTGGTTGTCGTGATAAAATTAAGGTCAAGTTCGAAATTCGGTCAAGTTGGATTAAATGAGGTCAATGGGTCAAATCTTTGATTTATCTTATAGACATACTTTGAGCTCTATTAACCTGAAAATTAAACAGAATGGTTGTCTTGATGAAGTCTAGGTCATTTTGAAATAGGGTCAAAAGGGTTAAAAATGAGGTCACGGCGTCAAATTTTAGAAAAAGAACTTGTAGAAACTCAAGAGGCCATTTTTATGCTCAATAAACCTTATAATTGGTCAAAATTATTATCTTCATCAAATCTAGGTCAAGTTCATAATTTGGTGAAGTAGGGTCAAAAACGAAGTCAAAGGTATATTTTTTAAAAAGCTTGTAGACACGTTTAAAGCTTTATTTGGTGCCAAATCATCCTAAAAATTAGTCAGATTTGTTGTCTATATTAAAACTCAATCTTTTTCGAATTCGGATAAAGTGTGGTGAAAAACAAGGATTCGAGACAAGATCTTAAGACAGTTGAATCAGGTTAGCGATTAAGAGCCACTATGACCATCGTATTTTATTTATGATGCTTAATGATGTTAAAAGGGTTTTAGCTGTTTTTTTTTTATTCTATTATAGTTTGTATGTGCTTTCCGTGATCTTTTTTATTTCATCTTTTTATGTATAGGAGTCAGATGGTCTATTCCGAAAGCCAATTCTTCATAACGCGGGATTTCTGGAAGCCATGAAGCGTGAAAATACTTCCTGTGTCATTTTTCATGATGTTGACATGCTTCCGATGGATGACAACAACATTTACAGATGTTCGTTGTCGATACGTCGTCTCATCTCAGAGCGCCACCCAGCAGATTTTGTGAATTTGACTGTGAGGTAATCATCTTAAAAGCGACTTATTAAGGTCAAAATGACTACTGCAAGTCGGTCAAGCTATCACTCTTTAAAAACACTCTGTTCATAACAAATTTGAAGAAATGAATAATGTGGTATGGAGGCCTTGCCAATTAAACACTACCGCACCTGAATTTGATTTGACTGTCCACGACCGATCGGAAAACAGCCGATGTGAGCCGGAGTCGAACCCTCGCGGACAAGTAAAATTCAAAATTTACGTTTACAAGATCAATGCGCTAACCACAGAGCCAAAGAAGATCTTTCCTGACACAGGGTTTCAGACATTGTATATAAACCAATGAAGCTGTGCAGGACAGTGGTGAGAGTGGTCTCCCATAACACACTCCCCCTTAAAATTCATCTTTTTTGATGACGATAAGCCTATCTAGGAGGTAATGTGTTTTCTGAACTAACAAAGTCATTACAATGCCGACCTGAATGGCTCAATGGCCAATTCCCGTACGAGCCCCCCTGCTACGAACGATCTGACAACAACCGAAGTATATCTGAAAATATCGGACGTGAGCCGTGTTGAAACTACGTAGTCAAGTAATATTTAAATGTTTGGTTTACAAGTCCAATGCGCTAACGATTTAGCCAAAGAAGATCTTCCCTGAAGCAGGTGTCAGACATTGTATTTAAACGAATGAAGCTATGCAGGACAGTGTTGAGACTAATCTCCCGTTACAAATAAATGAAGCATTTAAGTAATGGAATCAATATTTTTTTTATTTTGACGTGATGTCGTAACACGTCGAAACGGAAAATGTAACCAATGAGCCCTGAACACTCGTATTTATTTTGTATTTTTTCCTGTGCGGGAATGTGGTTTGATAGTTTATACCCTGAGAGATATGCTAATCCTTAATTTATATAAGTTATGTTAAAAATAGATATAATAATCATTCAAAAGAGATATGTGAAGCCAATCTTTCCAATTTTCAGTGGAGAGGGTATGGTGAATGAAAACAATGCACCCAAAAGTCTATGATTTTTGCCTATATTACTTCGAACGCGAAAATTCTCGGTACCTCGAAATGTCTATAATTTTTAGGGATCACTTTCGATTTAGTTTATTTGGCGGAGAAGTAGACAAATCTGTTTTAATTGTTCAAATTGCCGACCACTGTGGTCGTTGAAAGAATCTGATTTGAATAAGATTAAAACAAACGTTGTCCGTACTTTTCTTGAAAATACCCCAATAGCTCTAGAATATGCCGTGAAAATGAAATGAATATGATCTTTTTCGCAGAAGTTCCTGGATATTCTACCTGTATTTGAAATATGGAATTTGTGGAAAGTTAATATCTGAAATGCAAAACTGCGAGGATTGATCAAGAAAATCGTAAAGTGGGGTAATGAAACTTTACAAAAGTTGACTATCACAATGAAAATTATACATTTATTTATTGCAACTTTTATGTAATGAATGTGAAAATTTTCGATTGTGCAAGTTATATAGCGGCTGTTTTAGTGAAGAATCAGGGGTGCAAGAACGTCATACGCGAAGTCATAATTAAATGTTTTCTCCAGTCTCGATTTGCTCGCATGCCTTTCGACCACTAATAAATTAACTTGAAGTATACAGTTTACAGTATCCACACTACATTTGGAATTCAAATCAGTGTACTATTTCTATATGAATAGTATTTCTAATGAAGTAGAGAACCAGATGCAGGAGCCTTATAAATATTTGCCAAGTAAAGAGAATCAATTCAAACGACTATGTTCGTTGAACTCCATTATACCATTCTCGATCCTCTAATAAAGCTTTACCCTCTTTGAATATCCGAGTTAACTTTAAAATATAGTTCTTTTTTTACATGATATGTGTTTTTTTTTTTTTTTTAGATTATCTCAAATATTTGGGTTGGTGAATGATTTTTGATTATGACGAAATTCGAAAAATAAGAGGGCTTCACAGCTTGGTGTTGACGTCAGCACCCGGTTGAATAAACGTTGGTAAATTTTACCAGTTGGTTACGAATTTTGTTAAAACGTCGAAAACCGGTAGTATAAAGGTTTGGTTAAATTTAACTGAGGCTTAATTCCAGTAAAATTTAACCCAGCTCCTGAGTATGGTTAGCGAAGTTAACCAAAGGTAAAAATGGTGGAAATGTTTGATTATCCTCGCTTCAAACACAAAAATGTTTTCAACAGATTCGAATGGCGAATTAAAAGCTGTTGATTGGCAAAGCTCATTTTATTTTGACGAGAAATTATTTTCCAGTGAAAAATATTCTAAAGAATGACAATTGTGCTCATTTAAGTTCATACAAGACCAGTTTCGATCCCGGGAATATCGAATGTATACTCCAGCACATATTGAAGTCAGGTCGATTTCAACACTCATTATATGCCATAACACCTTACCACACAGTAAGTAAATCGAAGTTTTATTTAGTATATCCATAAATCAAGATATTTGCTCTGTCCCCATTTTTGGTTCGCCACATTTCAGTCCTCTATGGTTCATTTCATCTATTCAGCCTACCCATTTGTGAGAGACAAGAAGTAGAAAATAATGAGTACCATCCATCCACCTATCCATCCAAGATTCCATCCATAAAACGCCTATAATTTCTAATTACATTTGTTAACCACCCATCAATTTATCTACCATTCTGTGTTTGTCAGAAAATGCATTTGTCTATATAGACTATTGAATATGATGAAACTAAACTTTATTTTTTCTCCATGAAAAGATAGATTGATAAAGCACTTCTTAGTTTGCATTTATTACAAAATAGCTTTTAGTTTTGTACTTAAATAATGAATATTTTTTACAGCCTTTCAGAATATACCAATCTAAAATAATCTAAAATAATAAAAAATGTTTGGAAAATATGAGATAATAGAACGTTTATGCATGGGTATGGAAATACAGATTTTCAAAACTTGTCCCTGGACAACTAACAAAGGATTTTTCTGCTTAACTATGATGAAAATGAACTTGTCCATAGAAAAGTGAATACATAAACTTTTAGAAAACACTGTTTTAATGAAGAATAAGCTGTATCACTTATGATATAACTCGAGTAAATATAGGGAGATACAGAAATTGGGGATAGGATGTGAGTCCTAATTGATAATTGTTACATTGAAAACTTTTCACCAGCTTGGTGACTTGCCAAATATAAAAGGATTGGAGTTGGTGCGGCTGGTTTTCTGATAGCTTGAAATACCAACATCAGTATCTGTAACACTATCTGTCAATCTAGTGCAAATGTTTGAAAAAGAAGTTAGATCAAGCACAGATCTGTCGGGATTGGAATTTATAGAATGAAGAATTGGATATATTAAAGTTGACAAGAATAAATGAATCAGTCAGAATGACTATGTATATCCAAAGAACCAAAGTGCAAAAAAGTATTGACCTAGTGAAGTCTTTGCAGTCTGACCTATATCAAAACTGTTCCCATCTGTCTTATTTTTTCCTCTTTGTGCAATGATTAGTTTGTTTTTGTTCTTTTAGATAAAAAAAAAAGTAGAAATGGACTAAAGCTGTCTGACTTTGAAATGTTGAGGAATATATTTGAATAAGTTCAAAGAAAGATGATAGATGAAAGGAGATGGTTCTTAGACTGATGAAACAAAGGCACCACAAGGGGACACCACTGGGCTGCATGGTCTTGATATTGAAGGAGGCATGATTCTTACTTAGAGTTATATCCCTGAATAGTTTGGATATTTTGTGATGGAGAATACAGATGGGAAACTTCAATGAAATGTCATCAATTAATAAGAAATAAAATATATTCAAAGTTAAAGTTTGCCAATTAACTTATTTAATTGTTCCAAACTAGCCGACCTCAAACGGTAAAAAATTATTTTCAACAAAATGTAGATCCTAGAGTTTCAGTTAAGTTTTATGAATGAAAATGTATAAAAATGTCAATGTGAATATAATAATATGATAATTTTGTGTCAAGTTTCGCACTTTTCAATTTCGACTTGGTTGGTTGATTGAATGAAGTTTAACGCCATTTTCAACATTATTTCAGATTTATGGCGGCGGTTGGAGCACCTAACAATAGACTACTGGTATTTCTCTCACCAGTACAACCATCACATTCTTTTCTATCCTCCAGCTGCTATATCACATGGGTCCACGAATCAACCTCGAACTCAAAAGTTGGATAGATCTTATTGACGAGAGGTGCAGTGCACAAGGACTACAACCCTTGCTTGCATAATTTTGGAGTTATTGTCCTTTGTTATTTCAAATAATTAGATTTTGCGGGAAGAATTTCTCCTAAAGTATAAAAGCCATCACCTTGAAACTTTATAGGTGGATAGATCTCATTGAGGAGAGGTGCAGTGCACAAGAACTTAAACTCTTGCTGGCATATTTTTTCCAGTTATTGCCCTTGTTATTTTAAAGACTTAGATTTTGTAGGGGGCATACCTCCTAATTTTTTAAAGGCTATCACCTTGAATACTTAATCTATTACTATCAAGCTTTCGTGGCTGGGGGATGGCCAATTCCGAAATAGCTCCTGTTAAAAAAAATTAGACTAGTTACTTTCAAACCATCAATTGAATCATACTGGTAAATGCATCTATTTTCTCTAAATATGAAGGGTACATATTTTCTAATGGGGGGGGGGGCGTATGATATGAAAAACAGTATTTTGTTGTAAGGAAACATGAGTACATCGGCAGTTTGTTTTTTTTCATTCCTCCACTCAAAGAAATATTTTCAACATTTCTATTAAATCATTGACACAGAATTATTCATATCAATGGAACTACTTCGTGTGCAAGCATTCATGAAAATCTAAATTGAAATAGCACTCAATCAAAAAATTAAGATTTTTTCTGTATAGACTACTACAAATACTAAAATTTAGATTATTTTAGAAGACTTATATAAAAATGTAACATACACAAAAAACGTGTGATTGTCTTCTTATCAGTGGCATTCAATAAGATTTTATTGGCCTACCTCGATCCATTTGTGTTTGATATATGTGTGAAAACAATATGTATTTTTATTATCCATTTTTTTTCTGGAATGGATATCTGATCTCTTTGGTAGCTTGGTATGGGTGCAGCTTGATGCCAAATTATCTGTCTTAATTTATGCTTATGACAAGCTGGTTTCTTGTATTCTGATAATCTATATGTTGACATGATCTGGTTAACGTTATTTTTAGTTATTTGTTATCGATAATAATGGATCCAGATGAAAAAGTACACAGAACCTTGAGACGATGGTCACCTGCAAAGATCTTGCAAGTAAAATGCACAAAAACTTAACGTTGCCAATTACTTCAAGGCTATGCCAATTACTTCGAGGCTATTCAAGCTACAATGCTCATATTTGGTATAATGATAAATCTCGATGTTGTGCATCTACAAATACCTAGGTCAAGGTAATATGACAAGATATAGGTCATCTGTCAACGTTTAAAAAAATCTGGTGGGGGGCATTCATGTTTAACAAATATATATTGTTTCCACTGTACACTAATTTGTGGGAACTCTTTAAAGATGTCTCTGAGACATATTATTTCAAAAAGAGAGTCCGTGAGTTAAGGTTTAGTTTTGAATTGGAATTGGTTTTAAAAGCTTTCTACCAACCCCCTATTTAGGTAGGCTGTTAAATATTGATATCAGCCCAGGAAGGTATTGTAACCCGCCTTTTGTCCGTCTTCAAACACCCTCTATATAACTGAATATAATTAAACCCCCACCTAAAACGTAGATGGACGGTATATTAGTTCCACACTGTTTGTCTATCTGTTCATCCGTTCGTCCGTCGAGCTTTTTCGTTTACAAGTTAACTCAAGAACGAGGTTACCTTCAATTATGTAACTTCATACAATTTGTGCCCATTACAAACGAAGGTACGCTAATTCTTTTGGCACACGAAGGTCAAAGGTCAAGATCACAATTGAACTTTTACCTAAACCCGTTTGCGATACTGGGACAAATCGCCGGTTTGAGTTTTAGTCTGCATTGCACAATCATGACATTTTTAGTTCAACTTACCTTTAAATCCGCCGTCATAGCGCAGTTGAAAGCGCGTCGGAAACTAAATTTAAAGGTCCCGGGTTCGATACCCGGCACCGGTAATTTACTGACCACTCCTATCGCACATGCGAGTTTAAAATCGTTGACCTAAGTGGGGTAGCCGTTGGAGGCAAGAAAGGGTTCTAATGGTAGTACCTGTGTGAGTAATACCGGTAATCCCTCGTTAGGTGCTTTAGCCGCCGAGCTATAACTGAAAGATTGTTAGAATCGGTGTAAATTCCTATTCCAACAAACAAATTAACCAACCTTTACCACCACTGGAGGAGACCAGCAGATTTTGTCATGGGATTGTGTCCGTCATGCGTCCGTCCTTGGGTAAACTCTAAAACCAATAGGTCAATTTTTTAAATCCAAACTTTGGAAGAATATTCATCGGTTGACCCTGTTTTAGCTGTTCATTAAACTTGTTTTTGCCTATAATGTTTGGGTTATCTACGTAAATTTAGTCATCGTCATTCTAAAAAATCGCATCTACAACTTTATTCAATTGCAGTTATGAGGTTTTGGAGCTAGCCATATTTGAAAAAAAAAATAATTGTATTTGTCTCAGCTCTGGAAAATATCAACTTGTCACGCAAAAAGGGGCCATCCTTATAATCTAGAACAAATTTTAAGTAAAGAGAACCTTAGGATTTAATTTGTATTGTGCGTTTGTGGAAAAATGACATCGCAATCAGGAAATCTACGAACAAATTTAGAAAATTTGATGTATATAACTGATCTTCATTATTTTTTAACGCTCTTCCATCTAAGCATGCATATGTCACAAAAGTAACGATATTAAAGGTCGCTTAAAATAATTATCCAAAACTTATAGAATTAATGCCCTTCGTACAATGTAGATAGTTACTGAAGTGTACACACAACAAATTATACACATAACAAGCTAGAAATACCAAAGTTAAGGGCGAATTGTACGAAATTCTGAAACATCCTTGGTAAGAGAGCACAAAAGAATGTCATCATAACTACTTTGTTAGCGAGTTCGTCTTAAATGTTTCATTTTTTTCAGCTCAAGAGAGAAACCGTACGACACTGTAAGGAGTATTTTCTTAGGAGGTGTAGTGGCATTTCCTACTCACTATTTCCGTGCACTGAATGGATTCTCTAACTTATATACTGGGTGGGGAGGAGACGATGATGACATGCTTCAAAGGTAAGAACCGATTCAAAACACCGCTAAATTATTTCTTTAACCTACATCATACAAGTTAAAGGGTACATGTAATTACATAAGACGTGCTTTGGCGTTTCCTAATCACTATTTCTGTGCTTTGACTTATTTACTGGGTGGGGACATGATTCAAAGGTAAATCCGATTCAGAGCATTAGTATTTAAAGCCCTTACATATTTTACAGTAATTTGAATTTTTTGATTTGGGTAATGATCTTTCTGATTTAGTAGTTATTCACAGTCTGCCTTGCAAAGATTCTGATCATTCGGAACATCACTTGGCCAATCTCACGATCAACCTCGGATGTACATAGACGGACTATTTATAAAAATTACGGGAACCCCTTGGAAAAACTCGTTGACGTCAGTTAAAATGGCGTTAGCCCTCGAAACTTTGAGTGAAAACATTCGACGTCGTCAACGCTACTCGTATAAGTCACTGACGTGAAACCATCGTATCCTTGTATAAATAATTTTAGATTCTAAAATAACGACAGTAAAATCTTAAGTTTTGAGAGAGAATGATTCGTCATTCCTCAAAAATTAAGATTTTTTAGTCGTTATTTACTGTAAAAGATATAAATCTACAGTGCTAATATTTCTTACACTATTTCCGCCTAACAAAATGCACAGTTTTGTTACATACCCATCCGCCTTACATACATCCGAGGTATGTTGCAGTTTACGGAAATGGTCGAGTGAAGTTCCGAATGAGATTCTGATCAGACGGTTTGGATGGACAAACTGATTTTAATCTTGACCTTCCGGAGATGTAAACAAGTTTTACTTTTCTTATGCTGAAGCATTTGTTGTTTCCCATTAACTGTTTGTTTTATTTACAACTCATTTTCATTTATATAGATATATTAAGGTCAGTTTGCTTATAAAATATTCTAAAGATTTTTAAGTTTACTGAATACTGACTGGTCCCCTATTATTCCACGTATTGTCACAAATTTTGCGTGGGATATTTTGACGTAGTTTCACGTAATCAACGATATTGTACCTTTGAGAGAAATTAGAATACAACAAAGATCGGCAAAATTAAAAATAAAACAAAGATCGGCATATTTTGTAACTTGTGAAATTTTGGGGATCATCCAAACTTACCCTTATACGTTTCCTTTTTCCTTGTTTGTTGTTTCTTAGGTTTTTTTTTAATTTGAACATTCCAAATTTCTTAAAATGTTTGAATTAATTAATAAGCGAAAGTCCTCGAGATCCATGTCGAAAGAACCGAAACAGATTCGATTGCCTTCAAATAAGACATTAATCTACATCAAACATATCTTGCGAATCTTTTAAATTACCTTTTTACCACAGTAACCCCAGCTATAGTAACCTATTCAACTACTGTATAAATTATTTGTCTCCCCCCTAGTAATATCTTTGATTTCCTCTTATTTAAGTTTTTAATGAAAAAAGATCTAATCCAAAAGCAGTAAAAATCTTACATGATATAAATAGAATGTCAGAGCATCAACTTCAAATTAGTTTCCATTTTTTTCACTAGTTTCAGGAAATCGTTGTCCTAAAAAAAGGCTTCCTACATCGAATGTATTTTATTGGGATTTATTAATATATTCTCGTGAGAAAAGATTTGCTTGGCTTACAGAAAGCCTTAGACACTTTAAATCATAAAACGTTGTTGCGTAAATCTAGACTATAGCGTTAAACTTGTCGACTGATTTTAACTTTTTGGCCCTCAAATAATAAGCTGATATTTATTATATTCAAATGATCGCGTTCAGTCTTCTGATATCAGCCACACACTGTAATCGTTATGTATGGTCAATAATCGTGTCCTTCAAGGTTCTATCTTACATGTTTGATTGTTAGTATTCTGCAATTTAAATTTAAGACTACAATGTACCAAAACGATGACGTTTGATAAGATGATAAAAAGCGTTTCCTAAACCACCAAAAACAGATACACTCATGTTTGGTTGAAAAACGAATGTTAATGAAGATCTCAAATCTTCAGATATTTAAGCGAATGTTTAATGGTTTGAAGTAATTGAGTCATTCAAATCTTATATGAAAACGTTTTCACATTATTCCCACATCAGTGCAGGGTGGGGGGGGGGACTAATGTTACGTCATCCCCCGCCATGAAAGCTTGATAGTAATCTGAATTCTGATATGAGCCTGTGCGTGAGATTTCCAACAATTTCAAATATGCACAAAGCAAAGACTCTGACCAGCCTATGCATCCGCACAGCCTGACCAGTCTTCACTATGCGCTAAGTAGATAGATAAGAGCTTAAAGTATCTGTTGGTCATCAGGTAACTTTATTTTTAGACTTTGTGACTGTGAATGCCTGGAAATGTTTAAACCTCGCGAACAATTCAAATTGTTGGAAATATCACTTTGCCCTTGACAAAGAGTAAGAGTTTAAAATAACAAAGGGCAATAACTCCAAAATTATGCAAGCAATAGTTGGTGTTCTTTTGCACTGCACTTCTCGTCTATAAGAGAAGATCTATCCACCTTTTAAGTTTCAAGTTGATAGTTCTCACACTTTAGGAGATATGCTCCGCAAAAAGTTTAGAGACGGAATGACGGACGGAGACCATTACTATATCCCCTTCGCTGAACGGCTGGGGATAACATTACCCCCTACTTTTAACGTCGTTGTAATTTGTAATTTCAATAATATTACACGGCAGTTTAAACGAAACGTCACAGATGTCGCACCAAAACTTGTTTGACTAGAACTTTCCTATTACTGCTAAGAATCGTTTCATCAACTGGAAATTGTTTTCATGTAAAGTTAACGTCAGCGAAACCCATTTTATAATTTGACCGACGTCGCCGGAGTGAAATAATCCCGTTGAATATTTTTGATATTACACGGGTGTTATTACACTAGTGGAATAACTATGCAAATGAGCTCAAAGCGAATTGCAACGCTTTTTTGTAACGGCGAAAATGACGTCATAATCTAAATATTGTGACGTCAGTTTTAAACGGTGTTATAAGTTTCGCGGAAAATTGTTATGTTGAATTTCAAGAATTTTGACGATTTGTCGCAAAATTTCGGGTCATTTTATAAATAGAATATCAAATTTGTGCTCATGAATTACCGAATTTATTAAACTCGTCATCTATGAACAGATAAAAACTCGGAACAGCCTCGTTTTTATCTGTTTATAGATGACTCGTTCAATAAATGCAGTATTCAATGACCACTCATTCAATTTCCTCTTTTTATAGACTGAAAAATGATAAGTTGCCCCAGAACCTTTCAATTTCAATTGAAAGTCACAACAGGGTAACATTTTAGTTCAATTGGAAACCTTAACTTTGTTTTATATGTTTTTTTTTCATATTTTCCTAAGTACCTTAATTCAAAAATTTATCAATACAGTTTATGCTGTGAAAGGTCAATTACTTTTTTTCTCGTTTCGGCTACACTTTGACGTACAAGGTACGAGGCCTTCTCGCTTCACAAAATCACTTCATGCCAGGCCTTCTTCTAAATTTACGTCCTTTGTCGAACGAATTAAGAGTTAATTGATGGTACAATTTCAGAATTCAGTTCAAAAAGATACCTTTGATGATGGAAACTTCAAAGAAGGGCAGATACCATGTATTTTCCCATGCTAGAGAGTCATTCTTATTAAACAGGTATTCTGCTTTATCATTCAAGTGGCGGGACGTGACTTAGCTAGTTTATACCTTGATAGATTTGACCAGAATTTTACCCCTGTGCAAAAAAAATCTAATATAACAATTACCGATATGTTATACCAATTAACAAATAATATATTACATTCAATACCGTTTTTAATTCATTCCCATGAGCGCGCGTGAAAAGCCGAGTAGGAATAATCACAAATTTATTCATCTAAATAGCAGGGGTCAGATACGGGTCAATAAAACCGCTCTATATTTTTCAATAGTTCGGGATTTTTAAAAAGTTTGCCGACAATTGTCGTGAACGCATGTAAAAAATTGTATCTTAAAACCAAAAGGATAAACATGCTAAGCGAAAGTGAGCACATTTCATCGTTGGTTTACAATGTCGACTATCTTTATATCAAACTGAGTAGTTATAGATGATAGCTAATTTACCTTAAAGCCCCAGTCGGCGTTTAGAGTAAAAAAAAACGCTCTTTCGTGAATAGTCTTTTAATATTTGTTCTTGGTTTAGTCTTATGAAAAATAAATGGGGAAATTCAAATGGCAGCCCGGGAGTCGCGTAAGATGATGTAATTATCTAAAATTAACTGTAATATGCATGCGCAGAAGGAACAGTCATGTGAACGGAGTTACCCACTGGTGGTAGTAAACAAACTTCACATTTACCGCTACAATAATTAATAAACCATGAAATATCGTTATCCCATTAAAAAATGTGATAAACTCGTTCCAAATACTATATAAAACAAGAAAAAAGTATTTGGCGTTTAAAGTAAACGAGAACATTTGTTTTATGTAATCAAATTGTTGTGCACTATATTCGACGCCATTTTGGAACCCAAGTAACACCGGCCTGACCCAGGATCAGAAGCGTCGAGATTGAAAGGTTAAAATGACATCACTAGTGTCGATACCGAGGTCGTTCTGATGGAAACCCGGTTAACTCGGGTCGAAACCGAGTCCGATATGAACTTACCCATTTAAATAAAAAAACAAATCAATCAATAACGGCGGCTTTTTCGTGTTACTCATAATCTGCCGCATAAACAGGCAATATGACGTCTCAAACATAACTGAGGATGACATTGCGAAATAGAAAATTAATGTAAGGTAAAAACTGGGCATATTATAGTATGAAAACAAAACGCAGTGATTTACTGCGTTTTTCTTTTAAATCATAATATGCAAAAAAAAGATCTACAGACGATCTGAAAGCATTAAAGGAATTTTGCTTTTTTCGCCAAGCGTAATAACCAAAGTACCACCAGAAGCCGAATTACCTAAAAAAGAAAAAAAATACTACTCTTACGTCATAGGGATTTTAAAGTAAACGGCAAAGTCCGTGGGATGGTCCGAATGGCCTGTTTCATGCAGCATCCGGGAGACAGAAAAATGAGTCTGCGCGTTGCATTTTCAACAATTTGACGTACTTGAAAGGCTAACATTAACCCTTTGCCGTTTAATCCCTGCTTTTTACGTGCCTGTGATTTTATAATTGAGAAAACATTGTGAAAAAAGAAGAAATTGCTTCTGACAAGCAATTTCTTCTTTTTCCACATTATTTTCTACCCTACCGAATGGCTATTTTTCAAATTAAATCCACTTAAAATTTTCGTCTGCAAAATCTTTGAATTTGGACAGGTCCAAAATTTTGTAAAACAGGAAAGGGTTAAGCAGTTTAGCCATTCACACACTGGGATTGAAATATTGCCTGACCGTCTTAATAAACTTTGCGATTTTATCTATGGACAAAGCGCAATGTTGAGCACCTGGTCAAGCTGTGCAGACTCGCCAGAGTATTTGCATTGCAGACATTTGAAATTGTTGGAAATGTCAAACACTGGCCTAAATACCATATGCCGGGCTATATATCAGGGTAGTAAACCATGGAAAAAGTCGAGAAAGCTCGAGAACGCAAGCTGACTATGATCGAAATATTTTGCACTGTACAAGAATGTTTAGCTGTGACCTATTGTGTACACAATCCTTCTGGCTTACGTCAACAATTTCTAAGAACGAATTATCTTCCTAAACTACAATGGACACGATATATATATTTAAGGAATGTTCCCTACGCGGTCCTCTTCCGAAATAGCTAAAGGAATTGAAATCGGTTGAAATCTCCTGTTGCTATGGAAACCAAAGTTTTTTAGTTTTTTTTTTTTTTTTTCATGAAAATCTGTTAGCCCTTCTTCTGCACAAGTAGCCTTACGGCATTGACATTTGGCAAAGAACACCAGCTCATAGACAGAACAGGGCACATGAGAGAGGGTAACGACTCAAATCAAATAAGATATCTTTAAAATTCGTCTTCTTCTTAACCAGGTCCCCAAAAGCCTTTATATTTTGCATGAATCATCAGTTCATTGACCTTTATGATCATGATTGCTGTGCTATCAGGTGCAGAGAAACAGAGGGTGGGGGAGTAATGGGACGTCCATTTTTAAAAAAATATGTTAAATTTCCATTGAAAATTGTTTAGTGATAAGGGAGTAAAATAAGTATTGGTTACCTTCGACTGAGGTCTTACTACGGTCTCAGGGTGATCCTCAAAGCCCCCTCCCCGCCTTGAGAACATTGTGATTTAGTGAGCTAAAGGGGATTTTGAGTCAGAAAAAAAGCATTTCCTAGTAGAAAGCTATCAATTTAATTCATTTTCTTTAATGATTTTTGATGGTTTATCGAGAAATAACGGTAAATTATCACTTGATAATCTCACCGCAAAAGCAGTGAAATTATCTAAATTTTATACCCTGCTTTTGTGCATTTCACCCTATCTGACGTCATCTATGCGGGGCGAAATAAGTGACGTCACAATGAACGTTGCATAGCAATCACGTGCAAAATGACGCGCTTTACGAAAAAATATGTCCTAGAAATTTTACATTTTGTCTCATTTTTGCATTAAAGAAATAGAATAAGCGTTGGTTTTCGAGTAAGATCGATTAATATTTCATTTCGTGAATAACAAAAGCTTTATTTTCACTCGTGGCTCTGCCACTCGTGAAAATATAGCTTTTGTTGTTCACTCAATGAAATATAAATCGATCTTACACTGAAACAAACGATTATCCTCTGTATACATTAAAACACGATGGCGTAAAACGCATTTATGAAATAAGAAGAAATTACATGGAACTTTATTCGCAATAAATTTCATATGTCTCCACCCATTTTTACTCAACGTCATCTTAAGCATGAACGTTTTTTTCTTTTGATGTCATATAACTCACGCGCTAAAGGACGCGTTCCGCTCCCTGTGAAATTCTCCCAACGTCAATTACCTTTATAATTTTTTTTAAACCTAGAAAACAAATTTTAATACTATTTTACACACAAAAGGGTGTAAACACTAATTTCAGAATTGTTGTCGCGCTATAATGGATATAATTTCATTTTCGCGTTGATATGTCCACGAATAAAGTCTGAAGGAGGACTTATACACGAAGCCAAATCCTTGGGCTGCGCCTTCGGATTTTACCCTTTGCATGTAACTACTCGTACATCAGATTTTATTCGTGGACACGTCAAATCAACGCGAAAATGCAATTATTTCAAAACCAAAAGCTAAGGGTATTGGGGAAGTCAGGTTATAAAGGAGTCATCTTTTCGGTCCGTAAGTCCGTCCGATCGTCCATCTGTATAAAGCTTTGTCGTGTCCGCTTAATTTCTCAGAAAAATATCGATGTATCTGTATCAATCTTTAGTGGTGTGATTAACCCTTTCCTGTTTTACATGATTTTGGACCTGTCCAAATTCAAAGGTTTTGCAGACAAAAATTTAAAGTGGATTTAATTTGAAAAATAACCATTCAGTACGGTAGAAAACAGTGTGGAAAAAGAAGAAATTGCTTGTCAGAAGCAATTTATTCTTTTTTCACAGTGTTTTCTCAATCATAAAATCACGGGCACGTAAAAAGCAGGGATTAAACAGCAAAGGGTTAAAGTATTTAGCAAACCCGCATTGGCATATTATATTTTGGTTACGATCCATTTGTTTATGACAGAGCTATGCATGGCCTTTTGTTGTCTCTTCATTGCTCAGCAACCATTGGATGAATATAATTCAACTTTTGCAGAAAGATTCAGACGCATTTGCATACCTATTTTGATAACGGTCTATTTATTCATTTATTTATCAATTTTTGTTGATGTTGTTGTTGTTCTGCGTTATGGTCTTTTAATGTCAAGTACGTTTTTTCGGTCTCTAGCTTTTTCGAATACATTTTTTTCGTGTCCGCCCGAATTCTCAGCGACTATTTGACTGATTTTAGTGTCATGCAAATATATCTAGTTTCACATAGTTATGATAATTTGGTAAAAAAAAAATATTGAAGCAAAAACACACACTGCTCTTATGACAGCTCATCATGGACAAAGCGCCTTGCGGTTTTTCTGACGAGTTTTAGTTTGATATCAAACGGTTTAAGGAGGCCCACGAGTAATGAGCGAAATGAGACCATTGACGATAATGGTCCTCTTATTTTATTCCAAATTGAAATCAAATGAATAAATCGTCCCAATCACAGCAAATATTGTAATTTATCGATTTCATTCATGATTAAGACTTATTCTCAAAAGTTACTTTGTTTAGTTTTAAGTATTATATTGTCATCTTCAAGGGGCATGTTGGTAGAGTCAGCAGCAAAGCGCATGGATAAAGATGGTTTAAGCAGTGTTCGTTACGATCTAAAGAAGATAGAAGAAAGAGTATTATTTACGTGGATTTTGATTCAAACGAAGACACCGGCCTGTGTACTTCCTGGTTTCGTTATGGAACATCAAAACCAGACCAAAGAAGGATACACAATCAAAATAAGTTAGCTCTATTTGAAATAAGATAATAAATGTCGAAATAAATTCAGTTTTTCGAGAATTTGTATCTTCTTACATGCTCCACTCTATCTGTCGTATTCTAAGTGGAGCCCAAAGAGTGAAGCGTCAATGAACGTCTCAATGCAAAAAAGAGTAAAATAACGCGCTTTAAGAAAATTCATCTTTTTTCTCATTTTCGCAACAAAGAAATAGAAATACGGTTTGATTTTGAAAAAAAGATCGATTGCTTTTTCATTTCGTGAACAACAATTGGTACATTTTATTCGTGGCTTCGCCACTCGTGAAAATAAAGCTAATGTTGTACACTCAATGGATAATAAATGGCTCTTACTCGTAACAAACGATTACATGTATTCCCTATCTAATCCTTAACACCTCTTCAGCTTTCTTGCTGTCGCCGTCATATTGCAGTTGGTTGTTCATCAGACGCCGAATTTCAATCATTGATTTGGCCCCGATAGAGGCATATAATCTTTCGAACAATTGTCTCCCACCATTGGCGGATGATTGTTCACAAGTGTGTGGGCTAGCAGTTCGAGGCATGAAAAGGACTTCTTTTGCTTCATGCAGTCATGACGAACTCAGTCTTACTCTGTTAAATTGAAAAAAAAAAAATACAATATCATCTGATGAGATGTCTGGCTAAAATTGCAGGAAGATATTCGCTTCAACATGAGAAACTGTCGATTTCACATTTACCCAATCACTTGTTTTTCGTTTAATTGGCGTTATGATTTTACTCTATGAACCTGAAGTGCCACAACTACGTGAGGACGATTAAAAAATTTGGCCGATTAACCAAGTTTTCAAGCTACAAATTAGAAAATCTTGAAATTGACTAGATGAATGATTTTGCAATGATATTTGAAAGAAATCGAAGAGTGTGTGCATCGAGGTTTGAATGAAATTAATGGGATAAATCCAATATCGGTAATTTTGTTCAACAAAATTACCGATATTCATTACCTCCCTTTAACAAAACATGCGTTCTTTTCTCTGTGTCTGTCTTCATAGACCAATCGGACACTTTAAGACCGACGCAAGCCATTTAAATCATACATTAATTTGATCGATTTGAATTAAATATTGATCGTTTTGAACGATTCCTTTTTTTTTTTTTTTTTGATCGATTTGAGTGAGTGTTTGGTGTAAACGAGGATCTATCTTACGATGCTAAAAAAGACATCCTATCTTTATTTAATGAGTCATGAAATACTAAAAAAAACGCCAGATTCATGGCACGAGGCAACGACTATTCCCCTACTTAAACCAAATAAACCTTGAACTGACCCAGCGTCGTATTATAGACAATTTCACTAACAAGAACCTTCACAAAACTCACGCAGAAAATGATTAAACCAAGGTTTTGCAGCTTCCTAGAAAAGAATGATTTGATATATATATAATACATTCTTAGTGTTTTGTATGAAAAAAAATATCTAACGAGGTTGGGAGAATTGATAAGTGTCGAGGCTCTGCCGAGACAATTATCAATTCTCACAACAGTTAGATAGTTTTTCATACAATACACTTAGTATGTATTGTATTTATCTTATAACCTCTTTTTGTCTTGTTTTCGTCGATGTTTCTAACTGAAATGCAAGTTTCTAAATATAACTGCATGATATTATTGTTCTGAAAATAGCTATGTGATATCATGAAAAATATCATATGGATTGTTATCACACGGATTTTTGTATAGTCATAAGATAAATCAATATATCAATCAGGGGGCAGACAAGGACACTCTTGTGATGATTATCTCACTCGATTACAGACTGCTATCCGTCGAGCTCAAAAGAGCATATATTTTCTGATAGGCATTTTCTAGATTTAACTGCTGCGTTTGACAAACTATGGAATTCTGGAGCAATTCTTTATCTTAAAAAGGTAGGCTTTAAAAGTAATCTTCTAAACTGGATAAAAGATTGTCTAGAAATAGAAAAAAAATAATTAAAATATCATGGTAATGTTTCAGAAAAATTTGAAACATTAAACTGTTCCCAAGGAAGTGTTTTATCTCCCATCATCTTTTTCCTTATTATGAACTCACTTACAGATAAAATTGACAATCACAATAAAATGGAAAATAATATACTTGATCACATACGGCTCTCCCAATTTGTTGATGAAAGTGCAATTTTGACAGAGTCAAACTGTCCAAGATGTGCTATCGAAAAGGCCAAAAAGGCACTTTTCAATTCGATTGAGAGTTGGGGAAAAGGAAATGATTTTCTGATAAATCCATATAAAACACAAATGTTGATATTTGAAAAATGAAGATCCTGATTTTCCAAAACTTCAACTAGGCAAAAATGTTCTAGAGTATAGCGCATCGGCTACATTCTAAGGCCTTATCTTTGACAAATATCATGGCTAGTATGAACACATTAATAAACTAATATCACGGCTAGATAAAGGCATTCATTTGCTGAGATCTATCAAAGGCTATAATTGGGGATTTGACAAAAATCACTGATTGCTATATACCAAAGTTTGATCAAATCAAAAATAAATTATGGCTCCATTGTTCACAACTCGGCAAATAATAGCGTACGTGAAAACTCCAAAAAATACAAAATAAGACTTTAATAGTAATAACAAACTGACCCAAACATTCACATATAAGCATATTGCTAGCAGATTAAAACGGCTAACATTACAGTTACAAAGAGATATGAACATGTTAAAATATTGGGCAAGGTCAATAGGCCATGGTAAAAATCTTCCAATAAATGGAAAAAATGAGGCAGACCCGTTCTTTCTTTTAAATCCTAAAAAAGTAAAATTAGTAAAAGTACCGTATTCTCAAGAGATTCAAGTACTGACGTCGAAATATTATAGGGATGAGTGTCTTTTTCACTGCGTTTATTGGGGTATAAAGTGCAATTGCCTTAGCACATGGCAAATAACGCCCTACGGGCGTTATGTTTAAGCCATGTGCTAAGGCAATTGCACTTTATACCCCTATAAACGCTGTGAAAAAGACACTCTGCCCTTATAATTGAAATCCGCTAGGTCTAGGAAACTATTAAAATACTTGGCTAATCATTAAAGTTTCGAGTCTACTTTCTGCGTGTATTACACAATCTATTTTTAGATCGTGTATTTTTTCTCGCCATCGAAGTTAAACGGCATAATGTTAAACAAATGGTTCACAAATAAACGACAATTTGACATTCGTAGAGGTACTCATGATCTAAACATAATTTTGACAAGTTATTCTGCGTTTTAAACCGAAACTATCGTGATCGGGCTTAGCTGAGAGGGTTGCTTGGTGATCTTCGTCGACTCGCTGTAAACATCGACTCAGAATCTGAACTGCATGCTTTTAATCATAAATTATTTCGAAAATATTCTATTAAATTAAATAGCAATATTATGATATGGAAGGGGAACGAGGGGTTTTCAAGTTCCTAAAACACAGGACATGCAGATCGACGGTCGGGGGTTTCCCGATAGACCTATTGCATTTTATACAGAAATAAAGTGCAATGGATTTCCCCACGTGATGCGATTTAAACCAATCAAAATTCTTTGTTTCATTAGATTGCAATTATAAGTTATGCAAAAGCGATCTAACTAAGCGTTTTTGTGAGGACGCCTACGAAATGCACAAACAAGATGTTGATTTAAATCAACATATCTCAAAGAAGGATAAAAACAGTTCTCACTTATTCAAGGTAAAAGATCACTTGTTAAGATACAGTAATTCTACCAAAGTATATACAGATGGTAGCAAAGACCAGGAAAAGAACCTAGCAGGGGCTGGAATTGTCATTTTTAATGAAGAAAACTCTATCATTTTGAATAAAGGGGAAAAGGTCGATCCAAGATTATCAATCTACACTTGTGAAATGAGAGCTATTAACTACGGTCTTGACTGGATAAAGAAAAGAGATAGGAAGCTGTTCAAAAACATCAAATATTACACTTTTCACAAATTCCCTTAGCTCGTTTCAATCTTTACAGTCAGGAAAATCTAACTCACGACAAGTAATATTATCTAAAAATTACATTCGATAAATTTTCCAAAGAAAGAGAAATTATAATCACGTTCATTTGGATACCCAGTCACGTTGAAACGAAATAGCCGGTCAAACAGCGAAAAAGGGATCGAGCTCTGATTAAAAAAATTGAAATTCAGTTGAGTATTAAAAAATGTACCACCTCATTGAGAAATGAATTAAGGACGAATTGAAAAGGACAGAGCTTTCTAGATACGGTTACTATGATCGCCCATCAACCAATACAGTTAACAGTAGCAATAAAGTCTATGATAAAGTCTAAACAAAGTTGAGATTAAAGTGAGTCGATTAGGATCAGAAAGATATCCAAAAGTAAACTGCGAACTATATCAAAAAGAACAAAATTTTGATCATGTTTTTTTTTTTTTTTTTTTTTTTAGTGCCCGATATACAAAACAGAAAGAGTCAGTTTTAAGAATGACCTGCTCAGACTGGGTTTATCAATTATATATAGAAAATCTTTACTTTTTCCAGAAAATAAAGTAGCGGTTCAAACAAGAAATGCAGTTTCAAGTACATTTGTATTTGCAGAACATTAATCTAATCAATAAACTGTAATTAAAAAAAAACATTTATATAAGGTTACATTTTTTTTAAGTTTAAGTTACAAAGTTTCTGCCAAGAGTGGGGTTTTTCCTAATCCAGACCTACTCCTTTTAAACTGAGTATATATTCAGAAAAGTGAGGAGGGCTTTGATACAAAATGCCTTATATTAAATCTTATAACTATACAAATATACGTGTGACAACATCCCGTATGATATTTTTATGATATCACATAGTTACTTTTAGAATAATGATATAATGCGGTTATTTTTAGAAACTTGCATTTCTGTTAGAAACATCTACGAAAACAAGACAAAAAGAGGTTATAAGATAAATATAATACGTACTAAGTGTATTGTAAGAAAAAAATCTAACTTGGTTGTGAGAAATTATAATTGTCTCGGCAGAGCCTCGACACTTATTAATTCTCCCAACCTCGATAGATTTTTTTTTCATACAAAACACTAAGTACATATTATATATAACCAAATCGGTAGGCTATGCATGCTCTCAATATGCATTTTATCAAACGAGTCATAAATGTACGTCAATGAACACAAAGCTAGGTACATCGTGTCATCATAATCAAAATCATTCAAACATAAGAATCGTCTTTTTGATATGATTTTTGTGAGTACGAATACAAAGATTTTGGTGAGTAATGAAAAAAAAATAAGAACACCAAGTCTAATAATATGACCTACGTCGCGGGAGTGAAATATTCCCGTTGAATATCTTTGATATTACACGAGTCTTATATCACTAGTGGAATTACTATGCAAATGAGCTCAGAGACAATAACAACGCTATTTTGTAACCCCAAAATGACATCATAATGTTAGTATTATGACGTCACTTTAGAATGGCGTTAAATGTTTCGTGGAAAATTGAAATTTAGATTTTCAGAATTTTGACAATTTTTCTTAAAAATTCGGATGATATTATTAATAGAATTTAAATTTTGTGCTCATAAAATACAGAATTTATTAACTCGTCATCAAAACAGTTTTCATCTGTTTATAGATGACTCGTTTTATAAATTACGATTTCCATGACCACTCGTTCAATATCCTCTTTTCAAAAAAGGTTTCTTATTCCACGTCACAAGACTTATTTTCAGCTTGAAACATTCACGTCACGTATAAGCGCCAATTTCAAGCGGTCACAGAGGTAGTAGGACATTTTCATAGTGACTTCACAATATAAGGCTTCGATAAGCATTCAGTTACCAGATTTTATGTCCCCCTCCAAGAAGAGGAGGTATATTGCTTTGCACTTGTCGGTCTATCGTTCCGTCGGTCCGTCCGTAGACCACTTTTTGTCCGGAGCATATCTCAAAGAGTATTCAGGCTAGAACCATGAAACTACACAGGTGAATAGATATCAGTAAGAAGAGGTGCAGTGCTCAAGAACCATAACTGTACTCATCTTATTTTGTGAGTTATTGACCTTTGATGATTGACAAAGTTTAGGCTTTTGACCTGCTTTTACGGGTGGCATAAATGTTTTACAAACATCTCTTGTTTTATGAAAAAAATATCTACCTAAAGATACCTGGCCCTAGTCAGCAATTTCACCCTCTAAACTACTTCGAGGTTGTCTCTTCTGTCAGTAGCGATTAGCATTGTGTAGAAACCAATATCTACCTCTTCCTTCGGCCTAATATGTCCTATATCGTTGACAATTCCTTTTAAAAAAGAAAGTGAATTTGACTCATAGCTGCGATATTTAAATATGTCGTGTAATCATGGAAATGCTCATTTAACGGATCGCTACTCTCAAAATTAAGTGACCCGTCACGCCAAAAGGGACCATCTGGGAACTTAGTAAAAATAATTAATTGAAAAGGAGATTAGTTTTTGAACAGACCAATCAACGGTCGCATTTCAAAATTATTTCACAGTAGATAGATTGGTTAATCGATTCAGAAAATTAGTAAGGTGAGAAAAGTTTTGACTTTGGTCAGTCTGCGCAATTCGCGCGGTCTGACAAGGAGCGACACTTTTTGCACTTCCAAGATGGTCCCCCCTTTTGCGTGACGTGTCACAAATATAACATTACTAAAACGGTTGGTCTAAATCAAAATGCTCATTAAACTGATGTAGATCCACAAGTTTGAGTGAGTGATAAAAGGTCAATTTTTGTCTATACATTGTATAGACAAAATTGACCTTTGAACACTTTTTGAAACTGTGGATGTACATATATACATGTTGATTCGCATTATTGTTCTGTTGTTTTGTTTCAAACATTTACGTCACTAGATTGACTAGATCGCATTGATTAAAATCAGCTGATTTCCCTACGATTAAGTACATCGTGACATTGAAAAGGTGAATGGTTTGGATTTATTTCGAAATGAAATTGAATGATTGGAAGAAGTGAGTTTTGAGTGAAATAAAAAGAAGGTAATATAAAATCGTTTTTTTCTTTCGATGGACAAAAGTAACAATCCGTTATTACATCCGTTAAATCATCTGCGTATTCTTCTACTTGTTTGTCTCAACAATCCGCTCAGACACTTTTTATATTCACACAAAACAATAAAATCGCCGAAAAAAATACGGACTAGCAAAAAAATGTTGATCTTTTTTCATTATTTCGAAGTAATTTTGAACGATTTTGGTACGTTTTTGAATGGTGTGAGTGAGTGTTTGGAAAGAATAGATAGAGTGCTAAGTGAGTGATTAAGAATGATTTTGATAGGAATGGATGGCAATTTCTCTACTCTCTTAACTGTACCTGTTTCAAGTAAGATAAAGTCTGGATGCAAGCAGAATTCCTCGGGCTTATGACCTGCTTTCCTTCATCTTAATCAAACTGATAATACTCGCATACAGTTTAGCACATCGTGAAATTGACAAGAACAATGATTTTGAATGATTTTTGAATGAAATTGAATGTACGTGTCGAGCAAGTTTTGATAGAAATTAAAGGGGGGGGGGGGCTAATCCAATATTGCTAATTTTGTTCAATTTGAACAAAATCAGCGATATTTATTACCCTCCTTTATAAGATATTCGTTTGTTTTTTTTTTCAAGTCATAGACCAATAAGCCACGTAAAAATACACGCCAGCAATAAAACTTACAATAAATAGAATAATTTGATCGATTTGAATTTTAAACTTGGTCGATTTGAACGATTTCCAAAATTTTTCTGGTGATTTCTGAGCGTTTTTGATAAATTTAAGTGAGTGTTTGGAATGAATGAATGGAGTGATGAGTGAGCGATATTTGCTGGTTTTGATCGCAATGAGTGTAAATTTCACGATGTTTTTAACTGTATACCAACATCCCAGTTTTTTAGGGTCGGAGTAGTCGTCCTTTTGGTTAATTCCCGCTTCGTCTAATCCCATTTCGTCTACACTATAAAATATTGCTTTCGACCAAAAATTCCCATTTGGTCTTCAACTTTTTGATACCTTTTATCGTATCAATTTCCCATCTTGTCTACAAAATGGTATTTGACATGTTATGGGTGTCATTGAGGAGTTTATGTCATACCTGCTAAGTTTTAATCAAAGAAGGTTTAAATCATTTATTTTTTGAGGCGATGATTTTATTTTATTTTTTCATTGTGTTTCAATGAAATGGGATTTCATTCTTTGAATTTTGATGGAACTGAAATGCCCATCGACGTTCCACGAATTAGAAAATATTGTATTGAGAAAAAAATATTCAATAGAATGAAAATACAAATCGTTTTCCACTAATGTTAGATTCAACCCGATCGACAAAAAGACATACACGACTTCTGGGTCCCGGCCTAAAACTGAGTTCTATATGATCACTTCCCAACCACCTTGCATCCGAATTGAAATCAAGTTTGGTCGTGAATCAGTTCAAGTTGATTTGGATGGGGTCGGGAATAAATCAAAGTACAGGGCCCTGTTTTACTAAACGTCTTACGAAAATATTGATCGTAAGTCAAAAACACAAATTGTACCTGGTGTTTTCATTAATTGGTCGATTCTGCCTTGCAATAACTCATTGGAATCGTCTTTAGACGACGATTCCAATGAGATGATGCATCGCAGAATTCCATATTTACTTTACACTGTAGAAGCAACTTATATTTTTGACTTATGCAAAAAATTATCGTAAGATGTTAAGTAAAACAGGCCCAAGGTCCATAAAAGATATCAATCCGTTCAAGCTCGATCCCTACATGATCAATTCATGAACAGCCAAATCTTCCATCCAATCGATAAACGATCGCTTCTCGGCCAATGTCCGATTTTGTCGCAACACGTGTAGTTTGTCATGAAAAAAACATTCGGGTAGGAAGCCCGAGCGATACTGACAAAAAATGATCGCCGACCAAGCTCGTTCGGTACTCGATCGTTTGTCCAGGCTTGATGGATTCTGTCGGATAAGAAGTTTTAATATAGAAATACATATTTTTGGATACCATTGCTGCGATCCCTGGAGGTCGCTTTTGTCCAATTCAAAATTTGTCCCCCACCAAAGGGTGGATTTTCGTAAGTTGGGGTGTAGCTGGAGGCTGTGAAAGACTTACACAATGCTAAAAATACTAGAAAACCATTGTTGATGTCCCAGCGCCCTAGATATAACTGAAGGGTGTTGAAAATGGCGTAAAACCCCATTCTACCAAACAATCAACTACTACCGGCTATGTCTTGATAAAACAATAACTTTATTTTATAATATGACCTACGTCGCCGGAGTGAAATAACCACGTTGAATATTTTTGCTATAACACGGGTGTTATTACACTAGTGGAATAACTATGCAAATGAGCTAATAGCGTAAAGCAACGTAATTTTGTAACCGCCAAAATGACGTCATAGATCTAATGTACGTCAGTTTTAAACGGCGTTATAAGTTTCATGGAATATTGAAACATTGAATTTCAAGAATTTTGAAGACTTTTTCGCAAAATATCGGGTCGTATTATAAATAGAATGTAAAATCTGTGCTCATAAAATATCAAATTTATTAGACTCGTCATCTGAAAAAGATAAAAACTCGGCGCAGCCTCGTTTTTATTTGTTTATAGATGGCTCGTTCAATAAATTCGGTATTCCATGACCACTCATTCAATATCCTCCATATCTTAATTTATATATTCGGAGATGTAGAAGTATTTGGAGTTGTAGAAATATATAATACATACTTAGTGTATTATATGAAATAAAATATCTAACGAGGTTGGGAAAATTGATCATTGTCGAGGCTCTGCCGAGACAATTATCAATTCTCACAACCGAGTTAGATATTTTTTCATACAATACACTAAGTATGTATTATATTTATCTTATAGCCTCTATTTGCCTTCTTTTCGTTGATGTTTTTAACTGAAATGCAAGTTTCTAAAAATAACCGCATTATATAATTTTTCTAAAAATAACTATGTGATATCATAAAAAATATCACACGGGTTGTTATCACACGGATATATGTATAGGTGTATTTTCAAAACTGAGCTCTGACCTAGGCGTTGAGTCCAATACCATAGGTCTATGAGTAGACCTTAAGATCTAAGCCAAGCACTAGGTTTCAATTGAAAGGTAGTTTGTATCTTTGTTATGTCTGTTTTATCTATTTTGAAAGAATAGCATGGCATTTTAACCGTTAAAAGTTGATTTCACGGCTCACCGCTCAAAATCTACCTATATAGTTATAAGATATAAATAAATAGTTGTCGTATTTCCTTGACGGTAATTGTAACCTATCGCAACTAGTCGCTGAGCGTCACATTAAGAGCTTCGTAGCTTGATCACCTTATGAAAATGTAATATCGTAATACTATACTATACAAATATCCGTGTGATAACATCCCATATGATATTTTTATGATATCACATGGATATTTTTAGAACGATGACATAATGCGGTTATTTTTTAGAAACTAACATTTCTGTTAGAAGTCTCGACAGAAATAAGACAAAATAAATACAATTAATCTTTTAGTGTTTCAATACGAAATAAGGACAACATTTTTGACTCAATGGGTTCATGTAGCTGTTTTTACTAAGTGGACTTAAGTTTAAAATTTTCCTTTGACCCCAAAACCACTTATGCGTATCTTTGACTTAGTGCCTATGACAAATTTTGACAAACCAAGATCACGGCGGGGATTAAGGTGACACATTTTTCGGTATTTTTCAATAATTCCGTAAATACTTGGGCGATTTAAAAAAAAGGTGTGAAGAAGTGAAGACGGACAAACACAAGGAATCTGCTGTCAGTAGTTGATAGTTCGATAGTGCTGCTAAAAGATTATTGACGACCAAATTAATTCAAATTTGGTCGTCAATAATCTTTTTATGAGCAGAATTTTTGTAGTCTACTACATACAGCAAATTCTTGACATTTTTCAACGTTTTCTGCTTCAAACCGAATTCAAAATGTCACGAATTGTCCGAAATATTGACGATTTTCCTAAATTTTTCTGTCACGTGGTTGTCTACGGTGACGATAATAATGATCAGAGGTTTTATTTTTAAGTTTTGCTCAACGAACAGGTGTGGGTCTGACGGGGCTTCTGACCCCCGAAATTGGTATGTCGTAGTTGAATTGCCCGAAATATAAACGGTTTACCTAAATTTTTGTTTCACGTGATTGTCCGCAGTGATGATAAACGATTGATAAGATGTTTTATTTCAAAATTTTGCTAAACAAACAGGTTTGAGTCTGATGAGGCTTCAGACCCTAGCAATTGGTTTGTTGTCGTTGGGGAGTACAACCAATTTATTGAAGAAAAAGGAGACCAGATGATTCAAGCAGAGGAATTCTTTGTTCATCCTGATTTTACCTTTCGTCAAACGAGTAAGTAATGGTATATTGAATTGATTATCTTGGTTAATTTGTTTGTCAATGGGCTAATTACTATAAAATTCATGGTAACAATAATGCTTTTTGACAACATAAACGCTCGATGAAAAAGAAAAGAATAGTAACTTGGAATGAGATTAATGAGCCTGTGTGTGACATTTCCAACAATTTTACATGTGTTTAGTGTTATGCTATTTTTATTCAAATTGACAGCCCTTTTCTGAAAAAGGTGACCATATAGGGAAATATTCTGTTAGGACAAGCTGTTTATACTAAATGGGTTAAATGTACTGCAAGTTTGGAGACTGGTATGCGCCGGTGCAGCTTTATTTTCTGAAATATCAAAGTAGCCATCTGGTTCAAAATTAAAGTAGGGCAGCCGTAGTATCTTGTCCTGCCCTGCGTTCAGGATGTCAAAGCGGTAGGAACAGCTCGCAAATTTGAACCCCGCTTTGCGCGCGCACTTGCGTGCAAAGCGGGCTACAATTGGCGAACAGTTTGCACCGTTTTTTGACATCCTGAACGCAGGGCAGATTGCCACTCGGTTCGAGTCTGAAATCGTCTGATTGGAATCGAAATACTCACACTGGTACTGTATAGTCAATATTGCGCATATTCAGTGTTTCCTTCAAAATTGCTACCAGTTCCAAAATGCTCGATGAAGATTCTCGCTTGTCTACATTTTCCTGTCAGGAAAGAAACTCTGTTTAAATGTAGTCGATTAAATAAAGCATATGAGCATACATCAACTTTCTAAATGGTCATCATTTTCAAAAGACTACTAAATGACACCACTTGCAGTTCCCATATCGTAGAGACGAAATGTCTGTAATTGGTTTACTGAAAGAATTGTTGTAAGTTGGTATGTTTAAACCCCGAAAGATTTAGCCATTCAAAAATGATCGCCGGCGTTTCATCGGATTTTTTTTTTTTTTTTAAAAAAAAATCTTGTATTTAATTAGTTTCTAAATGTTTTTGGTGAATTTTCTCAAGATTTTCTTTCCACCAGAAAACAGTGCATTTTAACAATGAAATAATGTAGGAGTTCTATACAATATAAAGACAAGGAGAAATCAAAGCACTGCAACCACTTTCGTACTTAAATGATCATTTGTTCATACAGATGTACAAGATAAGATCAAAGAAAAGTGGATACTTTCTTTTTTTTTTTGCTTAGTATAGAATGACCAATTTACCTTCCTGTATAATTTTTTTGTAATGTGACCTCTGCTTGACCTGTCCTGGAACGAATCTTTTTGTTCAAAGTATTATTTTACGGAGTTTCCAAATGGCCGCTTTTCGCGTAAATTGTCAATTATGTTCTTTCAAAAACAAGAGCCACGAAAGCTTGATAGTAAACTTAAGCCTAAAAAATTAATGATTCTTTTGTACTGAGCTTCCTCATCATGAGTTCTATGTCCCCGACAAAAGGTAAGAGTTTAAAATACGAAAGGGCCATAACTCTAAAGTTGTGCATGCAAGAGTTGTTTTTCTTGTACACTGCACTTCTCCTCTATGAGATCTATAGAGTGTCAAGTTGATAGCTATTTAACTTTCAGAGATATGCTTCGGACAAAATCTAAGTATTTAAAATAACAAAAGGCAATAACTCCAAAATTATGCAAGCAAGAGTTGTAGTTCTTGTGCAATGTACTTCTCCTACACGAGGTCTATCCACCTATATAGTTTAAAGTTGATAGCTTTTATACTTTAGGAGATATGCTCCGGATAGGTTTAGTGACGTAATGACAGACGGAGACCATTACTATATCCCCTTCGCCGAACGGCGGGGGATAAAATGTCATTTTACTTTAGAGTTTGTATCACCGTTGAAGCTTGCCAAATTTGGATCGAAACATTTTATATTCATTATACATTCACATGATTAGTTTTCCTATCGTCTGGTTCATTAAACCACAATGCCGCAAGAAACGTGCACATTCGGTACTTTCAGTGCTTTGATCTATCATGCTCTCAGTACTTTCATTTTTATGAACACCAGGCGACTTGGGAAATGATATTGGCCTTTTAAAGCTGAAAGAAAATACAGTTATTGAAGGACCTAAGGATACGCTAAGGTTATCCCAATGGACACCGAGAAAAGACTTAAAGTTCATTCGGAGTGTAAGATTGCTGGTTGGGGACAGGTTGCTGCAGGTAGGCCATGTGCTTGTTTTAAGATTTTTACACTTTACGTGAAAAGGTATTCACGTTTTCGTGATTCTGCAGAAACAGTAATCGCCTTTTATTTTCAGCGTAAAATTTATCATTGATTGCAAACTTAAAGAAGTACACCCCTATTTAGTGATCACTCAATTCACTGAAATGAGCATTTAAAATCAATTTAGGCTCGGGCTTGATTGAATATTTGTCGCTAAAACTGTAATGTAATCGGATTTCGAAACTTTGGAAAACGCCTAAATGTCACAGCAGAGAGACAGTCAGATCAGGATAGCTATTGTTTTAGAATTTTTTCAGGGTGTTTCCTCGTTCATATTAGTGTTCATGATATTTTCGTTTAGTTTCTGTTTTCCAAGTTCATGTTGATAAACAATTCTTCTGATAATCTGTGATTCAGAAGCTTCAGTGGCGGATCCAGAGGGAGGGATGCGTGACACAACGATCCTTCTCTAGCCTAATATTTTTCTTTTTTCACTTGGATATGTAACCAAAAGTGTTAGTATGTTTTGCTGAACCTTTAGGTTGGGGTATGTATATTCCTTTGGAAGCTCAAACGCCAAAAATGTAAGACCAAGTATGACGTTTTAAATGCACTTAATGCACTAAATGGTAACGAACGTATAGTAGACATGGATGAGTCATGGCTGTGTGCTGTAATCCCAAGACGGTACCAACAGAATCATGGGGGAACCAGCAGTACTTGTAAGGTAAGCCATTCCGTTTTATCTATTCTTACCTCATACAGTAAGTAACAACGTGAAATTGACATCCACCTCAATCAAAAAATTCTAAATCGCTCACTCAAAGCTCCATTCACTCATTCCAAACACTCACTTCGCTGACATAATTCAAATTGTTCACGTCTCATAGGTTCTTGAAGAAATAGGAAGCTATGTATAGAACTTGTATGCATATTTTATCAAAAGGAGGTAATTAATATCGCTTATTTAGTTCACCCTGAACAAAATTTGCGATATAGGATAATGTCCCATAAATTCACTCAAAACTCGCTCCACCCACTCATTCAATTTCATCCCTAAATCATTCCAAAATCATTTACCTTGTCAATTTTAACTATATTGCTCATCATTTTGACTCTGTTATCGCACGTATTCATACATGATTAGGTTTCTGGTATCACGTCCACAAGAAAAGCAAAATATATATCTTTAATTTTTCGAATGATTTATTACAAATGGCTGAACTTAATTAGTACCGAAGATTTTCGAAGTGTGGGCACTTTTGCGGCTCACAAGGCTAAATGGCTGAGGCAACCATCTCTGAACAGATTTTGCCCTGTTGCCTAAAAATTAAAAGCAATTCTCTGTAAGCACTAGCACTTTTAAATAAGGGATGTGGCACACTATGTCTCAAATTTTGATAAAATTTAAACATGAGGCTAGGGCTGACGGAAAAGTAAAAATAAGAAAAAAAAAACTTGATATCACTTCTGGTTGCCATGTAAACAGACATTAAAGATCGAACAAGTCACTTTTTGCGAGTTTTTACAGGCAAATATATCAGTTATGCAGCACAAACTAAAATAAAAAACACACAAGATATAAGTACCCCACCATCGTTCTCTCAAATGAAGTTATAATATTTTTGGGCATATGTTGTTTACTTCTGTTTCCATGGCAACAATACACATACCCTACTAAAATATTGATTTTTGCATTTTTTCAAATGTAATGACAAAATACAGACATATTTTTCTGTTTAACAAGGAAATACCATATAAACTTTCAAATAAAAATAATTTTTGTGTTCGTTGCTATGGCAACATGAATTCATATCCCTTAAATGAAGGCAACTTTAGAACATCTTTAGAATCCTCAAATGACTAGATTATTGAACTCAAATTCAATGTTATGTTAATTTATAAAATTGCTCAAATAGACCTTTGAGGACAAATATTTTTTCAAAAGCTTGCAGGAAATAGCCTGTTGCTATGGAAACAATTATGTAATAATTCAAAAAAGCCCATTTTTAGTCCTTGGATACGAGTATCCAACACTAAGCAATCGGAATATTTCTTGACCTTAAATAAAGTTCAGACTTTCCTTTAACTTATATATCAAAATAGTTGAGTTAATCGGTCTCTTTTTTAAGGAAAAAAGGCTACAAAATCACCCCAAAAATGCTTAATTTTGGGTTGTACCGACAAATTACCAACGCAACTAGTACAATTTTTATTCTTTTTTCTGGTATTTAAATAGAGGCTAATTTGATTACTTTTCTAATCACATGTAAACTTTCAGGGACTTAAAATAACTGACATAAGAAAATAATAAAAATGGTTGCCAACCTAACAAAAAGGCCCAATGATTTTTTTGCGGTTTTTGAAAGAGCGCTTTTAGTTAGATATGTTCCAATAATCATCATCGGTTTATCATGCTGCAAAAATTAAAAAAAAATTCCAAAGTAACAAAAGTAGCCAAGTTATTATCTATATTTACCGTTGTCATGGTAACCAATGTGCACAACGACAAAATTTTAATTGAATCTTAGTTGCTCCTTTTATATAATAAATTCCATCTACATATCAAAAGTCAGTCATAAGTAAAGCAAAACTGGAAATTTTAAACAACATTTTGAAATCAATTTATCAAAATAAGCCATATTTGTTGTCATGGTAACCAACCTTTTTGACACTTACTGACTCAATAAAAAATCTACTATAAAATTTTCGGTCCTTGATTATCCAATACATACAAAATCAACCATCATCTTCATGTAAACACCAAATTATATAGCTTCAAAAAGGCTTAATATTGCTAAATTCCGTGCTTTGAAGGTTGTTGCCACGGTAACCAGATGATCTAAAAACATTTTTTGGTCAATTTCTTCTCCTATCATTAGTCCCTTCTTGTATGTGAAATTTCATCAAAATCGGAGATCATCTGTGCCAAAATAGTTTAAGTAGTTACAGAGAATGGGTATTAAATCATAAATGAGGTAACAATCAGGGTCAAAGGTTACCAAGTATATTTCACGTAAGCGAATTCTATGGATAAACTTGTTTTTGATATAAAAATCGTCTTTGAATAGATAACAAAAATTATCAACATCAATTGATGAGATAAGGCCATTTCTTCATAATTTTAAAAGCATTTGGCGCTGGGTTATATTATGTTAGGTCATATTTTTTACCCTTAACTCATCTAAAAAGGCTGATTTACCTTGCTAAACAAACAACTGTTTTATGATTTTAGACAGAAAGCGTTGCTTAACCTTATATTAACCCACTTTAACATCCATTTCGTATCTTTAAGGAGTCTTATATTCATTAACATATAAACAATGCTGTCTCAAAAAAAGTTTGTTTGTTAATGACGTTATACTTTTCAGAGATAAATCGGCCTTAAGTATAAGTACACATATGTTTGGACAAAAAAAAAACACCATGAGATTGTGTAATATACAAAGTAAATTATTAAAAAGGTATGGCAAGTTGTGATTTGAAGAATTTAGAAGAATTAGATATTTTTTTTTTTTTTGAATGTTTCTATTTTTGTCAAATATATGTAAAATACGTTACCCATTTAGAATAGATTTAAAAGAGAAAACAACATATATGAAGTAATCAAAGTTATGAACTTCTCTCATTTTCTTGTTTAATAATTCTTTTTTTTTTAAAAAAAAAACTCGAATATAAGAAAATTGTGTGACATTCGAATATCATTAAAAGATAAGTGTAAGTATATTTTACGCCGTTGAAACCCTAGTTATTAACATTGGCATCTCAAAAATGAGTCGAAGCTCATTTATAAAGTATGTTACATTTAAGTGAAATATCATAGAAAATGATTAACGTCTTCAAGTATATGTATTGCATTGGATTGAAACATAAGATTCTTTCTTTGTGAGGCCAGATATGTGTAATATACGTTACCCATAAAATTTTAATTTGATTATTTGAGGATACGTAATAATTGTATTTCATGGAATGCATATCATAGTTTCTTTCATTTATTTCAAAATCTATATCATGTGGAATAGCGCGCCATAGTTTACGCCGTGAATCATTTGTTTGTCGGATACATGTTATTTTTTTTTTTTTTTTTTTTTTTTTTTTTACATTTTTGAAAGCATAATAACTTGTCAAACTTAATCACCTTAACATGCCTATTTACACTCATTCAATATCTTTTCACGGCCCAAAGAGAGAGAGAGAGAGAGAGAGAGAGAGAGAGAGAGAGAGAGAGAGAGAGAGAGAGAGAGAGAGAGAGAGAGAGAGAGAGAGAGAGAGAGAGAGAGAGAGAGAGAGAGAGAGAGAGAGAAAGGATTTCAGTGGCTTGAACCCAAATGCTAACCAATTCTACATCACGGCTATCTGGCCCTGGCTATTCGGTTTTTGCCCATACACAGTCCCGGTGATAATGGGCTCAAACCACGGACCTTTCGGTCACGAGGTTAGCGCCTACACTACATGCACAAGATAAACGAGGCAGTCGAGACAGTAAAGATAAATGTGAGATACTTTCACTCGATAACTATTCTTTCGTATTTTCAATGTTCATTGCTACTGTGTATCAAGTAGAATACTTGAAAATAGATTCGATGTTACGAATAGTATAACGATTTCAAAGATGTTTAGGTTAGCAACTTACAGCGGTATGTAAAAATATAAAGACACCACTTAATATCTTATGTGAATATACAGACGAAAAAGTAACATACTCCATAGATAACTAATGAATACTAATTAAAAACAGCAAAGCTTCGAAAAATAATTTATCTCATTAAGAACAATTTACACTACCCCCTGTGGAAATGAATAACTGTTATAATGTGGTTTTTTTTTATTTTTTTGACAAACATTGTTCTTAAAGCTGCTCTTTCACAGATCGGGAAATGTGCTTTTTTAAGTTTTTCGTTAAAATCAATTGGAAGTAACGACCTCACCATGTTGAAGCCCTTGAAATAATACGATTCCATGTGGTAGTGTATGGAAAAAAAGACTGATATTCCTGAATTTAGCGGAATCATTCTGAAAAATAAAACAACTACTAACGCCCTAAAAATTATGCTTCAATTTTGAGCAAACCATTTACGCATGTGAATGCCGTATGTTTGTCTTATTCAATCAAAGATAAAGGTTAAAGTATTTGACAGCTGGGAACTTCATATCATTACATGCAAAAATGAAAGATAATTCACAGAAAGTAATGATTTTGTAATTTTAGACTCGATATAAATAGACTGGATCCCTTAGTGATCTTGCCGCTTCGAAAAAATAAATTACAATTTTTCTAAATATGTTGGTTTTAGTGTCAATGCCCTTGGGCCATTCTAAATCATCTAAAAATACACACATTTCCAAATCTAAGAACAAGTTTTATATTTTTTTCTATGAAAAACTGTGAAAGAGCAGCTTCAACGTGTATCATATGTTTTTTCCTAAACCCCATTGCATCTAAACTTTTCAAGTATATGAAAAGCTACGTATGATTACGACAAACAGCTTGTTTACGGAAGTCCGGAAACGAATGGAACTATAACCTTTTTATACATGTTTATTTTACCACAAGCTTACGTCTTTATAGTCACACAAATAACGCACAGTGCTACTAGTGTGTCGATCAAATTTTTACCACTTGATTGAGAGTGTAAACGTGTATCAGGGTCTAATTTGGTTTTTTTTCCGCTGCGTTCGAGACATTGTCTTTCCACACCGGCTGTTGGTTGAGCCATTAACCAACAAACGCTTTTCTAAATCAATGATCCGCTGTTGTTCTATGTGGTAAACCTAGGCCCCTTGGAGAGGACATATGCATATATCCGAGCAATTAAACTGATCTGTTTCCATAAAAAAAGGTATAATTTTAAAACAAAATTGGTTAGAAATAGTTATTACCATGGTTTTTAATTCAACGATGCGAGTTCCAAGTTTTCTATTTTCCTATAAAAGGATTGTTACTAATTTTAACTTGATCAAGATGAGTGCTTAGACAATTTATTGAGGAACGTAAGTTACATTCAGGTATCAGAATCGAACCATAGGTTGTTACTATTTTCAATTCTTTTTAATTGGGTGTAATTGCTTGGTAAAGTTGCATTTTGATAGAACTATTTCTCATTTTATTATGAGTATTGTTATTTTCAAAACAACCGTAAATATTGTGGCGCATATTTTATTACTCTTATTCGTGAATAAAACAGAGGATGTAATACTTTGATTTTTTTTTCAAAACGCCTTTTTAATTTATATATACTCAGCAAAAAAAGAAAGTATCCACTTAACTTTAGTCAATATTTTTAATATTTGATTGATTAAATGATAAATTAAGGTACCAATGTGTTTACAGAGCTTCATTTTCTTATGCACATAACATTTTTCATTCAAGCAACATGTCAATTTTGGTTTTTCAAGAAATGACGATATCTTTGTTTTCTACGTCGACGTACGTCACGTTTTCGATCTCAACTTTCTTCCCAAATGAATTTAACCTCTTAAGCTCTGCACTAAGGAAAATCAACCAGAAGTTGTGTTCCGTACAACACAGTTTTGTAACGAGACCGAGAAAAACTTGACAACAGGCGTAATAAAAACCGGCGAACTTATGGTAAATTTTAGGAACGTTACCTGAAAGAAAAGAACAAAAAAAAAACGTGTGCTGACTATCTCAAATAGAGTAGTACTGTTATTCACCCTCCTCAACTCAATAGGGCCACTGGGAAGACGTCACGCCAAGTTTTCTCATTCACGTTGACGCGATTGCATTCGCGCTTCCCAACCACTATTTCAAAACGGAAGTGAAATAATTGTCTTAACCTATAAAATCGCCAAACTTTAAAACCAAAACAAAAGCCATTTAAGTCTTAACGGAAGTAGGGCGAACAAATTTCCTTGATATTCGTACAAGCCTTTCCAATGAGCGAGGGGAAACGTTGACGTAACGTAGCAATGCAAAAATTGTTTTTTTGCAAGCAAAAAAACGAAATAGAGAATTTTGGGTTTGGTTTTCTCGACAAGGAACGTGCAGACAGAATTTTGTAAGTTTGAGCTTTGAATCTGCGTAACATGTTTTATGCTTATTTGTGTCCATTTGACGTATCATTGACAGAGAGCAGCAGAAGATATCAGGTTGTCTAATCAATCCAGGACACCTAACGCACCAATATTGCATTTGGCAAGCTTAAAACTATCGGAAATTTCAATTGAATATTTAATTGAGAGTCTGCGATTTTTGAAAACGACACCCTGGCTACGTGAACGCCCTCAACTCGGAAGCGGTTTCTTCAAATCACATAAAACTTTTCAAATTTATTTCCAAATGATCAGGGCGGAGTTTGCAATTTATTTAATAGAATTTCTGTGTGTACTTTTAAAGAAATCCGAAGTGATATTGGGTGGATACTTTTTATTTTCGCTCAGTATATATGTAGCTTTTATCTTCGCATAACATATTGCTCTTAAGTTATTTTTTGTCCGATTTGATCATAAAGACCATGCTTTTGTTTAATGCGGAATTCAAATATCGTTATTCTTTTTTAAAATATCAGCATTTCTCTCTACCCAGGTTTCAACGCATGATATGTGTTTTTGGCAGAGGATCGATTTATCATCAGTGATAATTTTCTAAAAACAAGTACATGTATTGGCAGTTTTCATTGATACGCATTGATATAAATTTAAATTCGTCTCGTCTACATTTATCAACGTCATTACACAAAAAATACATGTAGGTTACATTCATAAAGTATCATGAATGTATAGATTGATGTAACATAAGAATCAATTTTACTCTTCTATCCTTCTAGAAATTGATTGCCACTCAATAAGCAATAGAAAAGGAGACTGTTAATATAGAAGAATAATTTAAACCGTTTTTTTACAAAAAGGTAGGACCACATTTCGTAATATATACAATCACATTCGTTACGTCTTTTTGTCGCGAAAACGTAGATCTGTTGATTACATAAAGGAATTATATAATCTTTCATGATTTTTCGTGTTTTGGAACAACGGTTCTGTGAGATATTTGGTGGTCAAAAACACAATAACAATTCCAAAAACACTATCAAATGAAAGTCAAACTGAATAACAGGCGAATTTTAAACCAAAATTCTGGGATATAATGTATTTTACCAGTATTTTCGTTACATCTATTATTTGTAATCACTAATTTCGATATTTATTAAAACTTTCTTGGCTACAGCTTAATTTATCAGTATGATTATTATCAGGAGTATTGCTGAAGTTGTCAGGTGAAAGGTCCAATGATATTTCCTATGTGGAGTATTTAAAAGTAACGTATTTTACAATTAATCTGGTAGTCATTGTATAACCGGTAACAATTAAAAACATAACATTAAGTTGCGAAGAAGTTAAATTTGTCCAAAAATTAAAAGATCACAAAATTGCTGTTAAAGAAAACAAATTATTAGCCACAATAGAGTTTTGTATATGGAGTTTTTGAAAGTAACGTATTTTACCATGACACGGATAGTAAGAGGATGAGTGCCTGCAATTAAAAATATCATTTTCGATCGTGAAAAAGTTATATTCACCCAAGACAAGATAAAGATCGCAAAAAATCGCACAAATAAAGCTTACGACAATTTTTTTTTATTATTGGTAAACTGAAAAAGGGAACACAGCTCTTCATTTGGCTCCTTTAAAACCTGATAATATTAAAGATAGGTGGACGGATATATCAAGATAATTGCATTTGATATTGAGAAAACAATAAGTCTACAGATTAAAGGCATTTCAGTGTGATTCTGATGCGCACAGCTTACAAATGCCCGTCATTCATAGCCTATATGCCATAATTATTGAATTCTACTCCCTTTTGCACCTAATGACCTGCGACCTCATTTATTGACCTAAATGATTATATTTCGGTTGGGCAACAGGCAGATTCTGAGAGATCAGATGTTACTCTTCAACTTAAGCCCTGTTGCCCTTCATGCCGCGAAAGTGCCCACAAACTCGATTTCTAGCGCACTTTTTCCCATATGGCCGCCTGACTACCACTCAGCCAATCTCACGATCAACCTCGGATGTACATAGACGGACTATTTTTAAAAATTACGGGAAAACCTTGGAAAAACTCGATGACGTCAGTTAAAATGGCGTTAGCCCTCGAGACTGTGAGTGAAAACATTCGACATCGCCAACGCTACTCGTTTAAGTCGTGAAACCATCGTATCCTAATTATAATTATCTTAAGATTTTTAAATAACGGCTGCAAAAAATCTCAATTTTCGAGAATGATTCGTCATTCTCAAAAATTAAGATTTTTCAGCCGTTATTTACTGTAAAAGATATAAATCTACAGTGCTAGTTTTTCTTACATTTTTTTCGCCTAACAAAATGCACGATTTTGTTACATACTAATCCGCCTACATACATCCAGTTTACAGTTGCAAATTACGGAAATGGCCGAGTGATGATCCGAATGGGACGATCCCAAAAGCTCTCCTTGAGCACGTTGTGCTCAGGTGAGCTAGAAATGAGACTACTTGATTGAATTCAATTTTACACCGCTTTCAACATTTTTTCAGTCATATCGTGGCGACTGGAACACCTTATTATTGATTTCTGGTATTTCTCACACCAGTACTACCATTACATTCTTTTCTAGTCTTAAGCTGTTATCCCACATAGGTCTTCGATTATCAACCCATTAGTGGAAGGCAAATAGTCGAAAAGAATGAGACAAATGTGATCGCTTCAACACAAATATTCCTTCAACGCGTCATTTTGCACGTGGATGCTATGTAATAGTTCACAATATCGTCACATATTTGGCACCGCTTAGATCGGGGGAAATGATAAGCGGGGTATAATTTTTTGATGATTTCACTAGTAAAGAGATGAGTTCATCAAATGATAATCTACCGTTTTTTCTCGATAACTCAAGGAAAAGCATTGAAGAAGATTTTTCGTGCAAACACATCCTACTCCGAAAGCTCTTCTACAAATGTTAAATTTTAGGAGAGGGTAATTTGCTTTTCCTCTTATCGACGATTTTATCTATTATTTTTTTTAAGAACAACATATGTTTGAAATACCGTATGTTCTGGTCACAGCTTTCTTTATTGAAGCGAGGCGGTGGATGATGTTGAATCAAGTAGTCCCAATAACTTCGACATACGATGTAAATGGACATAAGAGTGGACATTAAACGGATATTGCCTAAGGTTCGTGTGTGAACAGTGAATTACATCGTAAAATAGACATTTACCTCAATCAAAACCATTCTAAACCGCGCACCCAATCATTCATTCGAAACACTCACTCAAACCATTAAAAAACGCTCAGACCCATCGAAAAATATAGAATTAATAACGTAGATCTAATTCAAAATAAACTATTGATAGAGAAAATTCGCTTTTTCTCTGACATAATTCAAATTATTAGCGCCTCATGTGCTCTTGAAGAAATGGGAAGCTATGTATAGAATTTGTATGGATATTTTATTAAAGGGAGGTAATCTATACCGCAATTTTTGTTTATTCTGAACAAAATTTGCGATACAGGATTACCTCCCATTAAATTCACTCAAAACCCTCTCCTCACACTCATTCAATTTCATTCCTAAATCATTCCAAAATCATTCACCTTGTCAATTTCACGATGTTGTTAACTGTATGTCTTTTTCCCTTTTTTAATTTTTAGCAACACTTCAGGAAGTAGCGATATAGAGGAATGTTGTTAGTTTCCGTGTAAGACCAATTTAGCCTATCTTTTATCGAGTGACCAACAAAAGCTATATTTTACGAGTGCTTCAACGCGAGGGAAAATATATCTTCTGTAGTTCACAAATTGAAAGATTTTTTTTATCTTACACGAAAAAACAAACGGTTTCTTGATAGCTCAAATGAGAAGACAGGAGAAAAATGAAGGACAATTAATTTTAAAGTGTGCCATTTATCGCGTAATTCCTAGGTAACGTAACGACGTCATTTGCTTATTTGGCTCCGCTTAAATAACGTCAAATATGGTGCAATGAACGAAAGCAGGATACAGCTAACAACATAGTGATATTGACATTCATCTCGATCAAAACCATTCAAAATCACTCGCTTAGCGTCCCATTCATTCATTCCAATCACTCACTCAAACTATTCAAGAACACTCAAAACCCACTGAAACAGATATAATCAACAAGGTCAGCCAAAATAAATAAAGCTAGGAAAAAAACGCGTTTCAACTGACAAAATTGAAATTCTAAGTGTCTGATTAGTCCTTGAAGATATAGAAAACTTTTACAGAGCTTGTATGCATTTTTTATTAAAAGGGGGGGGGGTAATTTATATCGCTAATTTTGTTCATCATGAACAAAATTAGCGATGTTGGATTACCTCCCATTTAATTCACTCAAAACTCGCTCCATACGCTCATTTAATTTAATTAAAAAATCTTTTCCAAATCTTTCACCCTGTCAACTTCACGATGTTGTTTGTCCTTTTTTGTTCTTTTTTGTAAGATAATACATATATAACCTATACGGTGATATCGTGCACTTTGTACAGTAAGCAGACAAGCACATCGTGAGATTGATCTGATTAATAGGTGGTTTTGTTATGAATACGGAATGAAATTGAATGAGTAAGACGTGTTAGTTTTGAATGAATTTAAAGGGAGGTAACACAATATCTTTAGATACAACATTTGAATAAATCACATATATTTCTAAAGGTTCATAGACCAATCAGACGCTTCAAACAATCAAGTCAATTATACCGATATAATCGAGTTTTTGGAGCCATTTGCATAAATCTGATTAGCCTTTAAAATGATGTTGGAACGTTTTCGATTGGTTTGCCTTAGCGTTTAAATGAATGAATAAAACGCTGAGCGCATTATTTGATCGGAATGAGTGGCAATTTGAAGGTATTCTTAACTGCAAACAGGTTCGAAACTTAAGTTCTCTTTAGGACCATTTTCCGGACTTTGAGGATCATTGAACATTTTTTGTAATTGTACTTATTTTCAATGTGCAACATCTTGTTTATTTCTGCGAAATGTGACTCCTTTTCATGTTATGAATTGAAGGGAAATTGTCGAATATTTTTGGTACTAAGAAAGTGGCAATTTGTCGCAAGATACGCCCGTTTCAATGCTAGATGTCAAAGTATGAAAAGCAACAAAGGGAAATAACTAGTAAATTAAGCCAGCTAGAGTTTATACGCACTGTACTCCAAAGTCATGAGAAAACCAAAAACTACCAAGTTTCAAGTCAATCGGACATAAGGTAAAAGACTTTCGACACGGACAAAGAAGTAGTCAACGCCTTCCCGCAGGACGCCGGATACCACGGACAATCACGTTATACGTCCCTTTTTTTTACGGGAGTATAAATGTGTTAATTTGTGATAAGAAAGAAAATGGACCTTGAAATGTATAGAGGTAAAACTATAGTTAAAACAATCTTGTGCATTCACTAAGCGCTCTATTCAGAGCATAACTAGCACTCACTCAAATCATTTAAACTTTCTGAAATCTATGGAATAGCCCCAAAACGTTCACAATGCTCCCCATCTCTTTTCAAGTCGATCAAATCATTTCATTTCTTTTTGGCTGGGGTGGATATGAGCGTTTGATTCTGCGTTGACGCGTACAAACATCATAAAATTGACACTCATTCTATTCCAAAATCAGTCAAAGCTCAATTCATTCACTCTAAACACTCACATAAACCATTCAGAAATGCTGCAAAATCTTTCGGAAATGCACCATATGATTTTATTGATTCAAAACTTCATTCGCATCGTTTTCATAAACTGGTGTTGATCGAGAAGCGCCTACGAAGACACACAAGTTATTTATAGAAAAAAAAATGTTTTTTTTATACTTGGAGGTAAAAAAAAAGAAAAAAAACCCCAATAACTTTAAGCGATACTACCTCCAAATTATTCAAACCTCACTATACACTCATTAAATATCATTCTTATTATTTCAAAGTCATTCAACTTTGTCAATTTCACGACATTTCTCAATCTAAAAATATGTGACCATCTGCGCCAATAAGCACCATCTGGCAACGCCATTAAAATCAACATATCAATCTTACTCGAGCGACCACGTCTATAAAGCGACCCCTGTTATTCAGCGACCACCATAAAAGTCCTTTCACCGCCGCAAGCAAAATCTCAGAAACAGTGGACATTCTTAGACTAAATATTGTTTTTATTGAATGTTATGATGTCACGGCCCCTAAAAATCTAATGAGTTTGAACATCATAGGATTCAGTAAGAATTATGCGAATTATATCAACATAATCATGCTACCAAAATAGCATGTCTTTTTTTCTTTACATGAAATATTGTATAAGGCGACGATTCCCATCAGCGACCGCTTACTATTTTTTTCCCTTTTTTGCGGTCCACTTATTGTAAGCTTAACGCAAATATTACCGTACATGAAAAGGGGTCGATAAGAGAGGTGGTTAGCCGAAAGCTGTATTTTAGAATTCCGTCACATAAATGAAAAATCCTCGTTTCAGAAAATCAGCCCAATGTTAAACTTTCGTTCCTTAGTCAGTCTGCAAGAACTGTACGGTCTGACTAGGACCGACACTTTGCACACTTCCCATGTGGTTTCTTTTTGCATCATAGGTATGATATTGTTTGATATACTTTTCATATATATTGCAGATATATAAAGAATCTGTCGCAAGAGTATATTTGGAACAATCTGATCTTAACCGTGTCTAGATCTGAAAAAAGGTCATTTAATGAGCCTTGGAGACTTTCATAACTTTTATTTCTAGAATGGGCTAAGAATGATTTGTCTAGAAAACCAAAACTTTGATAGATTATTCTTTCTCACATACAGTTAAAACATCGTGAAATTTGCAAGGTGAATGATTTTAAAATGGTTTAGGAATGAAATTGAATGAGTTAGTGGAGCGGGTTTTATGGGAGGTAATATTATATCGCAAATTTCGTTCAGGGTTTACAAAATCGGCGATATTGATTACCCCCTTTAATAAAATATGCAAACACGTTCTTTACATAGCTTCCTATTTCTTCAAGAACCTTTGAGACGCTAACAGTTTATTATTTATTAGTATTTTATAATAATGTCAGTTAAATCTCGATTTTTCTCTATCAAAATTTATTTTGAATGACGTTGTTGATTCTATATTTTTCAATTGGTTTGATCGTTTTTGAATGGTTTGAGTGATTGTTTTGAATGAGTGAACTCAAGTGTCTGCTGTTCAAAATTATTTAAGAAATTAATTTCATATCTCAATTGTAATAAATCTAGAGTGTACTTTCACTTTTATTTATCGAAATCTTACATTCTCGTTTGAATACAGCAACAAGCTACCATGTCTTTTGACTTAGAAAAATTTACGCACGAACCTTCCGTGGAGCTATTGAATTTGGGTAAAAAGTCTGATTTGCTTAATCTTGCCAAGCATTATGAATTAAAAGAAGTCAAGTCCTCATTGCGAAAGCATGAAATTAAGAATATTTTGGTTCAATATTTTGTTGATGAGGACATTTTTGATGAAAAGGCTCTGTCTCTCATTGTTGATGTCCCATCAGTTGCAAGCTCAAGAGAGCTTGAACTGTTCAAACTTCAACGAAGGGAGAAGGAATTGGAAATAGAAAGAGAGAGAGAAGAGAGAAAATAACAAGAAAAACAATTAGAAATTGAAGAAAAAGAAGGAGAAAGGCAATTTCAAAGAGAAGAAAGAGAACGAGAATAAGAGAGAGCAGAGAGAGAGCGAGGAAAAGAATTTCAATTACGATTAAAACAATTAGAAATTCAAGATAGAGCAAATCAGTCCAGATATATGTATAATGACCATTTTGATGTAACAAAACATCTTAGGCTTGTTCCTCAATTTCAAGAAAATGAAGTTGATACACATTTCGAAAATTTTGAAAAAGTTGCAAATAACTTGAAATGGCCAAAGGAGCACTGGACCTTACTTCTTCAAAGTGTCTTAGTAGGAAAAGCTCGCAATATTTATTCGCAACTTAGAACAGAACAAAGCAATGATTATGATACTGTAAAAGAACTCATTCTCAAAGGTTATGAGCTGGTTCCAGAAGCATACAGACAACAATTAAGAAGTTGTAGAAAAGAATCTGGCCAGACTCACGTTGAATTTGCAAGAAAAGAAGAAAAATTATTTGACAGATGGTGCTATTCTAAGAAAATAGACCAAAATTATGGTAATCTTAGACAACTTATATTAATTGAACAATTCAAAAATTGCATTCAATCTGACATTAAGTCACATTTAGATGAAAAAACTGTTGAAACTATACATGAAGCAGCTCGTTTAGCTGATAATTACTACCTTATACACAAAAAATATTTCGTTAATAAAGCAAAACCTGCTTCCTCACATCCCCAAAATAAATCTATTCAATCGAATTCACCTAAACCAAAGTCTACCGGTGAAACCAATGTTCAAAATTCCTTATCTCGAGTACATTGTACTTATTGTAAAAAACCAGGTCACCTTATTTCGGAATGTTTTAGATTAAAAAGGAAGAAAGAACTGAGTGCAGCCAAACCTACAGGGCTCACCAGCCTTCAGCCTAAATCACAGCCTTCTTTTGAGTTAAATTCAATTGTTAAGGCAGAACCAAATTCTGATTCCTGTATGGAGATTTTTGAACCGTTCATGTTGGATTGTTTTGTATCACTTTCAGGTGATATGTGCCCACCTGCCCCTATTATAATTTTAAGAGACACAGGAGCTTCTCAATCTCTTATTTTAGCAGATGTTCTGCCTTTTTCTGAGAAGACTTCGTCTGGTACTAGTGTCCTTATTCAGGGAGTTGAGTGTGGTGTCATTAATGTTCCTCCTCATAAGGTTAATTTGTCCTCAGATTTGGTTACTGGTTCTGTGGTTGTTGGTTAAACATTCCTTACCATTTACATTTATTGCTAGGCAATGACTTAGCTGGAGATAAGGTTGTTATTAATCCTCTTGTAACTGACACACCTAATGTAGGTCAAACAGATGATCCTATTTTCCAGGAAATACCTGATTTGTACCCTTCATGTGCAGTAACTCGGGGTATGGCTAAAAAAGCTTCCTTGAAAAATTCAAATGATATTGACTTAACTGATACTTTTGTTGGTCAATATTTCAATGACAAGATTAAAAAGTCTTTTAATCTTAGTATGCCTGATACTCAGACAGACTCGTCAAAACTTTTTCAGTCATCTCCAAGGTCAAATGACCAAGGTCATGAAATGCATTCAAAGTCACAGTTAATCCAGGAACAGCAAAATGATCCTGAGATTTTAAAGTTAATTGATAGGGCATTACCAAAAAAGAAATGTCTCAGAATCCTGTTTGTTACTATAAAAAGAATGGTATTCTGATGAGAAAATGGCGACCATTTGATGTCCCAGCTGATGACGATTGGGCTGTTCATCACCAAATTGTTGTTCCAAAGTCATATCGCCATGAAATACTTAGTATAGCACATGAAAGTCCAATGTTTGGTCATTTAGGTGTAAACAAGACTTATCACAAGATTATGAATCACTTCTTTTGGCCTGGGCTTAAATCGGACGTTTCCAAATATTGTAAAAGTTGCCACACTTGTCAAATGGTAGGGAAACCTAACTAAGTTATTCCAAAAGCAAGGTTACGACCCATTCCAGCTTTTGATGAACCTTTCAGTCGAATAATAATAGACTGCGTTGGTCCTTTACCAAAAACTAAGTCTGGTTCTGAATATTTGTTGACAATTATGGGTGCTTCTACTCGCTTCCCAGAAGCAATTCCTTTAAGAAACATTAAGGCAAAGTCAATTATTAAGGCTCTTGTCAAATTCTTTACTTTTGTTGGCCTTCCAAAATCAATTCAGTCTGATCAAGGATCAAACTTCATGTCAGGCATATTCCAACAGGTTATGCATGAATTAGGTATCAAGCAATATCGGTCATCTGCTTATCACCCTGAGAGTCAAGGTGCTTTAGAAAGATTTCATCAGACCCTAAAGAATATGATAAGGTCATATTGTTTCGATACTGAGAAAAATTTGGATGAAGGTATTTATTTGCTATTATTTGCAGTCAGAGAATCTGTTCAAGAATCTCTTGGCTTTAGCCCCTTTGAGTTAGTTTTTGGTCATTCTGTTCGTGGGCCATTAACACTCTTAAAAGAGAAATTTCTTGCTGATGATGAAACACCCTTGAACTTGTTACAGTATGTTTCTGACTTCAGAAATAAACTGTCTAGGGCATGTGAGGTTGCTAGGTCAAATCTTAAATCATCTCAGAGCAAAATGAAGGCAAGATATGACAAGCATAGTGTTGATAGGAAATTTGAACCAGGTGATAAAGTCCTTGCTCTTTTGCCAATACCTGGCCGGCCCTTACAGGCAAGATATTATGGCCCGTATACTATTGATAAGAAAACAAGTGATTTAAATTATATTATCAATACTCCTGGAAGGCGTAAAAATAAACAAATGTGTCATGTGAATATGTTAAAAAAGTATTTTGAAAGAGATAGCTCTATTTCAAAACCAGTTACAGTTGTAAACACTGTCCCACAAGAATCAAATGTGATTGAATCAGAAGTTAATTCAGACTTTAGTGAAAAATCTGTTCCTGGTCCACCTAAACTTGAGAACTCTGAAACACTAAAGAATCTTGACGACAAACTTTCACATTTAGTGCCATCTCAACGAGAAGAGCTGAAACAGTTGATTAATGAATATAAACACTTGTTTCCTGACATCCCAACAAGAACTGATAAAATATATTATGGTGTCATTGTTGAAGATTCTCAACCAATAAAACAACATCCTAATAGAATGAATCCAGTGAAACAAAAAGCTCTTCAAGATGAAGTGAATTACTTATTGGAGAATGATTTTATTGAACCCAGCCAAAGTAATTACAGTTCACCATGTATATTAGTTCCAAAGCCAAATGGAACATACAGAATGTGTACTGACTATCGAAAAGTGAACTCAGTGACAAAAACTGACTCTTTTCCAATACCAAGAATTGATGACTGTATTGACAAAGTCGGTAATTCGAAATATGTCACCAAATTTGACCTTCTCAAAGGATTCTGGCAAGTTCCGCTCACTGATAGGGCTAAAGAAGTATCAGCATTTGCTACTCCAACTGGTCTGTACCAGTACAAAGTTATGCCGTTTGGGATGAAAAATTCTCCTGCCACGTTTCAGTGGCTTGTAAATATGGTTATAGCTGGCTTAGATGGCTGTGACGCATACATCGACGACGTCATCATCTACACAGACACATGGAGTGACCATATTCAAAGAATCAAACAATTCTTCGACCGTCTCAGTGATGCAAAATTGACTGTTAATTTGGGAAAAACAGAATTTTGTCATGCTACTGTTACTCTTTTAGGACATCTTGTGGGACAGGGTCAAGTTAAACCTTTAGAATCTAAGGTCAATGCTATCTCTGAGTTTCCTGTGCCTGCTACTAAAAAGCAACTGATGCGATTTCTTGGTATGGCTGGCTACTATAGAAAGTTTTGTAAGAATATTTCTATAATAGCTGAACCTTTAACAAATTTATTAAAGAAAAATGTTAAGTTCAAATGGAATGATAACTGTCAAGTTGCCTTTGATCGCTTAAAAGCCATACTAAAGAGCACACCAGTTCTTTTAGCACCTGATTTTGACAAATGTTTCAAATTAGTTGTTGATGCAAGTGATGTTGGTATTGGTGCTGTTCTTTTGCAAGAAGACGATGATGATATAGATCATCCAGTTTGTTATTATTCTAAAAAATTAAACAAACATCAGAAAAACTACTCCACCATTGAAAAAGAATGTCTTGCTTTGATTTTAGCAATCCAACATTTTGAAGTTTATTTAACATCTGCAACTTCCTATCACAATCCCTTAAGTTTTCTTCACAAACTTAAGAGTAAGAACCAAAGATTATTGAGGTGGAGTTTGTCACTTCAAGAATTTGATCTTGATGTAAGACACATTAAAGGAAAAGACAATATTATACCAGATGCTCTGTCAAGAGTCTAAAATTTTGAATTGTCTTATCTTTAATACTCAAATTGCATTTAACAGTTACATTTCACTATTTTTTTTTATATATGTATGTATATATGTTTGCATATATATCTCTTTTTCAATTCTTTTAATGAAAATTGTTTGTAATTTTCATGCTAGATGTGCTGAAATGTTTCAACAAATTATGATATTATCAATTGTGTAAAGTATATTTTCATTGTATATGCTAAAGATAATGCAAAAAGAAAGATTTATTTCATAAACCTTTCTTTTTTCTTTCAAGGGGGAAAGTGTTATATATAAACTATAAATAAACTTAATGGTATTTACCGTGTCTATTTTTAGAATTAGTCTGGGAATTTTCCAATTACCTTGACTAATAAGCAAATGTATGTAGAAGATTTTAGATCTTTCTAGAAAGGCCTTTTAGAAAGTGATTCAGACTCTAGAGAATTCTTATGTTCTATGCTATTCCAGATTGTTCTATAGTATTATATAAAGGGGTTCCTACAGCATTCTTGGTTCACTTGATTTAGACTAATGGTTTCATTTAGTAGTACTGTGTTAAACTAAAAGGGGATTTCTTGTTATCTTAAAAGTGTGTTTGAAAGCGTGTTTAATTTTAAATTCGGATATTATTGGACTTATTATTTGTGGACCAGGAACTTAATTAAATTGGATCTAAAATTAAAAACTTTAGGATTAAACATTCAAGGTATTGTAATTTGTTTTTGTATTAATTTCATATTGTCAATAATTCTGTTGTTATTGTCAATAAAAATTGTTAATTGTAAAGTTTGTTGCTGGCTTCTTTGTTCTTGTTACATTGGCACGTAACATCAGAATATTATGTAACTATGTGAAGATATAGCTTTAGCATTACACTATAATTCGATATTACACTTAAACGAACAGTTACATTTAAATACATCATGCAATTAATACTCATTCCGATCAAAATAATTCTTTATAACTCACTCAGCGATCCATTCACTCATTCCAAACATTCACTCAAATCTATCAATAATGCTCCATAATTAATTGAAAACATTTCGAAATCGTTCAACAGAATTTGTATTTAAGGTTGCATTGGACAGTGGCCTCCCGACTCTATAAACCGGAAGTGGGTTTTTGTTTATTTTACGGCTCTTTTTGCGCGTTGTTGAAAAGAGCGGTTTTCATAAGATTCTGCTTATGAAAATAACGTGGAATAATTATTGTGAAAAGTCATAACTAAGCTTTTTTCAACATTTGATATCCATTGAATGACAGGATTATTTAATTAAACAATGAAAATACTTTATAAGTGTCATTAAATTAGGAGGGGAGACTATAAAATAAGTAGAAACTTTCTTATTTGCATGGAAAGGTATGCCGAATTTTTACCAAATAAAGGAAAAAATATGACTTTTAAACATTTTGGAAAATAAGAAAATTTCATTGGGTAATTTCTTCAAAAATTAGGTTTTAGTGGCATCTTATCGCCCTTAAAATTACAAAAAATAGTGCATTTTTTATTTTTTGAAGGTACATCATGCAAATACAATTGATCAAAGAGAAATTTATTTGCCAACATCCATTGTGTACATGTATAAGGTTTATCAACATGTACGAGGGTTGATCCAAAAGTTCGTAAAATGAGGTTATAAATCTTCAGAAAAATTGACCATCAAATTAAAAATTATACTGTCTTTTAATTTATTATCTGTGTAATAAATGTCGAATTTTTAACGGTTTGCGTTCAATAGCGGCTGTAAAGTGCATAAATCAAGAGAGCGACCCCCACGAAGGCGGGGGAGCTAGAACGTCAAATGCGACGTCGTTATTAACCCTTATCTACTTAGTCTTCGCCAACTCTCATGCCTTTCTGTGCCTGATACATCAACTTGCAGAAATTATTCACATATCATTTGGAATAAAAGTTGCTAATAATTTCTATATGCTTGGTATTATTAATAAAGTGGAAACCCAGATGCCAGGTCTTTATTTTGAGAAAATAATGAGAATCGATTTGGGACAAGTTCGTTGGTCGAAACTCTATTAGACTATTCTAATTCCTGCTATGAAGCATAGCCCTTTTTAGTTTTCCGGGGCAGCTTTATTAAAAGTTCTCTTTCGCAAATTTATCATTTTTCTTAATTATCTGAAATATTTGGGTTGGTGAATAACAAAGATCATGACAAAATTCGAAAATAATCGGCATTCACATTTTGGTGTTGTCATCTTGTCATTTTCATCGAATATTCTGTATTATTAAAATTTGTCTGTGTATAGTAAATTATCTCGCATTAAGCTTTAAATTATAACACATAATTTTCTATTTTTGTCTTATTTATTTTCGCCAGGGAATTTCAGCTAAAGTTTCAGAAAACTTTCAGAAAACTCTATTTATTTAATGCACTTTCTTTATTTTTTCACGCTCCCCCGCCTTAGCATACATGTGTTACTATGGTAACGTTTTCTTAGGCCGCTAAAGATAATTCTGAAAAAATAATAATGTTTATGCTCTCTGTAGTTACTAAACTGCACATTTACTAAATTATATGTTGAACAAGCCTGAAATGTGAAAGTTATTAGCCTATTATACGAACTTCTGGATCGTCCCTCGTATGTGTTTTATAGCGATCAGCTAGTACTGAGGCTACAAAAGACCTAAAACGAATATACCCGTTTTACTTAAAAATGGCCGGTACCACTCAAGGGCAGATAACTCTAGCATGAAAACGAGCATGGAAAGGTACCTTCAAATTTTGATATAATGATTATACAATGTCAATCTACAACATATGTGAAAAAGAAAAAAAATCATTGGGCGGAAAAATGACGTCATGTGTCCATTGCTACCTTAAATCAAATCGATCAAATCATTCTTCGATTTTATTGGTTGGTGTGGATTTTAAAGTGTTTGATAAGTCTACGAAGAAATATAAAGAGAAAAGTACGTATAATTTATTAAAGGGAGGTAATGAATATCGCTAGTTTTGTTCATCATGAACAAAATTAGCGACATTGGTTAATATCCCTTTAATTTCACATCTATTAATGCATTATCTTTTCAGGTACATAAAAGAGTCGAAAATGTTGTTTTTGAAAATATGGCGACGTTTAATATTTCTTGTCTCTGGGACAGCCGTTTTGACTAACATTGCTTTCTGTAAGTTATCCATGCGATTTTATTAACGGTTTCACACAAATGTGCCCCGTCACGCGAAAAGGGACCATCTGGGGTGGTTCGTAAAGTGTCGACCCTTGTCTGACTTCGCGGATGGCGCAGACTGACTTGGTTGGAAAATTTTCGTACATTTCTGATTTTCTAAGTCTAAAATGATTAATTTATATTACCTTGAAACAATTAAAAATGCGACCCTCGGTTGACCCATTCAAGGACCAATTTCCTTTTCAATTATTTATTTCACGGAGTTACCAGATGGTTCTTTTTCGCGTGACGGATCACAAATACATAGTAACCAAAGACCTTGATAAGACTCCGCCAGCTTATGCCTACAGTTAAAAACTTCGTGAAAGTGACAATCATTCCGATATTTTTTTTATATTCTTACTCAGCGAGCTAATGGTTCATTTTAAACGCTATTCCAGGCCAATAAATCGCTCAAATATATCTAAAAAACCACGTAAAAGCCACGTTTCTATCTGTTTATAGATGAATCGTCATGAATGATAATCACTCATTCAATGTCCTCTATTAATAATATGTTCTAAGTCACGGGAGTGAAACCTCGTTGAGTATTTTTGATATTACACGGGTATTATTACACTAAAGGAATAAGTATGCAAATGAGCTAAGAACGGATAACAACGTTATATTTTCGTTGGGAAATTGACTTCGTCGAGGATTCGATGACGTCATTTCGCAAACGGCGTTACATTTTTCGCCGAACAACTTGAATTGATAAATTTCGTATTTTCCTTGTTTCACCCCACAAAGTCAGGTCATTTTATTAATAGATATTCAAATTTGTCCTCATTTTATACAGAATTTATCAAACTCGTCATCTTAAATAGACAACAAATCGGTGCATTCTCGTTTTAAATTGTTTATAGATGACTTGTTTGATAAATTGGTATTCAAAGACTACTCATTCAATACCCTCATAATATGAGCTCTAATATGTCAAATACAATGCACTAAATGCAAACTATACGGTTAGCTTTTAGTTCGGAAATTTATTTAAAGTTGTGTAGAAGATTAGATCAATTAATATGCCGATTCTGCTTCTTAACCAGTTCAAGTGCCGAATATATTTTGAAATAAATGAACAAATTCGCCCATGAACCTTAGATTAAGCGACCAAATTTACAATCTTTTATTCTTACAATTGTTGTTACGTTGTGTTTATTCTTTGTTTGTTTGTTTATTTGTATGATTCGCTCGCACGCTAGCGAGCATTGTTCAAAAAGTTCCTAAAACATCCACTCCTCTTAATTCTTTTAACCATTTGCCTAAAAAACCCGGGGACTAATTTTAACAAAACTGGACAGAAATATTCCTTTAGTGACCCTCTTTATAAATCATTCAAGAATTGTTGAGTGGCCGCCAAATAAGGGACGGACAGTGTCATGGCCGGGATTTTTTCCACTTTAAAATCTTTAACATATTCTCCTCCAAAAGCAATGGGCAAATTTCAACTTAACTTGGCATAAATTTTCCTTTGGTATACTTACTTATATTCATTTACTTAAACTGTTCAAGAAATTTTATCTACCATTAATCATGGGCATGGTGGACGGGATAATTTTCATTTAAAAAAATCGTTTTCTACCTATTCCTTTTTGAAAGCCAATGGAGTAATACAGGCTCTTTTGGGCCTTTTGTTTTTTTGTTATACTTTTTGTGTCATCAATATCGAAACGGCGTTATATGTTTCGCAGAATAACTTGAATCGATAAATTGCTGGAGTTTCCTCGATTTATCACAACACTTCAGTTAATATCACAAAAAGAAAATCAAATTTGTGCTGATGAAATACCTAATTAATAAAATGCGTCATCTAAAAAAGCTTTGTTATATATATTTATCTTATAACTATACACATACCCGTATGCTAACATCCCATATGATAGTTTTTATGATATCACATAGTAATTTTTAGAACAATAATATCATACAGTTATTTTTAGAAACTTGCATTTCAGTTAGAAACATCGACGAAAACAAGACAAATAGAGATTATAAGATAAACATACTAAGTGTATTGTATGAAAAATATCTAACTCGGTTGTGAGAATTGATAATTGTCTCGGCAGAGCCTCGACAATGATCAATTCTCCCAACCTCATTTTTTTTCACACAAAACACTAAGTACGTTTTATATACAGTCAAATATCTTTACGTCGAATGTCCATAAGACGAAGTTATCTCTACGTCGAAGTATTTTTCAAGTCCCGATCTATTTACTTTTTATTTCTATGTATTTCAACCTCCATACGTCGTTATCCATTGCTCGAAATTTTCCGTACGTCGAACCAATTTCAAGGTCCCTTCACTATTGTTTGTGTGCGTTCACACCTCTTTACGACGAACCCCAACCTTGATTGATGAAAATTGCAATCGAGGTAGTTTTTCACACATTCGACCTGTCAACCACAGTAATTGACACGCGCGTTCTCAGTATTGGATATCGATTGTTTACCTGATTGGGTTTAATTGTTTGTAACAGATAGAGAATGTGAAAGGTTAAGTGATTTATTGTTTAGAAATGAAAAGGCGCGGCAAAATGCATGTGAACTACGACGTTTAATTTGTAATTCTCATTTTCAACGGGAGCATGTAAAGCCAATGCTACGCGGGACTTTATTGGTGAAGTACCCGGTAGACACGGGCGGATAGCCATCAACATCGACCAACATGACGTACCCAAGGATGGACCGGGTAACCAATCCGGCAATGATTTGTCCAAGAAATTGTATATGCAGAAATCATTATTAGAATTTTTTTTCTTGAGAAACGCGAAATGTAAACTTCTAACACAAAAGTCATTGTTTCATAGATCTAAAAGTAATTGTAAGCACAAGTAAATTTGTAAAAAGATGGCTTGTTTGAAAATGTTTTTACTTTGTGATTTAAATGCATGTTTTATATGATGTTTAAAAACAAATAAAAAATGTAAATAAATATAAGTAACATCTTTTATATTCGATTAATTCACCACGATAATCAAATACGACCGTTATTTCGCCACCAGTTTCGGTCGTACCTAAGGGTGATGATTGCCGCATATGTCCTCGTCCCGGAGATCGCCTTTTATCTCTTCGTCGAACTTTCTATACGTCGAAGTTTTTTGGTGAGTCCCCCGAAGTTCGACTTATAGATATTCCACTGTATATATATATGGCTCGTTTGATAAATTTGTTATTCCATGACCACTCATTCAACATCCTCTAATTTCATAACCAGACTTGGACCGATCCGTTTTGTTTGCAAAGAGTTATACGACCATGGAGTCAAATTTGAGCCGCCTAGAAAAGAGTAAGTATTTTACGTTTTCTAATTCACCCGAAAAATTGAGATTAAGGATTTGGTCTCTAAAAATATGAAGCTACTGTCAATTAAGGTCGACGAAGACAATATCGTTTTGGGAGATTGCGCTTAAAAAAATTTATAAGTACCAATATTCATATACTTATCTCAAAAACGCTTTTGTCCGCTTCAACTTCATAATTGATATATTTTGTGTCTGTAAATGTCGTAACTGTATATAACATAAAACAAAAAGGTAAAAGTAAACGTCCTCGATGAGGTTAACACGTTTCTTCGTTGCGTTACCCGACGAGGTTAACACGTTTCTACGTTGCGTTACCAAAACCTCAAAACTTCAATTTTACTTTGGTAATTATTTGGCGCTTTAAAATTCCAATTTAGATATTCCGGATGGAATTTAAAATTGAGCAGTTTTCCAGTGACATCACAAAAAGCTTGCAAACCTTTACCTGGAATTCAACCAGCAATCGATATGGCCCCGCCCGGTCTTTCAAAAATGTTTGAAAATACATGTCGTATCAACAAAATGTTATACTTTTAGATAATTCGCAGAGATTCTCGCATGGTGTCAGTGGTTTTATAATCATTAAAAAGTAGGTTTTATTTCAGGTAAAAATAATGAAACGACAAGCAAATTACAAACGGATGGCTACAAACAGATAACAGGTGAGTCAACTCATTGCTTTGAAATATTGGTCTAATTTATTTATAACTCTGTTGATCATTTATTTATTTATTTATTTATTTATTTATTTTTGAAATGTCACGGTCATTATTGCACTTGTTGAATAAGTATGCAAATGAGCTGAGAACGGATGGCAGCGTTATCGTTTTTGTTGTGCAAATGACGTCATAATCCAATTGCTGACGTCTTTTCACATACGGTGTTATATGTTTCGCGATATAGCTCGAATCGATATATATATATTCTTGTATATATACCCATATTTCAGTTCGTATTTTAAATAGAATATCTAATTTGTGCTCATTTAATACCGAATGTATTAATTTCGTCATTTAAAACAGATAAGAATTCGAGCCAACTGATGGCGCAATCAATTCGATTTTCAATGACCACTCATTCAATATCCTGGAAAAATATATAATGGTAAGAGGATTCCTACGTATTTTTCACTAGAATATTGCTTGTGACCACACCTATACTTAAACATTAATCGAAAAAGATGTTTAAAGACTTTCGTTGACTCATGTCTTCCCTAAAAAGAATATCAGAGGGCTCGGCTCGAATTAGTCTGCCTATCCACCAGTCTGTCCACGAAAAAAACGACACGGATGTTGTGTCGTGAAATCATTCTTCAGGGTTGGTACTTGCTTTACTACTGAATGAAATTCTAAACAAACATTTGTCAAAAAATGTAGTTTTACAAAATACAATTTTCGAGTCCAAACTCTAATTAGTTCATGAGTTATCGTCATTTTGAACTTTAACATTATTTGCTCTCTGTCCAATATTAAAGTAATTTTCTATCGGATATTTTCTTCAATATATATTTGAAACTTAAGAAATAATATTAAATAAATCACAAAATAATGTTTTGCAAAACATTATTTTGAACTCTAGATTGCCTTTTCCTGGTTGAAGATTTATCTCCCGTTCAGCTCACTTTGCTTTAGGAATGTGCTTGTATATATAAATATTACTGATATATCATTGCTTATTCCAAAACACACGAAGGATTATTCTATCTTAAACATGCACATTTAATTTTTTGTACAGACTTGCCTTATTTTGAATTTGCAAGGATATATCGGCAGGCTGTATTGATAATGTATTGAAAATGCTCATTTCGGAAGAATCCGCTCTGTTTGAAACATATTAGTTTTGTCAACTAAAAACTCTAATTGTCAACATGTGGCCTGTAACATGTTACACTGGCTCATTAAGGTAACTGCGGACACATAACGTCAAAAATATACTTTTAATGAAAATTTACGAATTTTTCAGTACTGGCGTATCAGGGTCTTCGCTTTTGCGTAGCGCCATTTAAGGGGCCGTCTGGCGCGGGAATATGACGTCATGACGCCATAAAGGGACAGCCCCTATTTATAGGGGTCAAAGTCAGTGATTGTTAATATTTCCTAAACTAGCCGTCCGATTTTAATCGCAAAAATTTTATTTTGTGAGAAAATCAATGTCCATGTTAATTAAGCAAATAATTTAACAATATATCAAATAGATTTAAGACGATATGGAGTTTATGTCGTTTTTACGGCATTTTAAGTCGTGCTTTTGCAATCCAATTTCGCCAAATATCGCCGTTTTTATCGAAAGTTTGTCCGGTGACCTATGCTGATTTTTCAATATGATTTAGTTCAACTAGAATGCGTTTGAAATATGAAATAAAAAAGATATGTAATCGGGCTAGATTTTTTTAAAAAAATGATCCTGCAAAGTTAGCGCATAATTTTTTCACGTAATTTTACGTCGACGTCTCGTATTATCGACGTTGTTGTTTGTTGAATATCTATTGTACTCAACGGATTTGGGAAATATTACTAAATGAAAAAAATATTATTAACTTTTTATTTTATCCCTCATAGACATTTTGTTGGTCTCTGATTTAAAGTAAATGTACATATAGTTATCACTTTTAAAAGGGACTAAAATCATAGAGCGAAAAGCATATTTCGTCACGGTATTGCGAAAGGCAGCGGATAGCTATGATAAAGTATACTTTTGACTCATCACGCAATAAGGGATTATCTGGAAACTCTGTCAATTCGGTATTTAAAAAATATATAAAAAGAGAAGAGGTCGCATTTCGAATATGATTACATAGAAAGGTAGAAAAGTTATTTATTTATTAAAACAATTCGACAAAAGCCAAATATCAACCGCGATAAGATTGCGTAGTACACGTAATCTTATCACGGTCGCTACTTTTTGCGTTTCATAGAAAACCCTTTTTGTGTGGAAGACCAAAATGTCTAAGATAAAGTTATCACAAATCTTGTATCAATTGTTTATGATGAAAAATACCTGTGAACAGACGATGCAAGTTCATTGTATTTTGTAAGGATGCGTTTGAATAAAATTGCAAGACCTTCTACACCAGAACGTTCGTGAACAATTTTTATATGTACCATTGAAATTCCTGACATCGATAGTGTTTTGCTGATGGATGTCGACATGATCCCTTTTTCTACTATGCCTTCATACGATGTAATATAGTTGGATAAATTCATACTCTTCTTCATCCTGTTTATAACATTAGCTGTCTTATATACAGGAATTTTCTTTGCGTAATGGTCAACTGTATGTAGGAGGTCACGTAATGCATCTACATCGCCATCCGCACTGTGTACGTCATAAACTTTACCCAGTATGTCATTAACAAGATCTGTTTGCTTGTATCCAAGGCCATCGGCTTTACGATGAGGTAACTCATCACGAAATAGCTTCAATGTATCACCAAATCCATATATTATAGCTTTAAATTGGTGACTACAGTCTTCAAGTTGTTTTAAAAGAATTTCCCGTCAAATAAAACATTGTGACCAACAAGAAAACTGTTTTAAAAGTTCAGTACTTCCACCAAAGCTTCTTTTACATTTAAATATGTAACCTTTTTTCCATGGTGAAACATTGTATTATTACATAACATAATTCCTGTTAATTGTGTTATTTTGTTGGGAATGAATATTCGTTGTTTGATTCAAGATCCTTCATGGCTATTTGGATAATACTCGAACTAGTGCCTTTTCAATAGAAAAATAAAATTGTTGATATTGTCATGCTAGTGAAAAGAATATGATTAATAAACAATGCTTGAATACCATCTATTCAATTTTAACACAATAACTACAGTTATTAACACCGTGAAATTGATAAGATGATTGATAAGATGATTGATTTTGGAATGATCTTTGGATGAAATTGAATGGGCATGTGGAGCGAGTTTTGAGTGAAATTAAAGGAATGTAATCCAATATCGGTAATTTGTTTATGATATACAAAAATTAGCGATATCCATTATCTCCCTTTAATAAAATATACGATTTTTTTCTGTTTGAGTGTCTTCGTCGACCAATAATAAGCTTTAAAATCAACGTCAGTCTATCTTTTTTCAGCGCATTGATCAAAAAAGCGTACTCGAATTATATCAAATTGATTGTATCCTTTTCCGTATTCAAATTTGTTATTTTCTTATAAATATGCACATTATAAAAACCGAAGTTAAATATACCAATATATTATAATTTTAGTCCAAATCTATTTATTTTAAATCGATTGGGAAACAAGTGCTTACTACTTAGATCAATCCCTCTCGATTCTGCTTCGTGTGGGCCAATGAAAGAACCATGATCGATAACCGCTCGCGGAAATCGAATTCAGGACCTTTGGGCCAAGAGGCCGACTCTCTACCTATAATCAGCTGTTCGACAACAAAAATTGTTGACTCGAGATCCGAGAGAAATTGAAGATCGTAGGTTCGAATCCCGGTCTCATCACTGGTCACGTGTTAGGCATTTCAGAGCCTCAATCAAGTACTCGTGATACTAAGGAAGCACACGCATGAGAGAATTTCGCTGTGGAATAACTACATTTGTAAACGGTTGTGAAAAGCGATACTTTATCATAGCTATCCGCTGCCTTTCGCAATACCGTTGTCTTTCGACGAAATATGCTTCTCGCTCTATGATTTTAGTCCCTTTTAAAAGTGATAACTATATGTACATTTACTTTAAATCAGAGACCAACAAAATGTCTATGAGGGATATAATAAAATGTTAATAATATTTTTTTCATTTAGTAATATTTCCCAAATCCGTTGAGTACAATAGATATTCAACAAACAACAACGTCGATTATACGAGACGTCGACGTAAAATTACGTGAAAAAATTATGTGCTAACTTTGCAGGATCATTTTTTTAAAAAAATCTAGCCCGATTACATATCTTTTTTATTTTATATTTCAAACGCATTCTAGTTGAACTAAATCATATTGAAAAATCAGCATAGGTCACCGGACAAACTTTCGATAAAAATGGCGATATTTGGCAAAATTGGATTGCAAAAGCACGACTTAAAATGCCGTAAAAACGACGTAAACTCCATATCGTCTTAAATCTATTTGATATATTGTTAAATTATTTGCTTAATTGACATGGACATTGATTTTCTCACAAAATAAAATTTTTGCGATGAAAATCGGACGGCTAGTTTAGGAAATATTAACAATCACTGACTTTGACCCCTATAAATAGGGGCTGTCCCTTTATGACGTCATGACGTCATATTCCCGCGCCAGACGGCCCCTTAAATGGCGCTACGCAAAAGCGAAGACCCTGATACGCCGGTACTGAAAAATTCGTAAATTTTCATTAAAAGTATACTTTTGACGTTATGTGTCCGCAGTTACCTTAAGTCACATCCAGTAATAAGACTTTTTCTTTAATGCTTTTCGGTGGTTTATCGAGCAAATAACGGTAGATTACCACTTGATAATCTCACCGCAAAAGCAGTGAAATTATCAAAAACTTATACCCCGCTTTTGTGCATTTCATTCTATCTGACGTCATCTATGCGGGGCGAAATAAGTGACGTCACAATGAACGTTGCATAGTAATCACGTGCAAAATGACGCGCTTTACGAAAATACGTCATAGCAATTTCACATTTTGTCTCATTTTTTGCATTAAAGAAATAGAATAATCGTTTGTTTTTCGTGTAAGATCGATTAATATTTCATTTCGTGAACAACAAAAGCTATATTTCCACTCGTGACTCCGCCACTCGTGAAAATATAGCGTTTGTTGTTCACTCAATGAAATATAAATCGATCTTACACTGAAACAAACGATTATCCTCTATGTAATTCATTGTCTTAACAAAGTGCTGCTTTCATCCCCTTCAAGTGATACCAAGGCGAATATCAGAAAAAAGGTTATCGTCAGATTCTTCAGATCAATTACTCAATAAATAATAGTTTGACCATATATTTGGAATAGTGAGAACTTGAGTTTTCCTGCTTCACGTGATGTAACTTGTGACCACACCATTCAATTCATTCAAGACCTTCATCTAAGGTTAGTGTTTTAAAGAGCCTCCTGCTAGCTACAGTTGATTTTTTCAAACTTACTGTATATATACTAATATATCATAACGCCTGCTTACAAAAAAGTTTCTTGGAGATATTGCCCGTTCTCTCTTTATGCAGTGTCAAAAGTTGGTGGGGTAGCTCACCATGTAACAGATTTTTTTATGCAAGAAGTTCTATTTCTATGCATTTTTGAGTCCCCATTTCAGCATTAAAAAAAATCACTTAAAATATTGTATGTGTATGAAGTTTTAGGATACCCCACTTCTTTAATTGCCCTAATGTTCTTCTTTCTATTTAGTACCAACTTTGTTTTAAATATTGGTTTTTGTTTTAATATTTAACAAAAAAAAGAGGATAAATATGCGTTCTCAAAATATTTTTTTTAAATAACTTTAAGTAGTACAAGTGTTATTAAGTAGTCCTTGAAATCTTAAAAAAGTAGTAAAAAATGAAAAAACGATGTATTTCCTACACATCATGCTTGTTTGAGGTGTAACTTCTCACACTTGTACAAGTTAAGAAAAATGCGCCAGAAGAATGATTCAGGTTACTTCTCCTCGGTTTCCAGGTCAAAACAGAAGGTCGAAGGTCAACTAATGATTATTCCAATGCCAGTGTAACATACGGAAATATTTTCATAATATTTCACACATATGCACACTTTGATAAGGCAAAAATAGTAACTAATGACTAATGTACCTATCTCCTACACAAAAGGTCCAGGTTATAGGCGGGAGTCAAAGGTCAAATTTGACCTTCACTTTATTCTTTGAATAAAAAGACATATCTTCAAAATACTTCACAAAGGTGTCATTAGGTGATGAACAAGTTATTCTTAATCTTATCCTTGTACAAAAGGCCAAAGCCACAAGATGAGGCCACAGGGGCCAATTTCATCAAAACATTTAGGACATATTTTTGTCCTACTGATGACTTTTGAAACAATAACAACAACAATCATGTTACTGATTGTATTGATAGATATGTGATACGTGATTTTTGTCCTAAATTTGTGGTATGTCATCGGTAAGACAAAAATGCGTCTTAAATGTGTTGGTGAAACTGGCCCCAGATATCGTTTTTACCTTTATCATTTCTCTAAACCAATATCCAAATTTACATTATACATTGATTTCACTCTTATTTTTTCTGATGGGCGCAAGTCCTTTATCTGGAAAAACATGCTAAGTTCTTGAATATTTAAATCTCGATATCTGATCTTAAATATGTCCTTGACCTTTCCAGTTTAATCCAAATTTCGTAATTAAGGGTTTGCTGTCAACGCGGTCTCATAAATTAATCCCTTTTCCCCATTTGATGAAAAATATCGTCATTTTTAACAGAAACTAGAGATCCACTACAGCTTGTTTGTAGCGAAAAGGAAAACGAACAACCAGATACAAAAACTTTAAATCGACAGAATAGTGAAACATATCTACGTAAGTAAAACACGGGCTGTTTAAAAAAAACACGTTCGAAAACAAATAACTGGCCATTAAAGAAATGTACAATTGAAGCTTATAACATCGTGAAATTTACAAGATGAATGATTAAGGAATGAATTATGAATGATATTGAATAAGTGTGATGATCGATTATTTAGCGTTTTTCAAGGGAGGTAAAACAAAATCGCCAATTTCGTCCATTTGGACGAAATTAGCGATTATAGTTTACCTTCCTATAATAAAATCTGTGTATGTTTCCGATTTCGTGTTCTCATAGACAAATCAGACGCTTAAAAAGCAACATCAGCAAATAGTATTAGGAACTCATTTGACCAATTTAATTGAAACATTACTCATTAAGAACGATTTCGAAGCGTTTTTGAATAATTTCGGAGCGTCTCTGAGTGCTTGAAGTGAGTGTTTGGAAGAATGATATGAGCGATGAGCAAATGATTTTGATCGAGAGAAGTGTTAATTCGACGACATAACTAACTTTATCTTATAACTATACAAATATCCGTGTGATAACATCCCGTATGATATTGTTTTATGATGTCACATACTTAATTTTAGAACAATGATATAATGCGGTTATTTTAAGAAACTTGCATTTCAGTTAGAAACATCGACAAAAACAAGACAAATAGAGGTTATAAGATAAATATAATACGTACTTAGTGTATTTTATGAAAAAATATTTAACTCGGTTGTGAGAATTGATAATTGTCTCGGCAGAGCCTCGACAATTTTCAATTCTCCCAACCTCGTTAGATATTTTTATTCATACAAAACACTAAGTACGTATTATATATGTATAGGTTAAATCATTGTCTCTTATTCCAGGTTATAATAGTTTTAAGGTCAACCATTTGTGAAATTCTTCTGATTGATTCTCTCGATGATATCCAAAATATATTAGAAACTAGGTCGTGTCCTTCAGAAGGTTACAAGGTCAAATCGTAGAAATAGATTATTTTGGCTGTTAAAGTCACAAATGTGTTTCTATCAATGTCAAAGGCCCTTTGATGTTTATATGTCATGTTCAAAAATAGGTTATGCAGGGTCAAAAAAGATCACTAGGTAAACTTAACTTTTCTTAAGTTGGTAGAGGTTTTAAGTTTAGTTCTGTCACTTTCAAACCGTGAAAGAAGAACATGTCACAATTTAAGTTGAATATTTTTGAACCGTTTTAAGAATATTTATCTGTATGATGACGTAAGAATGCTTACTCAATCAAACGGTACGCTCACGGGCAAAGTCTATGAAAAATAATGTTAATGTTGAAGATGTTCTCAAAATAAAAGGTAAGTAGAAGTTTTATAGATAAATGCCTGATATGCAGGTCAGATGAGTGATTTAGAACTATTGTAAGCCTCTTGCAATTCTGAAGAGATGGCGATAGAAGCTAGGTTGAGAAACAATCGTAAGGTTACAGAAAATAGAAAATTGTAATGAAAAAGTAGCCGAATTTAAGATGTTGAACATTTATTAAAATGTTCTCCGCGAATACGATTTTGAAGTTTTGAATTATATTGATTATCATGAACTTTTAGGTACAACATAGAATCTCGAGTTCTGCAATTTAAAAAAAAAATACCCTAAGTACTTGAATTTTTTTAACATGACAAAGTCATTTTAAGGAGACGCCGTGCCTTGATGAACTCGATGAACAGAATGATCTACACTGTACACAAAATCACTATATTTTTACTGGTAAAAGACTGTGTTACAATCCCATACATTACACATTAAGGTGAAGTAATTGTATTTCAGATCGGGCCCCTGACCAGATCGAAGGAAACGACGCCAAGTTCAATATTACATCATGGTCTGTCATCAATGTGAAATTTCCAAGTCTGGAGCGCGGAGGTCGATTCACACCTAAAAACAAGAACAATTCTGACAAAATAGTCATCATCATACCGTACCGAGAGAGAATGGTTCATTTGAAGATATCTCTGAACTATTTGCATGCATTTTTACAAAGACAAAATGCGAACTATGTTATCTACGTTGTTGAAATGGTAAGATAGAGGAGACATACCTGTACCCGTTCCTCAGAAAAGGACAATCTGGGAAGACCTTTCATATTAAGATATTTATTTAATTAGATACCAATCTAGGGAAACATTGAAACAATTCTTGTTCAATATACAATAATCATTGGGATTTAGAAAATTGCAAGGGTCCTAGTCAGCCAGCACAGTCTGGCTAGGGTGGGCACTTGACTCACTTTCCAGATTGTCCTTTGGCGCCTGATTAGTCACATATCAAATGTAAGGTATACTGTCTGATAAACATTTTTTTGGAGGACAATTGGACTTGTTAATCATAACATTGATATATCCTTTGAAATTTTGAAGCTTAAAGTATGTTCAACATGTGCCCGCCAAGAGAACAAAAATAGGGGCGACACTGGTGTAGAAAAAATCAGTATTTTTCCAACTGTATCTGTTCCTGTTTTCAAACTATACCTTACTTTTACTCTGGTCTTTAATTTCTTTCAGGTAAACGATGGATATACAAAAAATTGCAAATGCATCAGATTGATAAATTCACCGTCCTTTTCCCTCTCTCTCTCTGTTAGTGAACTATCAAATTAAGACATTATGAAAATCTTTCTTGAAAATAAATGTCTCTGACTCTTAGCAAATTAACAATCAAATAAGCCCACAGATCTTCTTTTTTTCTCATATGATGCTTAATATTGAAAGTAAATGGGATTTTACCTGATTTTCTTTCGTTCTATATTATATTTTATCTGTACTCTGTGAGAATTTCTTTTTTAAAATCGTTTTATTTATAGGAGTCAGATGGTCTATTCCGAAAGACAAGTCTTATGAACGCGGGATTTTTGGAAGTAATGAAGCGTGAAAATACTTCCTGTGTCATTTTTCATGATGTCGACATGCTACCGATGGATGACAACAACATTTACAGATGTTCGTCGTCAATACGTCGTCTTATCTCAGAGCGCCACCCAGCAGATGTTGTGAATTTGACTGTGAGGTATTTATCTTTAAAAGGATTTATTTGTGTCAAGATGATTCCCGTAAATTGTTCAAGCTGTCCATCTTTAAAACTGTTTGCCCTTTACAAATTTACGAAATTCCTGTCGGGAAAAGGTAATCATGGATCCTTAAACGCCTGTAGTTTATTGTGTATCTTTTTTCTTGTACGAGAATGCAGTTTGATAGTTTACACACTAAGAGATATGCCTAACCTTAACTTAACAAAAGAAATATGTGAAAGCCAAACTTTCCAATTTGTAGTGGAGAGGGTATGGTAAATGAAAACAATGTATCCAACAGTAAATCGTTTACCAGTCTATATTTTTTGCATTTGTTACTTACTTCGAACGCAAAAATTTTCGATACTTGAAAATGTTTCACTTTAGGATATTTTACCGGAAACCACTTTCGATTTAGTTTATTTGGTGGAGAAGTTAAAACAAAAACGTTTTAACTGTTCAAATTGCCGAAAACGTATTTGTGATAATAAAGAATATGAATACGGTCAAAACAAACTTTGTCTGAGCCATTCTTGGAAGTACCCCAAACGCTCCAGAATGTGCTGTGAAAATGGAATTAATGTAACCTTTTCTTCGCAGAAGCTCCAAGATATCCTACCTGTATATAAAATACGGATTTTCTGGAAAGGTAACATCTGAAATGAAAAACTACGTACAGTTAATTACATCGTGAAATTGACATTTGATTCAATCAAAACCATTCTTAATCGCTCACCCAGCGCTCCATTCATTCGTTCCAGACACTCACTCATATCATTCAAAAACATCTTCGTTCAAAATAAAAATAGCTTGGAAAAAAATCGGGATATCACTTAATAATTAATTGAAATTGTAAGCGTCTGATAGGTTCTTGAAGAAATAAGAAGCTATCCACAGAACTTGTACGCATATTTTATTAAAGGGAGGTAATCAATATTGCTAATTTTGTTCATCCTGAACAAAATTTGCAATACTGGATTACCTTCCATTAAATTCACTCAAAAGTCGATCCACACATTCATTCAATTTCATTCCTAAATCATACCATAATCATTCACTTTTTTAATTTCACGATGTTGTTTACTGTAAGTAAACTCATCTTGGACTGTCATCGTAAATACTTTGTCTCACCGCTAGCGAGTTCGACTTAAAATGTATCACTATTTCAGCTCAAGAGATAAACCTTACGACAAGTTAAGGAGTAATTACTTTGGAGGCGCATTGGCATTTCCAACTCACTATTTCCGTGCACTGAATGGATACTCTAACTTATATACTGGGTGGGGAGGAGAAGATGAGGACATGCTTCAAAGGTAAGAACCGATTCAGAACAACGCTCTGTAATTTCCGTTACTTGCAAATTTGCCTAGGAGGTTTTAGGTGTATGAATACAAACAATAAGTTCGCCGGAAGTATATGCACTTTCGAAGGAAACTGAGCGAATGTGAAAAAAATACCAAGTGTTGCGAAAATAGATATAAGTGATCCATTTCAAAGAAATAAAATCAGAATCAATCATGGTTGGTTCAAAAGGATAGTGAAAGAAGAACTCAAAAATTGAGATTTTTGCATGATGTTTTGCGAGTCGGTTAGATTTTAATATTAAAACGTTTTCACAGTTTGTTTAAAAACTGTGAACTTTAAGGTATATATATTTTATTTCTCCGCCACAAGGGCGAGCTTTTTTTTACAATAATAACAAAGAAGAAAAGAACAAATTTGAAGTTAAATCAGACATACAAGCATAATATCACACGCTCGCTATCTCACACAAGTAATCATACAAGCAATCATGTATCAGTTAATAACATCGCGTGATTTACAAGTTGAATGATTTTGGAATGACTTTGGAATAATTTTGAATGAGTGTGTGGAGCGGGTTTTGAATGAAGCCATATCGGAGAGTTTTTTTGGCCATCGGAGTGAGCGGTTGGAATGAATTTATTGAGCGCCAAGTCGGCAATCGAGGCAAATGTTAAATTCCCGATGTTACTAACTGTATACATTTACATATTACGTCAAAAATTTTTACTGTATACATTTACAAATTACGTCAAAATAAGCGATTATCATTCAAACAAAACTCTGTCCTTATGGATGACGATGTTTAAATATGCACGAATTTGCTATAATCCTAGTACGCGGCCGTTTCAACGTAACTGGTCACGTCACTGTTACTCAACATCTTACGATAATTTTTTGTGCAAGTCAAAAATAAAAGTAACTTTTACAGTAGTAACAAATAGTGGGATTCTGTCATGCATCATCTCATTGGAATCGTCAATTAAAGACGATTCCATTGAGATATTACGAGTCAGAATCTAACAATGAATGAACACCAGGTACGATTTGTGATTTTGACTTACGATTAATTTTTTCGTAAGAAGTTTAGTAAAGCAGGCCCCCGGGTGTCGAAAAACGAACCTTTATCAGTAACTCTCCAATGTTTGCATAGAATTGTTACATCACTTCAAATCTTTTGTTTTGTAGGAGTACTGTCGCAGAAAAACATAGAAGACAATTCCAAAGTGCCTCCATCACTTTTCATTTTCATTTTAAAGTCACGACATGTTGACAATAACATGTTATTTTTATGGAAAGTTTATAACGTTATATTCTTCGCTTAACAAAAAATGGTGTGAAATGATAGTATTTGCTTTCTATTCTTGAGGGCTACACGTGGACGTAAAACACATGGCCTTGTTCCTGAATTGAATGCATGTAGTCACTTCATGCAAGGCCCTCTTCTAAATTCACGCCGTATATCCAACCGTTTTAGAGTTAATTTATGATACGAATTTCAGAGTTCGGACCAAAAAGATACCGTTGGTTTTTGAAACTTCAAAGAGCGGCAGATACCATGTTTTGTCCCATGTAAGAGAGCCTGTCTTGCTAAACAGGTATGTACAAAATTTTATTTATTGTCGATACTAGCTTTAAGGTATTCACTGTATATATCGGAGTAACAGAAAATATAAGAGCCTGTATGTGACATTTCCAACAATTTCATATGTACGCAACGTTAAGCCTCTGATCAGTCTGTGCATCCGAATAGATCAAAATCTTTACTTCGCGCTTACAGTTAACAGCATCGTGTAATTGACAAGTTGAATGATTTTGGAATGATTTATAAAGTGGGTGTATGGAGCGAGTTTTGAATGAAAATTAAAGGAGATGATTCAGTTTCGCCAAACTGGACTATCTGTGTGTTCTTACGGACATATCTGACAATTTTAAATTCACGCTAGGTAATAAAAGCATGGAATAATTTGATAAATTTAATTGATGGGTTTATCGTTTTTACCAATTTCGCATTGTTTTTTACGATCTTGGAGCATTTTTAGATGGTTTGATTCAGTGTTTGGAATGAATGGAACGATGAGTGAGTGATTAAGAATGGTTTTGGTCGAGGTGCATGTCGATTTCACGATATTTATAACTGTAATAGGAAGCTACGGACCTAAATGTTCTATTCACAAGCGCAGAATATATGTGATGCATTTTGAGATTGTCCAATGTCAATGCTTCTAAATAACTGTCCACAACGCACACATACAATGTCCTTCCATATCCATATTTTTGTGTCAATCAAAATTTTGTAAAGAGTTTTGGAAAGGGAAACCCGAGGAACACTCTGGAAAAGTTTATTGAAATTGGCCGAATTCAAAGAGACAAATGCCGTACCCTGCCTTTTTCATTTTATTGTTAGATAACATTTTCGCAAAATGTTTTGGAAAAGGTCATTCTTGAGATATTCTGGTGAAATTTCACCGAAATATGAAGACTAGTTGAGAAGATGGCATTCAAAGAAAGTGAAAAATGTCCCGTCCAGCGACGTATAAATTTATGGGTAGATCAAATTTTCCAAAGGAACATTATGGTAAAATGTCATATTTTTTATTCAATCCAAATTTCGCTAATTGATTAATTATTGAACAGGCTTACACAAGAAATTTACCGTAAACTTGCAATGCAATTTGTTTAACTGTTCAGGAGTAAAAAAACTTGAAGTTATTGACGCTTGAAGACTCACGACGAATCCTATAGGTTCCCCTTGAGCATGTGTCCAAGTGAGCAAAAAGGAATGGTAAACAGTCACGCATTGCCTAGTACATCTTAATCAATCATATTCATTTGTTATTCAACGGGAAAAGAAGACTCTTGTGAGCAACATCGGCTACCATGAACCTCGCGTTTTGTATAAATCGCAATCAAATGAACAACTTAACATAATCCCTGCATATATTGTTATTTCTCGATTTCATACATGATTAAGACTTATTTTATTTCTTTTTAAAAAAATGGGATACTAGTCAAATTTTGAGAAATCTATTTTCAACTTTAAGGGACCAGTTAGTGAAGTCGGCCTCAAGGCGCATGGATAAAGATGGTTTAAGCAGTGTCCGTTACGACCTGAAGAAGATAGAAGAAAGAGTGTTATTTACGTGGATTTTGATTCAAACGAAGACACCTGCCTGCGTACTTCCTGGTTTCGTTATGGAACATCAGAAACAGACGCACATAGGATACACTATAATAAAAAGACGTTAGCTCAATTTGAAATAATATTAAAGATATGGAAATGAATTAAGCTTTTTGTGAATTTGTATCTTCTTTCATGTTTTTTCGGTGAATTATCGAGCAATAACAGTAGATTTGATAAACCAAGGACTTTAAATATACAGCATAATTAGGGTCCGTGGATAAACTCATCGACTAACCAGTGGAATTATCAAAAAACTAATACCCAGCTTTCGTAGGATTCAACCAATCTCGCGTTGGTAAGCGAAAAATGATAAGAGACTAATAAGTAACGTCATCATGAACGATGCAAGGCGATCACGTTCTAAAAATGTTCACATTTTATTTCATTTGTGTATTAAAGAAAAAGATCAATTGTTCATATTTCGAGTAAGATCGATTCGTATTTATTTCGTGAACACCATGAGCTATATTTTCAATCGTGGCTCTGCCACTTTTGAAAATGTAGCTTTTGATGTTCCCTCAATGAAATATAAACGATCTTACATTGAAACAAACGTGATCCTCTATAAAATCGTAAACCATTTCTTCGGCTTTCTTTCTGCCGCCTTCAGGGCGCAGTTGGTAGATAATCTGACTCCCAATCTTCGATCATTGGATGTCAGTGGTTTAATTCCTGCCTGCAAACTTCCTGGTTTCGTTATGGAACATCTGAAACAGACGCACATGGGATATACTTTAATTAAAAGACGTAAGCTCTATTTGAATATATGATATATATATGATAAATGTGACCCGTCGCGCGAAAAGGGACCATCTGGGAGCTATGTAAAATGAATATTTGGAAAAGGGATTGGGTCTAGTATAGACCATCAAAGGATCGTATTTCCATTTTTTTACAGGAAGGTAGATAAATTATTCTAGATATTGAATATTAGCGAATTGCGAAAGGTTTCGCGCGGTCTGACTAGGGTCGACACCGTACGCACTACTCAATTGGTTCCTTTTTGCGTGAAGGGTCACAAATATGGAAACAATTTATTTTTTCCGTTAATTATGTTGAAAGGAGGGGGCGGTACCATGACCCTTATTTCACGGTACAAACTAATCAACGGGCTTCAAATAAAAGCAAAATCCCTAATCTGCCAACCAACAAAACTTTAGAGATCCAACAATGTTAGCTATGAAAATGCTTCTGATTATTGACCACCGTCATTATCGCTATATTGAATCTATCTTGAAATAATCAATGAGGTCAAAGAATTGGATTTTCACGTTCTTTTACGTTCCTTGTTGTCTATGCACCCTGTATCGGTCAAAGTTGCATTGCGTTTACGAATAAAATATGGAAGTTATTAGGAAAGAGGATGACTGAATGATGGAACAAGATACTACAGTCTAGTATGTAAATCTAAAGCCTTTCCTTCAACTTTCTTGCCGCCGCTGTCGTAGTGCAGTTTGTAGCCCACCAGGCTCCAAATCTACAATCTTTTGATATCATTGGTTTGAATCTCGATGGCGACTGATATCCTTTCTGATAGTTGTCTCCCACCAATGGGCGGATAATCGTTAACATGTGTTGATTAGCAATAGGTTGCTAGAAAACGATGTTTACGTTATTGTTTGTGCAGGAAATATTCATATTAGGAACCCAAGACGCCGCTTTATGACTGTTTATTTTTTGTATGAAGTTCCGCTTTGTAGAGGATACATTTTCCTTTCCTTGATGATACAGACAAAATTAGGTTAAACACATTGATAATCCATTGATTTACTTACCTCTTCTTTTCTGATTCTTTTACAGGAAATAATAACACTAAACCACAATGACCTTCTGCTTAAATATTAAACCAATCTTTCACAGTTCTTCTTTATCTCCGAGGTTGAGCAACCTAGGAAGGAAGCGAATTTTGGTTTTTACTTCAGAGTTTCATAATCCATTCTCTTTCGTCTGCTTTAAGGCAGCATATTCCCATTATGGATTTCTAAAGCATGAGCCGATATTCTGAACTAACACAATAATTTTGGTTTGTTTCCAGTCTTAAATTTCGCGAATTTATTTTGCGTCATGCAGTCATGACGACGAGATGTTATCTTAAACCGCTCACTTGATTGGAATTACCGATGAAAATTAATTTGTCCCATGTTAATATTGGTGGACTATACTAATATGAGTTTATTTAGTGTGTTCAATTGTATAAATTTGCAAAAATAAATCCTTAAATGGAACATTAATTTTTACGATCCTGGAATGCAACAAATACGTATGAGGGATTCCGATTTTAGGCCGATTCAAAAATTATTCAAAAGCTTCGCAGAGATAAAATTTATTACCAGTACTTTCTTCTTCTATCTATTAATTTGATTACTGTTATAACAGCTAGTATTGTAAGTGTGGATTTCTTTTCTTTAACAATACAATACAATACACATTCTTTATTTGCTATTGAAAGCGCCCAATATGAGCAGAAAATTTTACAACCAATAAACTTTAACAAAACATCAAACAAATCAACATGTCAACGGATAACACACTTAGGTTCACGTTGCCGTTGGCTCACAGATAGCTACACACAATTGTTTGGAGAGAGGGATAAAAATATATAAATAAAACTTTACTAAAATTATTTTCCTTTTATCAATGAGTTTAATGAGTAAATTACTAATATTTCTTAATATAAAAACGTCTTCTGAGCTAATCAACCAAATAAAAAGTTCATATGTATTAAGGTTTGATAGGTTTTTGTATTTGGAAAATATTTTCGAGCGTGTACAAGACCTTTCTTCTTCAAGAATGGGGCATTTAAGGAGAAAGTGAATTTCATCCTCCACCTCAGATTGGCATAATCTACATATTCTTTCTTCTACTTCAATTTTGTTAACAAGAGGGCCAGAATGGAGCTAAACAGATCACCCGAATTTTATTGGTCCATTGGATGTAAAAAATAAAAAGTTAACAGTACCTCATCCAGCCATCCCCTTAATGATAAGTCAGTCAAGATATTGCTAACAATTTTTGGAAAGGACCAACCAAGGAATATCCTGACCAAGTTTCTTTGAAATTGGCCCAGTGTTCAAAGTGATAAAATGCTCCGCCCTGCCAGGCCCTTTTTTATGGGTCAACCAACATTTTGGAACCATATTTGGAAATAATCACTCAAGGAATATTCTGGAAAAGTCTCATTGAAATTGGCCCAGTGGTTAGGAACCAGATGTCATTCAGATGCCACACCGTTCTTAATTGGTCAATTAAAATTTCACGTACATTTTTTTAAAAGAGTCACCCACGAACATTTTGTCAGAGTTGAATTGAAATGGGCCCAGTGGTTAAGAATAGATAGAGAAGATGCTGTTCAAAGATTTCATAGTGAAAAAGCGAAGCCAAAGGGATAATCAGAATTTTGCAAACAAGTTTTGAAGAAAGTCACCCAAGGAACATTCTGGCAAAGTTAAATTGAAATCAGCCTGGATAAGGAAGAGACTTCGTTCGAAGATTTCATAGTTGGAAAATGTGACACCCCGTCACACCTATATTTATGAACGAATCATAACTTTCGGACAATTTTTGAAGGGAGTCACCTGAGAAACATTCTTATAAAACTTAATTGAAATCGACCAAGTTATTTTAGGAGGATATGTCGATAAAAGATTTCATAGTGAAGAATTGTCACGCCCGGTCACGCCCATATTTGTGGACCAATTAAAATTTCGAGAAAAAATACTTAAGACGGTCTCAAGAAACCTTCTTTCAAAATTGCACTTTAATTTGCCCAGTGTTTAAGGAGATGCCGTTCAAAGACTCCATATCGAAAGTTATTCCTCGTCCTGTCATGCCCACATTCATGAGCCAATCAGAATTTTGCGAACAATTGTGTAAGAGACTTACCCAAGGAAGATTCTGACAAGATTTTATTGAAATAGGCCCAGTGATTTAGGAGGAGATGTCGATCAAAGATTTCACAGTGAAAAAATGCCCCGCCCTGCCACGCCCTTTTTTTATGTGCCAATCAAAATATCGCGATTTTTTTTGAAGGGGTTACTGAAGGAACATTCTGATCAAATTTATTGAAATCTACAGAGTGGTTAAAGATGAAGTGTTTTTCAAAGAACTCATAGGGAAAATGCCACGCCCTGCCACGCCTATATTTATAGGCCAATCGGAATTTTACGAACATTTTTAAAGAGAGTCAACTAAGAAACATTCTGATAAAATCTCATGGAAACCGACTTCACGTAAATGGTTTAGGCGGAGATGTCGTTTTAAACAGTTGAGGGCGCACTGACGCACGACAAACTCGGGGTGGTCCTAAAAACTCCCTTTGAGCACGTTTTTGTTAGTGTCAAAACTCCTGAGCCATTTTTGACATTACGTATAATAATGACAATCATATGAGGATATTGATCGATTGGTCATGAAAAAACCGCATTTTTTGAACGAGTCATAAATGAACATTAGTTAACAGATAATAAGGAGACTTTGTCAATTTTTTTTTATCTATTTGAAAGGACGAGGTTAATAAATTAGGTATTTTATCAAAACGAATTTGAAATCATAGTTTGATATGATATTTGGGATGAATCGAAAAACTCCTTAAAAGTCATTGATTGACATTTTCCGCGAAATATGTTATGCCATTTGAAAAACGAGAAGCCAACGAGGTCCTGGATCGCTCAATGAACTTTTAAGCTATTTCTGCGATTTATCTGATAGTTCAGGAACATTATTACTTTAAGAAGGAAATAACTAGGAAGACTGTCTTCCCTTCAATTACTTGAAGCAATGGTCCTAAGGGCTTCTTTCCATTTTTTTTATTTTCATTTGATTTTCAAACGAAACCTTCCCGACAACCATAAAACAATTATGGGAAAGTGTGTAGAGCATTTGAAAAATTTTGTGGACTTACTTGCATAACAAATTCCCTTTTTATTTTCAATGTTTTATCACTAATCAATTGTTAGGGGTTTTTTATGTTCGGGTCCTGCAAGAATGTTATAAAACACCAATAAAATCTCATAAGTTATTCCCTACGCAATGCTAATGACATTGGTGTGATCGCTTGTAGAACAGAAAAAGTCCTTCTTTCCATCTGCTGTTACCTTATCGAATGAGCTTCCTAATTCTATGAAACATGTCAATGCCTTATAAATTCCTCATTATTGCGAACGTTTCCTAATCACAAGTTACCGCGTTACTTTTTTGTTGGAGATATCCAAATGAGGATGTGGAACATAATATTTTTTAATGTACACGTTTTACACCCGAAAGAGATAAAATGTTACACAAATTACGCCACTTCCATTCTCTAAGTTCGAGGCTTTTACTTTATGGTTCATCACAATTACGTTTAGAAGAAAATTCAGCAATATTCTATGTGTTCAATTGGACACATTTTTACTCATTCTTATTCCATTTTTCTTTTGTCATTCCTCATATTGAACAAATTCAGAAAACTTTAAGTATATACCTCCAAAATGGAATGGCCGAATCTAAGTTGGAAGAACTTGTGGCCAGACCCCTTTGCCTGATTTATATGAGCATTAGCGGTATAATGCAGTTTGTATTTTTGTACATAGGTGGCAATAAAATATGTTTAAACTAAAACTATATTTTTATGTGAATGTCTGATTTGACATCGTATTCTATTTTGTCAAGAAAGTGCATACAATTTTATTTCGAATTCAGATAAATCACGAAAACCCCAAAAACTCGGCAAATATTTCAGCAAAACTCGATTCGGTTTCGGGGGTGTTGAACTCAATGACATCGTTGATCCAATCCTTGAAATAGGACACTTTGGTGAAGCCATCTGGATATTGTGAAGTCCCACAACCGATTGAGACTGAAACGATACCGGAAACAACATCTTCGCCGTCTATGCCGTTCTTACAGATCAATGGTCCACCTGAATCGCCCTGAAAGTATGTTTAAAGTAAAGAACTTTGTGAAATTGACAAGTTGAATGATTCGGAAAGAGTTTGGAATGAGTGTGTGGTGCTAGTTTGAAAAATGTTCAAGGTAGGTAAACTTTATAGACAATTTTGTCCATTTTGACGAATATAGCGGTAATCTTTTACCTCCCTTTTATAGAATCTGCGTATTTTTATGATTTTGTGTCTTCATTTACCAATGAGATGGTTATATATCTTTAAAAGCTAATAGAATCGCAGGATAATTTGGTCGATTTAAATGAAAGGTTGATTGTTTGATTGAATCCGATGCTTTGGAATCAGTTTGGAATGAATTTTAATGAGTGTGTGGAGCGAATTTTGAGTGAAATTAAAGGGAGATAACCTAATACCGCTAGGTTTGTTCTGAATGAACTAGATTAGCGATATGTTTTACCCCCTTTAACAATAATAAAATAAACAATTTCTATAAAAAGCTTCCTAATTCTTCAAGAACCAATTAAAATTACAATTAAAATTATGTAAATATGTAAATTTAAATTAACCGCGATTTTTTTCTATTTATAATGATTTCAAATGTAATTGTTGATTGTATATTTTTTAGTGATTTGGGGCGTTTTTGATCCATTTGAGTGAGTGTTTATAATGAACAAATGTGGCACTGAGTGAGTAATTTGAAATGGTTTTGATTGAGATGAATGTCAATTTCACGACGTAACTAACTATATTTTCAAAGAGGATAGTGAGAACTATTGCGTGACTTTGCATAGGCTGGCTGGAATTTTTTGCTTGTTCTGCGTTAAGACTGTTGGCACGTACCGGCCCATTTGTTTCTTATAAAGTTGTTCTTTGTGTATTTTTAAAAAAATCACACCAATTCCATTATTAGAATTCACGACATTGAAATTCATTCCGATCAAAGTCATTTCAAAAACGCTCACTTAGCTCTCTACTCATAGCATTTCCGTACAATCTAACAATTCTTTGTGTATTTTTTTTTTTTATTTATTTAAAATCACACCAATTCCATTATGAGACTTCACGCCATTGCAATTCATTTCTATCAAAGTCATTTCAGAAACGCTCACTTAGCTCTCTACTCCTAGCATTTCCTTACAATCTTACCATTCAACACGCCCCGAAATCTTTCGAAACGATCCACAAATTACTCATCAATGATCATATCATACGATGGCTTCATTGGGAATTCGTTCGAGAAGACATGCGAATCTATTTTTAGATAAGAAAGCATACAAATATTGTTATTTATATAGAATATATCGCTTATTACGTTCAAGGTAAACGAAATTGGTAATTTTATGATCCCCACCACTTGTGAAAATATAGCTTTTGTTGTTCACTCAATGAAAGATAAATCGATCTTACACTGAAATAAACGATTATCGTCTATTTTGTTCTTTCAAAAAATATTCAGCGGGAATTTTTTCACCCCAATGACTTTATAAATCCATTCAACCGAGCTAAAATTTCGACTTACGTAACAAACACCGCTGATTCCACCATGCATTTTCTCTATGGTTGACTGATTCTGCAATGGAACACCAGCACACAATAACCACTCGTCACTATGCTCATTCGGGCCATACAGTTCGCTTGAAGAAAAACCGTAAAGTTCTTTACATTCGTCATGATCCGAGATATACAAGGTCGTTTCTAGTGGAATATACATGCCCCAGCTGTAAGGCACTGAAACAACAGACATATTGGGTTTAATTACAAATCTTGCAACTAACTGTCTTGTATGTGATCGCTGTCTGAATTTTCCTTTCTTATGGACTCGTCCTAATTTGGCATCTGGGTCCTAGATCAATCGGAAAACTAAGGCGATTCTACGGAATATACTTCGGGAATAATGAAGGCGCAGACAAGAAGCATGTGTTGGTATATGTGTGTATGTTTGAGATAGATATATTTATGTATGTGTTTTACTGCGTTTTGTTTTCAAATTCTAACAAGCAAAATCATCTCCAAAAACGATCGGAAAGTATTTAAGGAATTTGTTTTTCTTCAAGCGTATTGACCAAAATACCACTAGGAGCCGAATTATCTATAAAGTGACCCAAAAATACTACACTTACATCCGAGGCACTTTCCAGTTTACGGAAATATCCGAGCGATGATCCGAATGGATCCTAGATACCAAAACTTTTTCGGAACCAATCGGAAAATTTGCTAAAACTGCAATTTCAAATAAATGCTTGATCTCAATCTCAATATCAATAGTATATAAATAAATAACAACTTATTAATATTATCTTTTATTTTCACATTTATTTAAATTTGAAATTTGTGAGAAAATATTTATAACCTCGGGCCCAGATTCCATTTAACTCATTTGAGCACGAAGTGACCTAACTGTGTTTGTCGTGTGTCGAGTGTCAACATCTTGTGTATTATATAGGCAACATTTTTTGCTCAAACGTCTAGAAACTTGGCAAAAATGTTTGTCTACATGATTTCTCGGACGATTGATTGACGGTTGAATTGATTGATTGAATGGAATTTGACGCCGTTTTCAACAATTTTTAAGTTATATCGCGGTGGCTGGAGCACCTAAAAATGGATTCCTGGTATTTCTTTTATCAGTACTACCATCACATCCTTTCCTAGCCTCCAGCTGCTATCTCACACAGGTCTACGATTATCGACCCATAGGTGAGAGACAAATAGTCGAAAAGCATGAGCGCCGCAATAGGGTCAAGTTGGGGTAAAAAACTAAGTAACTTAGGCAAATCTTTGAAAGGCCTTGTGCTCTATGGAGGCCACACGTTTTTCTCAAATGACTTGAAATAATTTGGAAACTTCTGTTAACACTGTTCAGTTTATGACATCCGGAAAGTTGCGAATTATTTGCCAGAGGTGAAGACCTGACAGAAAGTTTTAGTCAAACCACCACCTGTATTAAATGACCATCACAAAAATATTCAAAACTGACAATTTTTCTGTGATTTTTTTTTTTTTTTGTAAAAATAGTTTAGGAACTTGTTAAATTTGTCTCCTTGAAATGATACTTATGAGTTCAAATACAAAGGTTTAGATGAGAAGTGAAAATGAATAAATTCAATTTAAATGGCTCTTATTCAACGTCACAATACTTATTCTAAGCTTGACACACTCAAGGCACGAATCGGGTGCATATATCAAACGACCATCGAGGCAGTCGAAAAGTTGCATCGTGATGACACACTGCAAGACGTCGATTAGATCCTCGACAGTTTTCTTTCTTTTAAATGTTTTTAAAGACATAAGATGTACCTAAAGATACTTGACCCCAGCCAGCAATTTGACACTCTGAATTCACGTCTAGGTTGTTTCTACGGTCAATCGCAATTGGCATTGCATAGGGTCCGATTTCTACCTCTTTCTTCAGCTTAATCAGTCCTATATCGTTGGCGATGCCCTCTGAAAAAAGAAAGCGTATTAGACGAATAGATACGATTTTCAGCATGTCTATTAACCATGCTAGATACGGAGTGTGAAATACAAAAAAAAGCTCAACAAATTAATACAGACATTTATACTCGGATGTTACTTTGATTTTCGTCAGTTTCGTTTTTCCTTCATTTTGTTTCATTTTTTTCGTCGATATATGACTTAAGGTAGCAATGGACACATGGCGTCATTTTTTCCGCCCAATGAATTTTTTTCTAGTTCACATATGTTGTAGATTAACATTGTCTAGTCATTATATCAAAATATGAAGGTACCTTTCCATGCTCGTTTTCATGCTAGAGTTATCTGCCCTTGAGTGGTATTGGCCATTTTTCAGTAAAACGTTTATATTCGTTTCAGGTCTAGTATGAAATAAGAACTAGCTTATAGCTATAAAACACATACATTTTGATAGACCTTATACATGTATTCAATGGCTGTTGCCAATAAAATTTCTCTTTGACGAATTGCATTTGCACAATTTGCCTGCAAAAGTTAAAAATGTACTAATTTTCGCAATTTTACTGGGTAAAAATGCCACAAAAACCTATTTTTTGAAGAAATTACCATATGAATTTTTCTTATTTTCCGATATGTTTAAAATCCATATTTTGCCTTTATTTGGTAAAAAAATTCGGCATACCTTTCCATGTAAATAAGAAAGTTGTTCGCTATTTTACAGTGACCTCTCCTAATTGAATGACGCTTTATCCCACTTTTATTGTTAAATTTAATGATCCCGTCATTCAATTGATATCAAATGTTGAAAAGAAGCTTAGTTATGAAATTTTACCATCATTATTCTACGTTATTTCCATAAGTAGAATCTTACGAAAACTGGTCTTTTGAAACAACGCGCAAAAAGAGCCGTAAAATAAACGAATACCAACTTCCGGTTTATAGAATCGGGAGGCGGCTGTCCATTGCCACCTTAAACGTCTTTTACTTACGCTTAAGGAGTTGAGACGCTTAGAACTGACCAACAAGCTTTGTTGGGTTTAATGTCAGTAACAATATTGTAAGTACAGTTAATAACATCGTGTATTTAACAAGGTGAATGATTTTGGAATGATATTGGAATGAAATTGAATGCGTGTGTGGAGCGAGTTTTGAGTGAATGAAATGGGAGGTAATCCAAGTTAATTCAAGTTCTATAGAAAGCTTTGTAATTCTTCAAGAACATATCAGTCGCTTACAATTTTAATCATGTCTGTGAAATAGCGATTTTCCTCTATCCAAATTTATTTTGAATGACGTTGCTGATTCTTTATTTTTCAATTGGTTTGAGCGTTTCGCTGGAACGCTGAGTGAGCGATTTAGATTGGTTTTGATTGAGGCAAATGACAATTTTACAATGTTATTAACTGTATAGAAATAGCGTTGAAATAGCTTAAGTGATGCGCCATGACGGAGGTCCAAAGGTGGGTGTAACGATCAATCAATTACTTTTCTGCTTCCATTCGGAACATCACTCGGACTTTTCCGTAAACTGTAAAAGTACATGGGATGTAAGTGTAGTTGGGCCATTTTTAGGTACTTCGGCCTCTGCGGGTAGTACTAAGGTCAATACGTTACCGATCGTCTAAGCAGATACATGTGTTTTGAGCATAGTATGATTTGATATCAAAACGAAGTGAAACGCGTTTTGATATCTAATTATGATATATGTCCAGTTTTGATTTAGTTTTACCCCTCACCTACGAAGAAGACAAATACAACTTGCTGAAGATAGAGCTTCAGTTAACAACATCGTGAACTTAACAAGGTGCATGATTATGGAAGGATTAAGGAATGAAATTGAATGAGAGTGTGGAGCGACTTTTGAGTGAATTTAATGGGAGGTAATCCAGTATTGCAAATTTTGTTCAGGAAGAACAAAATTAGCAATATTGATTACCTCCCTTTGATAAAATATTCATAAAAGTTCTATAGATAGCTTCTTATTTCTTCAAGAACCTACCAGACGCTTACAATTTCAATTAATTAATTGAAATCCCGATTTTTTTCCCCAACTTTCTCAATCTCGAACGAAGTTGTTGTTATATGTGTTTCAGCAAGTTTGGAGCGTTTTTGAATGGTTTGAGTGATTGTCTGGAATGAATGCATTGAGCGCTGAGTGAGCGATTTAAAATGATTTTGATTGAGTTAAATGTCAACTTCACCATGTAATTAACTGTATCAGGTCTAAATTTTTCTCCTCTTGATTGTGGTCCGGCCCTTGGTTTATCTTTGCAATCTGAAGCAGATTCTGCCTTTAAAAACTCTCACAAGAAAACAAAAAGTAATATAACCTTACAACCGAGGAGAAGTACTTGAATTACAGGCAAAAAGATACTTTATGCCAGCGTATGCCAAGCGTACTTGACTTATGAGTAACGTACCTCGGTCGACACTCTAGCGTACTGACCGTATGCATACCGTATTGCCAGCGTATATTTTATACGCTGACATACGCTGAAAATTTTTCAACATGTCAATTTTTTTAGGGCTTCTGCGTTTAAGAACGTACTTGTAGAGTATGCGACTTATGAATAACGAACGCCTAGCGTACACCAGCGTATGCGAGCGTATGAGCATACGTTGGCATTAGTGAGTGCCATACGATGTGGTGTGAAAGCCCCATTACGGAAACGTTTTTGTGTTTTTTTCGTCACAAAATCCACGTACGAAACGACGAGTTTTCATGTCCGCGGCCGTATTGTTCCCTAGCTCTATTCTGTAGAAATGCCGAGGATTCAAGACTGACCTGTTTCGAGTAATACAAAGTTTGGGTGTACAAAGAATTCCTCGGGTTCAATTACTTGTTCGCCTTCGTCTTCAATAAACTGGTTGTACTCGCCTACAACAACATCCCAGTTTTCAGGATCGGAGTAGTCGTCAGTATACCTACAAATATTCATTTAACGAAGGGTTATTTGAATTGAGCCTATACGTGGGATTTCAAATAATTTCTAATATGTAAAAAGTAAAGACTCTGACCAACCTGTGTATCCGCTTAGTCTGAAGATCATTTACTATGCGTTTAGTAGATAGATAAGATCTCAAAGTATCTGTAGACCATCAGGTATTTTATATTTACAGTATGTGGCTTTCGAAGCTTCTCAGTGTATGCACCTCACGAACATTTCAAATTGTTGGAAATGTCATGCACAGGCTCAATTGTTTTTAACAAAAATACATGTTCAATGAAACATTAGGGATACGAAACTACAAACCTATTTACCTTTATACTAGGTTCCCTCTGCCGAGCCGATCAACTCGATCGCCTTGATTTGTTTCTTATCAACCCCGACAAAGCTAAACTAAAAGACGGAAGCACAACTTCTATTCTAGCCTGGCTCCCAGGCTGTCAGTTAGTTTTAAAATCATTAAGGTAGACCACTCATGTTTAACTATCTTATTTCAAATTACCTCCCATATTCTCAAAAACTGACACTGATCAGCCAGACAGAGAATATAAGCTGATAAGAAATTATTCTTCTCTAGTTAAATTTTGCTTATTTTTTCACAATACTTCAGATTAGTGGGACGGGAGCCAGTCTACTTCTATTCGATCTTAGATCGATTAAACCCGCTCTCCACACGAACACTAGAGACCCTTTACCAATCCCAGCGCGACCATCATTCTGTCCGCCCGTTTATCTCAACCTTACTTCGACACTAAACGATCACTACCAGGGTCTCGGTTAACTTAACATCTTACGAAAAAATAATTCGTAAGTCAAAATCAATAATCTTATCTGGTGTTTTCATTCGTTGATGGATTCTGCGATTCCAATGAAATGATGCATGGCAGAATTCAATATTAAGTTACAACTGTAGAAGCAACTTTAATTTTTGACTAACGCAAAAAATGATCGTAAGGTGTTTAGTAAACAGTCGCAGATCTTTACCCGACTGCACCCTTCTGATTCCCGCTCGATCATCCCGACCTATTCTTGGGGTCTACTTGATAACTTCCCAACCACCTGGATCTGTACTCTACCGCTTCAGAATAGTTCACAGAATAGCAGTCGAGTGTGGTCGTGGATCAGGTCGAGTTGACCATGATGAGATCGGGAAGAACTATAAATTCAGGTCGAGATTGAGGGTGTATAGGTGGCAAAAAAGAGAAGTTGTTTGTACAAGATGTCAAACCGATTACGGCATTAATTACACGTGACTTACTCAATACAATGCGCAGCAGTCAAAACCCATCTTGGATGTATTAAAGTTCCTCCACAAAGATGTTTCATCTGGGAGTTACGTGTGTAGGTGTCGTTTTTCTTGTAATGCAGTGACACGAGAAAAGGCCATGTTCCACGAGTAACTGCTTCTCCATTAACGATTCTCCTGTTTATACTTCGCGTTGGAAAACAAAATACCAGCGGGAGGAACGAAAGTGCAAAGATACCTATAAAAAAGACGAAGAATAAAGAATTACAACCGAATAGTGTGAAAAATTTTATGACTCTTTTTAGAACTGAGAATCCTCCTAAAATTTAAGTTAAACTAAAAAGGCAAAAAGTGTAAAAGAATTAATTTTTGCTTTTTTGGATGTTTAGGTTAAGCTAAATCTGAAAATTGAAAAGGCTTTCATTTCAGTTACCAAAAAAGTAAATAGTTCCTTTACAAATTAAAGACTTACATGAACTTAAACAGCCGCAAAATCCGATAAAAGCTTCACTATATAGATACCCATTTACTCATTTCCTTCTAATCGAGCATCCAAGATTCCTGACATAATTTTCCGAATTCGCTCGATGTTTTAAATATCTAGTGTAGTGTGTAGTCTCATTCCATTTGAATAAAAAAACATCGTGAAATTGGCAAGGTGAATAAGTTTGTATTAATTTCTGAATGAAATGAATTGAAGCGGATGCGGGAATTTTATATAAAATTAATCGGGGGAAATAAGGTATCTTTAAATTTCGCCAAATCTTATAATATTATCGATATCTTATTCCCATCCTTTAGTATAATTTTAGAACTTTTTTGTCCAGGGTGATTCAAAAAATGTATACTTTTCAAATCATAATTTTCTACTGTATTGCTTAATTTTTATTTTCAAATTACTCCTAGAAAGTGAAAATATAAAATTTACATGTAAATACAAATTGTATCAAGAAATATATTGACGTCATGGTTTTATACTTGATGTCATATGATGGCTACTGTTTTTGATTTGTTTGTTTGTTTGTTTGTTTGTTTGGGGTCTTACGCCGTTTTAACATTATTTCATTCAAATCGCGGCGGCTGGAGCACAATACACTGGATTCCTGGTATTTCTCTAGCCTCCAGCTACGATTTTCAACCCATTGGTGATAGACAAATAGTCGGAAATGATGAGTACCGCCGTTGGGGATCTAACCCGGGACCAGTCTAGATTGACAGTACGAGGCGCTACCAACTGCGCTTTGACGGCGGCTACTTCCGTTTTTGAAGATGGCACACTCTTAGTAGGGAGTAACTGAACTTGCTTGTCTCTTTTGAACGCAAAGTAACGTAAAAATGCTATCCAGGTGTTCCTAAGCAACAAAAATGGAAAAGTAACACCGGAACATTCAAATAAGGGTATGTGTAATACGTACTTAGCGATTTGTATGAAAAAGATATCTAACGAGGTTGCGGAAATTGAAAATTGTCGAGGCTTTGCCTCGGCAAGTATCAGTTCTCACAACCGAGTTAGAGATCATTTCATACAATACACTCAGTACGTATTATATTTATCTGATAAGCTTTATTTGCCTTGTTTTCATCGATTGTTCTAACCGAAATGCAAGTTTCTAAAAGTAACCGCATTATGTCAATTTTCTAAAATATCAATGTCTAAGGACTGTCACTCAGACGTCGAATGCACCGCGCTTCCACGAAGTTCAAGAATTTTCCAGATGGCAAGTGGAATCACCAGAATATTCATATTTTTCCGTGGAACAAATAATTTGCGTTCATGAAGATTTCACGGCGCCACCGACACGCCCCTTTCTCAATTCTTCTGTGCTTTTACGGCAAGAATATTGCGCTGCACGGGCGCTCGAGACTTTCAAAATATGAATTCTTCCTAGCTTTTCTATGGTTCAAACTAGCATCTAAATAGTGTATCAATGGGTGATGTTTCAGTTGAAAAAAATGTAAAAACTTGTTTATTAGCTTTAGGGACGGGTCCAGGGGGTTTCGGTTTTCATGAAAATCATTAAGCGATTGAAGATTTGTTAAACCATGGAGGTATAAAAAATACAATATAATCACAGTATATTAACATGCAGAGAAAAACTTTTAAATTTCAAAGAAATAACAGCGATGTCCATTTCCTCATAAACACCCCATAAGGTGACGTGAATATTGTTTCAAATATTGTTAGTTACATCGTGAAATTAACAATCACCTCGATCAAAACCATTCTTAATCACTCTTTCAGTGCTCAATTCATTCATTCCAAACACTCGAACCATTCAAAAACGCTTCAAAATCGTCCACGACGTTCAACGTTTCATTCAAAACGATTAAATCATTGCACAATCTTTTAAGCAAATGTGGATTTCAAATCGTATTTTATCTTATAACCATACATCTATCCGTGTGATAACATCCAATATGATATTTTTATGATATCACATAGTTATTTTTAGAACAAAGATATAATGCGGTTATTTTTAGAAACTTGCATTTTAGTCAGAAAAATCGACGAAAACAAGACAAATAGAGGTTACAAGATAAATATAATACATACTTAATGTATTGTATGAAAAATATCTAACTCGGTTTTGAGAATTGATAATTGTCTCGGCAGAGCCTCGACAATGATCAATTCTCCCAACCTCGTTAGATTTTTTTTTACATATAATACACTAAGTTTGTATTATATATTTAAGCTCGAAATGATAAACAAACATGAAAATATTGTGAATTTTATTAAAGGGAGGTATAAAACCATCGCTAATTTCGTTCGAATTGGACGAAATTAGCGATTCGAATTACCAACCCTAAATTTAATTGAAAACTCGCTTCACACACTCATTCGGTATTATTCCAACCCGTGCTAAAATAATTGAATTTGTCAATTTAATTATGTTACTGACTGTATAACATACCTAGTTTAAGTTCCATCCTGTAAAAAAATGACAGGAGAGACGATGGTATACACATTAAGTACGCTGGTAATTTTGCTAACTGCATGAATAACATAATTTCAACAAATTTTATAATGTACAGATGAAATGTTAAATGGGAAATTATATCGCTCCTTAAAACAATGATCTGTCCTTTCTCTGGTTAATATTTTATAAAAAATGACTCAACTGAAAATTTGAGTTGGTTTTTAAATCGTACTGCGAAGCAGTAGATTTATATCTACCGTTTTCCAGAAACCCAGTCTGTTTGACCCAGTACATTTTTACCATTATCTTCTGAGCAATGTGTTCAAACCAAATTATGTGTTTTCAAATACCGAAGAAACGGCCTTTTCAGTCACAATCTACAAACTTTGTTTATACCTTATTTACTTTTCGACAAATAGAGAAGAGGCTAATACAAAATTTGATGTAATTTTCGCTTTTAGTAATTACCAGTTAGTATTTTCAGTGTTTATAACAAGATTTTCGGTTGAGTAAAGGAGTTGAAACGTACAATAGGTTAACTGTATAATTAATTTGTAGCACTTACAATATTACTGCTCTGAACTTTCTCGAACGGTCATTTACCAGTTGTAGGGCTGACAACCAATCAAATTCTGTTATGATTATCACTCGGTCAAAACCCACGCGTAAATTCAGACCACGTGTAAATTCAGATGGACATCGTCTGCTCGAAATGTGTCAATTAACTTGTTTGTCATTAGTCAATAGTCGTCTGCACTCAAACAGGGAGCGTGGGAAGTTTACTTTTTTTTCGCATGCGTTAACAAATAGAAATAATTTTGTAATTTTGAAATATTTGATTTCAATGAGCACTCTGATCACGCCCCAATCCTATTTTCATTAAATTCAAATTTGAGTATGAAGAAAAAATTATTCAACAACAAATAAACCGACAAAAACATACGATAAACTGATATAGGGGTAAGTTCATATCGGACTCGGTTTCGACCCGAGTTAACCGGGTTTCCATCAGAACGGCCTCGGTTTCGACACTAGTGATGTCATTGTAACCTTTCAACCTCGACGCTTCTGATCCTGGGTCAGGCCGGTGTTACTTGGGTTCCAAAATGGCGTCGAGAATAGTGCACAACAATTCGATTACAAAAAAAATAAATATTCTCTATTACTTTGAATAACAAATACTTTTTTCTTATTTTATATAGTATTTTGCACGAGTTTATCACATTTCTTAATGGGATAACGATATTTCATGGTAAATTAATTATTGTAGCGGTAAATGAGAAGTTTGTTTACTACCACCAGTGGGTAACTCCGTTCACATGAATGTCTTTTCTGCGCATGCATATTACAGTCAATTTTAGATTATTACATCATCTCACGCGTCTCTCGGGCTGCCATTTGAATTTCCCCTAGGATAGCAGCAAGAGCGATCTATTTTTAGAACAACTCATGAATAATCATAGAGTGCTGCTAGATTTAATCGATTGGTCAGAAACCAAAGATATAAATAGCATAGTTGGCGATTTCACGTGTTTCTTGAGGGAAAATGCATTTACAGTATTTGGGAAAACCCAATGCTTGAAATACAAACATGTTGGTAATAAAAATTGTAAATAGTTAGATGAAAAATGTTTGTTGCTAAACAGGCTTTTAAACTCTATAGAGAGAGGATTAATATTAACAGACAAGCTTTTAGCTTGGCGCGTGCTCATTATAACAACGTAAAAATCTGCTAAGAAATAATTTAGACTAGCAGAGGGCTATCGAATCAGCAAACTTTCAAAATCGGACCCACGAGGTTGGATGAGCTGGCGATGTCCTCGAAAAGATGAAGTGTTAAGACAAAAAACTCACAAATTTAAAGATTTTACCAACTCTTATTGTCCAAATTTGAGCCCTTTTGATTGGCGAACTATTGCACTATCCCAGCCTCTCAATGATGTACGATTTACAGTGCTGACAGCACTTTGATTTTTGTGTGTGTTTACAATTAAAAAGTTCATACAATCAACTTTTTCGTTACATTAATCTTTTCCTGGCTTATAGACATGAGATTTATTGTCATGCGGCCCTCCAAACGTATGTTACCATGTAACTGTACATTCATTATTTATACATGAATGTTTGTGGGGGTTTTTTAGCTCACCCGAGCACGAAGTGTTCACGGTGAATTATTGCGATCACCCAATAACCGTCCGTGCGTCGTCCGTCGTGCGTGGTGCATCGTTCACAAATTCTTAAACACCTTCTCCTTCACAAACCGATGAACCAATCTTGATCAAATTTGTCAGGGATGTTGCATTGACCAAGCTCTACCAAATTTGTTCAATTAATCGAAAGCTATCCTTAGCTCTGGTTGCCACGGCAACAAAATGGAGGAAAATGGAAAACTATTTATAAAAAAGTTGTGGGTTTTTTTTCCTGAAACCAGGCAGGTTTCATCTTTTGTATTTAACATCATCTGTGTGACCTCTATCAAGCTTGTTTATACCAGGACCCTGAAATAATTTTTGGGATCCATACGGGCGCATCTCGTATAACATAGGAATAAAGAGTGATAATCTTTAAAAACTTCTCTGAAACCAATAGGCGGAAAGCGTTCATATTTAGCATGAAGTATCGTCTTGTGGCCTCGGCTAGGTATACTCATATCATGACCATTGGGCCCCATCCGGGCGCACCCTGAATTACATAGAAACAAAGAGGGAAATCTTTGAAAGTCTCCTTTTCTGAAATCAAATCAGCTTTCACTGTTGGTATGTAGCATCATATAGTCATAATTGGGCTCTCCTGGGCATATCCCGCTTAACATAAAAACAAAAGGAAGAAAATCTTCAAATCTTCTTCTCTAAAACCAGACGACAGACAGTGTTGATATTTTGTATGTATTATCATCAAATGGACCTTTATCAGGTTTGTTCATAGCAACCCCTTAGGGACAAATTTAGGCTCCATCCGGGCATATTCCATTATACATGTAGTAACAGGGTGAAATCTTTATTAATCTTTTTCTCTGAAACCAGAGTTTATTTTCAGTAGTGATTTTAGCATGAAACACACTACTTTTGTTTCGCTTTTGTGAGTTCATTACTCACTTTCTGCTGTATGAAAAAAAAAACCTACCCATTTTCAGGATAAACAAATTTCCTTTTTTTCATACTAATATATCTTAACTATTCTCAAAGATATAGATATATAGATATAGATATCCGTTAAGTATTGTAGAAAAAACAATACGGATATCAATATCGGGAAAAAAGAAAACTACGAAGGAATCTGCCAAATTACATCATTTAATCGTAACAAAACTCAACCGGTTTCACATATAATATGATCTTCAGGAGTTACACTGTATCAAGCTATATAGATATAGATATATAGATATATATAAACAAAGGAAAACAGAAGCAAACAGCTTTAAACATGGCAAAATTCGTAAATTAACTACATTTGCATAATTTTTAATACCGTATTTCTGAATGCTGAATTTTGCATGTCCTATTAATAAGTAGCCAAGCGTACTTGACTTATGAGTAACGTACCTCGGTCGACACTCTAGCGTACTGACCGTATGCATACCGTATTGCCAGCGTATATTTTATACGCTGACATACGCTGAAAATTTTTCAACATGTCAATTTTTTTAGGGCTTCTGCGTTTAAGAACGTACTTGTAGAGTATGCGACTTATGAATAACGAACGCCTAGCGTACACCAGCGTATGCGAGCGTATGAGCATACGTTGGCATTAGTGAGTGCCATACGATGTGGTGTGAAAGCCCCATTACGGAAACGTTTTTGTGTTTTTTTCGTCACAAAATCCACGTACGAAACGACGAGTTTTCATGTCCGCGGCCGTATTGTTCCCTAGCTCTATTCTGTAGAAATGCCGAGGATTCAAGACTGACCTGTTTCGAGTAATACAAAGTTTGGGTGTACAAAGAATTCCTCGGGTTCAATTACTTGTTCGCCTTCGTCTTCAATAAACTGGTTGTACTCGCCTACAACAACATCCCAGTTTTCAGGATCGGAGTAGTCGTCAGTATACCTACAAATATTCATTTAACGAAGGGTTATTTGAATTGAGCCTATACGTGGGATTTCAAATAATTTCTAATATGTAAAAAGTAAAGACTCTGACCAACCTGTGTATCCGCTTAGTCTGAAGATCATTTACTATGCGTTTAGTAGATAGATAAGATCTCAAAGTATCTGTAGACCATCAGGTATTTTATATTTACAGTATGTGGCTTTCGAAGCTTCTCAGTGTATGCACCTCACGAACATTTCAAATTGTTGGAAATGTCATGCACAGGCTCAATTGTTTTTAACAAAAATACATGTTCAATGAAACATTAGGGATACGAAACTACAAACCTATTTACCTTTATACTAGGTTCCCTCTGCCGAGCCGATCAACTCGATCGCCTTGATTTGTTTCTTATCAACCCCGACAAAGCTAAACTAAAAGACGGAAGCACAACTTCTATTCTAGCCTGGCTCCCAGGCTGTCAGTTAGTTTTAAAATCATTAAGGTAGACCACTCATGTTTAACTATCTTATTTCAAATTACCTCCCATATTCTCAAAAACTGACACTGATCAGCCAGACAGAGAATATAAGCTGATAAGAAATTATTCTTCTCTAGTTAAATTTTGCTTATTTTTTCACAATACTTCAGATTAGTGGGACGGGAGCCAGTCTACTTCTATTCGATCTTAGATCGATTAAACCCGCTCTCCACACGAACACTAGAGACCCTTTACCAATCCCAGCGCGACCATCATTCTGTCCGCCCGTTTATCTCAACCTTACTTCGACACTAAACGATCACTACCAGGGTCTCGGTTAACTTAACATCTTACGAAAAAATAATTCGTAAGTCAAAATCAATAATCTTATCTGGTGTTTTCATTCGTTGATGGATTCTGCGATTCCAATGAAATGATGCATGGCAGAATTCAATATTAAGTTACAACTGTAGAAGCAACTTTAATTTTTGACTAACGCAAAAAATGATCGTAAGGTGTTTAGTAAACAGTCGCAGATCTTTACCCGACTGCACCCTTCTGATTCCCGCTCGATCATCCCGACCTATTCTTGGGGTCTACTTGATAACTTCCCAACCACCTGGATCTGTACTCTACCGCTTCAGAATAGTTCACAGAATAGCAGTCGAGTGTGGTCGTGGATCAGGTCGAGTTGACCATGATGAGATCGGGAAGAACTATAAATTCAGGTCGAGATTGAGGGTGTATAGGTGGCAAAAAAGAGAAGTTGTTTGTACAAGATGTCAAACCGATTACGGCATTAATTACACGTGACTTACTCAATACAATGCGCAGCAGTCAAAACCCATCTTGGATGTATTAAAGTTCCTCCACAAAGATGTTTCATCTGGGAGTTACGTGTGTAGGTGTCGTTTTTCTTGTAATGCAGTGACACGAGAAAAGGCCATGTTCCACGAGTAACTGCTTCTCCATTAACGATTCTCCTGTTTATACTTCGCGTTGGAAAACAAAATACCAGCGGGAGGAACGAAAGTGCAAAGATACCTATAAAAAAGACGAAGAATAAAGAATTACAACCGAATAGTGTGAAAAATTTTATGACTCTTTTTAGAACTGAGAATCCTCCTAAAATTTAAGTTAAACTAAAAAGGCAAAAAGTGTAAAAGAATTAATTTTTGCTTTTTTGGATGTTTAGGTTAAGCTAAATCTGAAAATTGAAAAGGCTTTCATTTCAGTTACCAAAAAAGTAAATAGTTCCTTTACAAATTAAAGACTTACATGAACTTAAACAGCCGCAAAATCCGATAAAAGCTTCACTATATAGATACCCATTTACTCATTTCCTTCTAATCGAGCATCCAAGATTCCTGACATAATTTTCCGAATTCGCTCGATGTTTTAAATATCTAGTGTAGTGTGTAGTCTCATTCCATTTGAATAAAAAAACATCGTGAAATTGGCAAGGTGAATAAGTTTGTATTAATTTCTGAATGAAATGAATTGAAGCGGATGCGGGAATTTTATATAAAATTAATCGGGGGAAATAAGGTATCTTTAAATTTCGCCAAATCTTATAATATTATCGATATCTTATTCCCATCCTTTAGTATAATTTTAGAACTTTTTTGTCCAGGGTGATTCAAAAAATGTATACTTTTCAAATCATAATTTTCTACTGTATTGCTTAATTTTTATTTTCAAATTACTCCTAGAAAGTGAAAATATAAAATTTACATTTAAATACAAATTGTATCAAGAAATATATTGACGTCATGGTTTTATACTTGATGTCATATGATGGCTACTGTTTTTGATTTGTTTGTTTGTTTGTTTGTTTGTTTGGGGTCTTACGCCGTTTTAACATTATTTCATTCAAATCGCGGCGGCTGGAGCACAATACACTGGATTCCTGGTATTTCTCTAGCCTCCAGCTACGATTTTCAACCCATTGGTGATAGACAAATAGTCGGAAATGATGAGTACCGCCGTTGGGGATCTAACCCGGGACCAGTCTAGATTGACAGTACGAGGCGCTACCAACTGCGCTTTGACGGCGGCTACTTCCGTTTTTGAAGATGGCACACTCTTAGTAGGGAGTAACTGAACTTGCTTGTCTCTTTTGAACGCAAAGTAACGTAAAAATGCTATCCAGGTGTTCCTAAGCAACAAAAATGGAAAAGTAACACCGGAACATTCAAATAAGGGTATGTGTAATACGTACTTAGCGATTTGTATGAAAAAGATATCTAACGAGGTTGCGGAAATTGAAAATTGTCGAGGCTTTGCCTCGGCAAGTATCAGTTCTCACAACCGAGTTAGAGATCATTTCATACAATACACTCAGTACGTATTATATTTATCTGATAAGCTTTATTTGCCTTGTTTTCATCGATTGTTCTAACCGAAATGCAAGTTTCTAAAAGTAACCGCATTATGTCAATTTTCTAAAATATCAATGTCTAAGGACTGTCACTCAGACGTCGAATGCACCGCGCTTCCACGAAGTTCAAGAATTTTCCAGATGGCAAGTGGAATCACCAGAATATTCATATTTTTCCGTGGAACAAATAATTTGCGTTCATGAAGATTTCACGGCGCCACCGACACGCCCCTTTCTCAATTCTTCTGTGCTTTTACGGCAAGAATATTGCGCTGCACGGGCGCTCGAGACTTTCAAAATATGAATTCTTCCTAGCTTTTCTATGGTTCAAACTAGCATCTAAATAGTGTATCAATGGGTGATGTTTCAGTTGAAAAAAATGTAAAAACTTGTTTATTAGCTTTAGGGACGGGTCCAGGGGGTTTCGGTTTTCATGAAAATCATTAAGCGATTGAAGATTTGTTAAACCATGGAGGTATAAAAAATACAATATAATCACAGTATATTAACATGCAGAGAAAAACTTTTAAATTTCAAAGAAATAACAGCGATGTCCATTTCCTCATAAACACCCCATAAGGTGACGTGAATATTGTTTCAAATATTGTTAGTTACATCGTGAAATTAACAATCACCTCGATCAAAACCATTCTTAATCACTCTTTCAGTGCTCAATTCATTCATTCCAAACACTCGAACCATTCAAAAACGCTTCAAAATCGTCCACGACGTTCAACGTTTCATTCAAAACGATTAAATCATTGCACAATCTTTTAAGCAAATGTGGATTTCAAATCGTATTTTATCTTATAACCATACATCTATCCGTGTGATAACATCCAATATGATATTTTTATGATATCACATAGTTATTTTTAGAACAAAGATATAATGCGGTTATTTTTAGAAACTTGCATTTTAGTCAGAAAAATCGACGAAAACAAGACAAATAGAGGTTACAAGATAAATATAATACATACTTAATGTATTGTATGAAAAATATCTAACTCGGTTTTGAGAATTGATAATTGTCTCGGCAGAGCCTCGACAATGATCAATTCTCCCAACCTCGTTAGATTTTTTTTTACATATAATACACTAAGTTTGTATTATATATTTAAGCTCGAAATGATAAACAAACATGAAAATATTGTGAATTTTATTAAAGGGAGGTATAAAACCATCGCTAATTTCGTTCGAATTGGACGAAATTAGCGATTCGAATTACCAACCCTAAATTTAATTGAAAACTCGCTTCACACACTCATTCGGTATTATTCCAACCCGTGCTAAAATAATTGAATTTGTCAATTTAATTATGTTACTGACTGTATAACATACCTAGTTTAAGTTCCATCCTGTAAAAAAATGACAGGAGAGACGATGGTATACACATTAAGTACGCTGGTAATTTTGCTAACTGCATGAATAACATAATTTCAACAAATTTTATAATGTACAGATGAAATGTTAAATGGGAAATTATATCGCTCCTTAAAACAATGATCTGTCCTTTCTCTGGTTAATATTTTATAAAAAATGACTCAACTGAAAATTTGAGTTGGTTTTTAAATCGTACTGCGAAGCAGTAGATTTATATCTACCGTTTTCCAGAAACCCAGTCTGTTTGACCCAGTACATTTTTACCATTATCTTCTGAGCAATGTGTTCAAACCAAATTATGTGTTTTCAAATACCGAAGAAACGGCCTTTTCAGTCACAATCTACAAACTTTGTTTATACCTTATTTACTTTTCGACAAATAGAGAAGAGGCTAATACAAAATTTGATGTAATTTTCGCTTTTAGTAATTACCAGTTAGTATTTTCAGTGTTTATAACAAGATTTTCGGTTGAGTAAAGGAGTTGAAACGTACAATAGGTTAACTGTATAATTAATTTGTAGCACTTACAATATTACTGCTCTGAACTTTCTCGAACGGTCATTTACCAGTTGTAGGGCTGACAACCAATCAAATTCTGTTATGATTATCACTCGGTCAAAACCCACGCGTAAATTCAGACCACGTGTAAATTCAGATGGACATCGTCTGCTCGAAATGTGTCAATTAACTTGTTTGTCATTAGTCAATAGTCGTCTGCACTCAAACAGGGAGCGTGGGAAGTTTACTTTTTTTTCGCATGCGTTAACAAATAGAAATAATTTTGTAATTTTGAAATATTTGATTTCAATGAGCACTCTGATCACGCCCCAATCCTATTTTCATTAAATTCAAATTTGAGTATGAAGAAAAAATTATTCAACAACAAATAAACCGACAAAAACATACGATAAACTGATATAGGGGTAAGTTCATATCGGACTCGGTTTCGACCCGAGTTAACCGGGTTTCCATCAGAACGGCCTCGGTTTCGACACTAGTGATGTCATTGTAACCTTTCAACCTCGACGCTTCTGATCCTGGGTCAGGCCGGTGTTACTTGGGTTCCAAAATGGCGTCGAGAATAGTGCACAACAATTCGATTACAAAAAAAATAAATATTCTCTATTACTTTGAATAACAAATACTTTTTTCTTATTTTATATAGTATTTTGCACGAGTTTATCACATTTCTTAATGGGATAACGATATTTCATGGTAAATTAATTATTGTAGCGGTAAATGAGAAGTTTGTTTACTACCACCAGTGGGTAACTCCGTTCACATGAATGTCTTTTCTGCGCATGCATATTACAGTCAATTTTAGATTATTACATCATCTCACGCGTCTCTCGGGCTGCCATTTGAATTTCCCCTAGGATAGCAGCAAGAGCGATCTATTTTTAGAACAACTCATGAATAATCATAGAGTGCTGCTAGATTTAATCGATTGGTCAGAAACCAAAGATATAAATAGCATAGTTGGCGATTTCACGTGTTTCTTGAGGGAAAATGCATTTACAGTATTTGGGAAAACCCAATGCTTGAAATACAAACATGTTGGTAATAAAAATTGTAAATAGTTAGATGAAAAATGTTTGTTGCTAAACAGGCTTTTAAACTCTATAGAGAGAGGATTAATATTAACAGACAAGCTTTTAGCTTGGCGCGTGCTCATTATAACAACGTAAAAATCTGCTAAGAAATAATTTAGACTAGCAGAGGGCTATCGAATCAGCAAACTTTCAAAATCGGACCCACGAGGTTGGATGAGCTGGCGATGTCCTCGAAAAGATGAAGTGTTAAGACAAAAAACTCACAAATTTAAAGATTTTACCAACTCTTATTGTCCAAATTTGAGCCCTTTTGATTGGCGAACTATTGCACTATCCCAGCCTCTCAATGATGTACGATTTACAGTGCTGACAGCACTTTGATTTTTGTGTGTGTTTACAATTAAAAAGTTCATACAATCAACTTTTTCGTTACATTAATCTTTTCCTGGCTTATAGACATGAGATTTATTGTCATGCGGCCCTCCAAACGTATGTTACCATGTAACTGTACATTCATTATTTATACATGAATGTTTGTGGGGGTTTTTTAGCTCACCCGAGCACGAAGTGTTCACGGTGAATTATTGCGATCACCCAATAACCGTCCGTGCGTCGTCCGTCGTGCGTGGTGCATCGTTCACAAATTCTTAAACACCTTCTCCTTCACAAACCGATGAACCAATCTTGATCAAATTTGTCAGGGATGTTGCATTGACCAAGCTCTACCAAATTTGTTCAATTAATCGAAAGCTATCCTTAGCTCTGGTTGCCACGGCAACAAAATGGAGGAAAATGGAAAACTATTTATAAAAAAGTTGTGGGTTTTTTTTCCTGAAACCAGGCAGGTTTCATCTTTTGTATTTAACATCATCTGTGTGACCTCTATCAAGCTTGTTTATACCAGGACCCTGAAATAATTTTTGGGATCCATACGGGCGCATCTCGTATAACATAGGAATAAAGAGTGATAATCTTTAAAAACTTCTCTGAAACCAATAGGCGGAAAGCGTTCATATTTAGCATGAAGTATCGTCTTGTGGCCTCGGCTAGGTATACTCATATCATGACCATTGGGCCCCATCCGGGCGCACCCTGAATTACATAGAAACAAAGAGGGAAATCTTTGAAAGTCTCCTTTTCTGAAATCAAATCAGCTTTCACTGTTGGTATGTAGCATCATATAGTCATAATTGGGCTCTCCTGGGCATATCCCGCTTAACATAAAAACAAAAGGAAGAAAATCTTCAAATCTTCTTCTCTAAAACCAGACGACAGACAGTGTTGATATTTTGTATGTATTATCATCAAATGGACCTTTATCAGGTTTGTTCATAGCAACCCCTTAGGGACAAATTTAGGCTCCATCCGGGCATATTCCATTATACATGTAGTAACAGGGTGAAATCTTTATTAATCTTTTTCTCTGAAACCAGAGTTTATTTTCAGTAGTGATTTTAGCATGAAACACACTACTTTTGTTTCGCTTTTGTGAGTTCATTACTCACTTTCTGCTGTATGAAAAAAAAACCTACCCATTTTCAGGATAAACAAATTTCCTTTTTTTCATACTAATATATCTTAACTATTCTCAAAGATATAGATATATAGATATAGATATCCGTTAAGTATTGTAGAAAAAACAATACGGATATCAATATCGGGAAAAAAGAAAACTACGAAGGAATCTGCCAAATTACATCATTTAATCGTAACAAAACTCAACCGGTTTCACATATAATATGATCTTCAGGAGTTACACTGTATCAAGCTATATAGATATAGATATATAGATATATATAAACAAAGGAAAACAGAAGCAAACAGCTTTAAACATGGCAAAATTCGTAAATTAACTACATTTGCATAATTTTTAATACCGTATTTCTGAATGCTGAATTTTGCATGTCCTATTAATAAGTAGGGTTTTCCCGAAGCAAAATTTGAGTATCAAACCCACAAAATAAATACAGAAAGGTGCTTTTCATATTAAATCCGTTTTAAATGAAATTTGTTCATTTCATGTTCTTAACTCAGAGAAGCATTTTAGGACCGTTATAGTACCCTTTTTTGTTTTATTTTTTCCCCCCGAAACAAACTGCATTTTCTTTCGACAACATATCGTAAATGGCGTCACATGCGGGTTATGGTCCCCGATAAGTGCTTGATACAGAAAATATTGTATAAAATCAAAAGTTTTATGTCGAAAATAACCTACCTTTCCCCATTGCTGATGGCATTGACTTTAAATACTTCCAGAAAGGTATTGTCATTTACCTTTGCCAAGAAAAAGCGAAAAAAAAATACATCCAAACACAAACTATTGATTGTTATTGATTTAGTCGGTCGACACATTCCACATTTAACAACGCCTTCGTGGACGACTAAGAGCTGGAGTATCATATTTCATGTAATTTTGATAAATCAAAAAATTATGTCAAACTTGTAAAATAATTCTAAAAAATGAGAAAAATATCCCTTTTAAGACGGAAAACTGACGATTGGAATCTACCGTCAAAATACGTCTCACTTTGAAGCTGCATGATTCTGTTTAATATGGCAGATCTTTTTAATAATTCGGAAAGTAGGTGATAGTTGCGATAAAAAATCCTGGTAACATGATGAAAAGCATTTGATGAAAGTATAGTACCCAGTAAATTAACGAAAAAAAAAAAAGACGGTGCGTCTCTTAGGGAGTCAGTTCCGTCAACTTTACTGACGTTCTTCCAGATGTACCAGGAGGAATATGGAAATCATTTCTAAAAAAAAATATTTACACATTCATGTCGCTAATTTAATATTGTTATCTAGAAATTGAAGAGACAAAGTTGTTGCTATCGTCAATTCTGTCGAAACTGCATAGTGATGTTTGATATGAAACAGTCGGCAATTATAGTAACCTCCCTTGAATGTTTTTCAAGAAGGATGTAGCGGTCGCCTTCAACCTCATTTCCGTTTCTGGAAAACCAGATGGCAGGTAAAATTTGTGGGCGAAATGAGAAAAAAAACATGCTGTGTATACGTTCTGTCGACCATTTTGACCTTCGATACAACTGACGATTAAAACACGAATCTTTCATTAAACACATTGAGGCATGTTGTGATCAGCGAAACTACTATTTACAAATAATCGTCAGCTGAACATGGAAGTACAAGTAAATTTCGTACGAATTGACCTTCGTTTTCGCGGTATCTGGGCATGGCTTGTGTCGATCGTCAGTCCAACGACGGAATTTTGTGTTTTTAGCGTCGTTTCAAAGACAGAAAATATTTAACCAATAGTCATTTGAGACAGAGACTGTTTTGCAAAATGTGGATTAGCTTGCTTTGAGTGTCCTTAAAAGCCTTTTTTCTCAAAACATACTCTCTTGATATAACTAGAATTGATCATAACTAACTTCTTCAAATTCTTTCAATAATAAACGAGTCCAAGTGTTGTTGTTTTTTATCTCTCTCTCTCTCTCTCTCTCTCTCTCTCTCTCTTTTTTTTTTGGGGGGGGGGGGTAGTCCCGACTTCCTGTCGGAGATCTTCCATGACGTATCGTATGATTAAGAATTTGACAGATTCGTCCGATATCGGAAAAATTCATGCACAGCCCGATTAAGAGAATATTACTTAGAACTAATTTTATGATAGAAAAGGATTTCTTACGAATAATCCGTTTTTTTCTAATCACTTTTGTGGAAAAATGATGGCAAAATTTAGCAAAATTCGAATGCATAAAATTTGCTTTTCTTTAGATTTTAGTCTTTATTTCCCAAAACAAGCATGTAAATTTACACACTTAAATAATGGATATAAAATGAAAAAAAAAAAAAACCATCTAAAATACATTTTCAAGATTTTTGTCCAAACTGTGTAACTTTACGCAGTTACCAGAAAACAATCTCCTATCAAAATCCAATTCTAAAAATACAAGATCAATTATAATTCATTTCAGTTCTAAAGTGTTTCATTTCTGCTCTGAAGTGTGTAACTTTACGAACTTGGTTCAAACTAGAAAAAATACGTGTATGCAACCTCTTAAAAGTGCACGCTACTTGCGATCAAGCTACGAACTTTGAACTAGAAAAATACGTGTGTGCAAATCTCTTAAAAGCGCACGCTACTTGTAAATAGCACCATGCGATCAAGTTACGAACTTTGGATAGAAAAAAATCTAGACAGCTTGAATTACTGTGTAAAGTTACACACCTTCAAAAAGAACTGATTTCCTATCCAAAGTACGTAACTTTACAAAGTTTCTGAAAAATGATAAAGAAAACTTCTATTTCTTTTTTATTAACATCGCGTAAAGTTACGTGCTTTTGAAGGAGGTGTATAACAATTTCAAGAAAGCAACTTCTCTAAAGTGTGTTACTTTATGAAGATAGAAAAAATGAAATTCATTTCAAATAACATAATGCAACATACACTTTGCGTAAAGTGCTTAACTTAACGCAGTTATGAACGATTTGGAATTAAATCAAGGCAGCTTGAATATTCCCTTTCTTGTAAGTGTGTAAATTTACACAGTAATTGAAATTTTGAAATCAATCAAAACATTTACGTCAGCTTTAATAAAATGATGGAGAAAATCTGGACACTGAATTTCCCCCCTTTAAAAAAGTGTGTAAATTTACGCGGTTGTGGAAAATTTGGCATAAATCAAAATAATTATGTTGACTTTATATTCAGTGATGACAACTGCGTAAAGTTACGCACTTAGGAGAGAGAAAATCTAGACAGTTTGAATTTTCTGCTCTTAAATGTATGTAAACTTTATGAACTTAAGATGAAGATAAACAAGTGAGTCTGAATTTTTTTCTCTTAAAAGTGTGCAAATGTGCGTGGTTAGGGAACATTTGAATTAAATTTAGTGAAAAGTGAGTAAAGCTACGAAGTTTGGATTGAAAAAATCTAGACAGCTGGTTTTTTTCCTTTTTAAAAATGTGTGTAATTTTACACGGATATTAGTAATTTAGAATTATTACCATCACCAAATATATTTTTTCAAAGTGCGTAACGCATTATGAATGATTTGAAACTAAACAAAATAATTTCACTTCACATCCACTTTGAAGTGCGTAAAATTACGACCTTTAGAGAAAGTAAATCTAGACAGTCTGATCTCTCTGTCTAGGGTGTAACTTAATGTGGATTAGAGAAATTTTGAGGCTAACCTTTATACTATAAAATAATTGAAAAGAGCATTATGAATCGATCATTGAAGAGAAAAAATTTAGACAGAATCTTCTGCCTTCAAATTGGGTTATCTTAGTGGTTATTGAAAATTTGAAATTAGCCAAAAAAATGTGTTGATTCTACATCCACTTAAAGTGTGTAAACCTAGGTACTTTGGAGAGATTAAAATCTAGACATTTTAATTTTCTCCTCTAAAAACTTTGTACTGTTTACACGATTAAGGAAAATTTGAAATTAATATAAAAAACTATGATTATTTAAGACCCAGTTACGAGTGCGTAAAGTTACGAACTTAAGACGAAGATAAACTAGTGAGTATGATTTTTCTCTCTAAAAAGTGTGTAACTTTATGCGATTTTGGAACATTTGAAATTAATCAAAATAGTTGTGTTGACTCTACATCCAGTGACAAGTGCGTAAAGTTACGAACATTACAGAGAAAAAACACCAGACAATGTGAATTTTCTCCTTTAAAAGTATGTTACTTCACGTGGTTATCAAATCAAGTGAAATTAATCAAAATAAATATGTTTATTTCACATCCAATGACAATTGCGTAAAGTTACGTACTTTTAAGAAAAAAATAGACTTTTTAAATATTCTCCCGTAGAAATGTAACCGTTATTTAAATTGCAAAATAAATCATAATGTCTATATCTCGATTACATCCTATAGCAAGTGACAAATGCGTGGAGTTACGATATTCCGAAAGAAAAACTACAGACTGGATTTTCTCTCTTGCACTTCACGCGGCTATTGAATTTATTTTGGAAATATCATGGCTTGACTTATCATTTCAACCAAGATGTAATGAAATAGATTCTGATTGGTAGAATATTTAGTTTCATATTCCAGTGGCTACAAAAAAGCAGGTCCGATTCCCTACAGATCTATCAGAAATCTGTCCCATTTGGCGAAAAGGCTTTTTGGCATTTTGTTTTCAAGATATGATTTTGGATTTTGACCCTAGTTCAATCAATGGTCTTCAAGAGCTTAATCATTTTTTTCTGCAATTAATAGTAAGTTATCAAATATTTAGAAGTCATTGTTCTACCCAAGCCCTTATGGCGTATCGGCCCCAATACGCCTTAAAGAAATTTAACAGATTGCCGATACACCTTAAGAACGCCGATACGCTTAAATTTGATCACCGATACAGCTTAATTTCTTTCTGAACAAAGGGTCAAAACAAGCAATAAAACTGATTGCAGACGCGCGGTCTTTACATAATCGCTTTCTGGGAAGTTGTATATTGACACAGTGTCCCTAATTGAAAAGACCCTTGTGATTATCGATTTTTCTTCACGGTTGATTGATTTTCACTGGTTCCGCACTTCCAGTAACAGAGAATAATGGATGGGTATAATACCAAAACGGTGAATTTAATGTCCACTTCTTTTACCGAAAATTGCAAATTTTTACCGAGATCCACCGGAAACAATGTAAAAATCGTTTTCACATCTATTTGCTCAAGTCAAACTAGATTTACCTTTATGTTCCAATGTGAATTTTGATTATATCATACAAAAGATCGGCAAGAATATGCAGTTTTCGCGATCTTTCTACTGCCGAGAGTAAGGCGAAATAAGACACATCATAGTCTATCTGGTCAAAATTCACTTACCTCAAGCTTACTATCCAATTTATGGACATTACATCTAATTTTAGTTAGACGATTGAAACAAAACGTTTGATAATTCTCCCCACGGACGCCATTAACTAGATTTGTACCCTGATATGTTCAACCCAAAACTTTTTTTTTATAATTATTTTTTTCATTCCAGATTTGAAATCAAGATACATTCTATTATTCTTAATAAGGTCATAGAAATTGATATGGGAAATAAATATTTAGAAAAAAATGAAAAAAACCTTGTAAAATCAAAGTGCTAAAAGTCCTGTCACTGGCTTTTCTAAACAAGGTAGTTATCAACTTATAAATTCGTTAAATGGTCATTGTAGAATAAAATAATGCTCTTGGAGATATTTATTTGGGGAAATAAGATATTGAGAAGGCTTTGTGAACACATTAGAAAATAACTGTAATAGAATCTAGCTTTACTTGTTTCAGGAGCGGGGACCTTCCTCAGTCGTAGAAGGACTTCCTAAGGATTTTAAAAATTCCTTGTATACATTATTAAATAGAGACCTATAAAAGTTGACAATACATGCAGTGCTGTCCTTGGAACTCTCAAATATATGAGCATAATACAGTATAAGTGCAGTTGATTTACTGTTTTCTTTGACTTTTTCATTAAATTTTCTTAAATATTCCAATTTTCTTCATTACTTTTGTAATATTCTTTTAGTACACAATATATATTAAAGGGAAGGTATACAATGGGAAGGAGGGGAAGGGGGGGGGGGGAGTTAAAGCCATCACGCAACATTTTATTGAAGACTTTGGGGTTAAGTTATTTATGTAGATATGCTATAAAGGTGTAAACAAAAAAAATAAGTTCAAATCAAATTATAAATTCAACGAAACAGAAGTTCTGCTTCACAAAAATAAAAAGCCTTGTCCAGTAAAAACACTGTAATCATCCTTTATTATTAACAGAAACACAAAGTAATCAGACAATATAACCGTGCGCATATGCCACTACGCCTTCAAAATTTTCTGAGGAGAACCCTGTCAGCGTTCTCCGCAGGCCCTTATTGCGTATCGGGGCCGATACGCCTTAAAGAAATTTAACAGGTTGCCGATACACCTTAGGAACGCCGATACGCTTAAATTTGATCACCGATACAGCTTAATTTCTTTCTGAACAAAGGGTCAAAACGAGCAATAAAACTGATTGCAGACGCGCGGTCATTACATAATCGCGATTGTAACTGTGCTTAAAGCAATGAGACCTTAAAACGAAGGAAAAATGATTGCTATGTGTTCAGATTAATATTTCGAACAAAATTCACATCTTGGGCCCGTTTTACTGAACTTCGTAGGAAAAAATAAATCGTAAGTCAAAATAACAAAATATACCTGGTGTTTTCGTTGTTAGATTCCGACTTGTAATATCTCATTTGAATCGTCTTAAGAAGACGATTCGAATGAGATAATGCATGGTAGAATTCCATATTTAGTTACTACTGTAGAAGCCACTTTAATTTTTGACTTACGCAAAAAATGATTGTAAGACTTTTAGTAAAGCAGGGACAAATTTCCGATGATACTTCGGCACGTGGCGATCAAGCATCGGTGTTCCGTTATACTGTACAAATTACAGGTATGGGTGTACTTAATAGTATAAAGGTATACAAGGCACCTGGTCATGAGGCAGACGCGTCTCTTCAAAAGAACAAACGTTTATGCTTGTGTGCGACTGTGAGATGGAAATTCGTTTCATTTCTAGTCAAAATACATAAATTGCATTAACAGAGATTTAGATTTGTACTTTTTTCATCCGCGACTAAGGATAATGTATGGTTCCTCAATTTAGAGTGAGTGATTAAAGGTCAATTTTGTCAATACAGGTATAGGCAAAAATGATATTTGATCACTCACTTAAACTTGTGGATCTATAGTGGAGACTCAATATATGCTTTGATTCAAATGCTTATGAAGGTGACCAAATATTTCATTTCAGTAAAAGCATGAGCAGTAACTGGTTTGCAGAAGTAACACGTGCAATCACTCTTCACGAGTGGATAACGCTGGTATGTCGTGTGTTTCCGAAAGGAAACGACCGATATTAAATTTATTTAAATCATAAAGGCCAGGTTGAGGTCAATATGCTTCCGTTAAACAATATATTGCATTCAACAGTGTTCCTCGTCATAGCAAGGGTACGCGATTTCAACCTATTATAACAGAGAAATTGGCTCTGAAAAAAAGTTGTATCTCAGACCAGTTCAGCGCCCCTCTTTAGCGGTATGAGGATGTTTTTTTGTTTTTTTTTATAAAATCTAAATGTAAGTTTGTGTATCATTTGACGTGCTCGCTAGAACTGATTTAATGTCATATTCCTTTGCCCCTCTACGACACACAAGTACATTCTGATTGGTCAGAATATCAAAACAAATTCTTAACAATTTACTTTTAGCCAAGGCGTATCGAGAAGACAACTTTTTTCCCCTAAACTGTCGTAACGCGGAAAAATTCAATGATTTACGGAACTCCGATACAATCTACGCATTTATAATATTCAATTTGATATCTACATTTTCAAAAATACTTCCCGAAAACTAGAAGCAAATACTTGGTGAATCTTACTCAGTTTGATATCCATCTTGTGTGGGAATAGCATTAGACATTCACAAGAAACTTACAAATTACAATTCTTCTTCTATATATTCTTGTATTTGCACGATACAAAACCAAACTTCTTAATATCATATGTCATCTTTGTTGCTGAAAAGCTTGACCCATGAAAGGGATCATGCGTGTCATGAAATCATGAAACGTTTAGTGTCTCCATGAAAACTAAAAGCATCCTTCGTCTCTTAAAATGTAAATTCACCAAGGAGAGGTATGAATACTTTATATGCTTTGAGATAAAGTTTTCAGGAACTTAACTATACGAGGGCGTACCAAAAAGATGTGTGCTCATAGTTTTATCATTAAATGGTGAATTTATTAGCGTAGAGCAAATCTATTTCGTATTTGATGAAACTGAAGTCACTATGTATGCTTAGGCGTCATTTACAAATGGTTAAATTACACATATATCAAGATAGTATCAGAGCTTTCTTCATAAAATACCAATCCATTAAATATGCAGTCTTTAAACAGATAAAAACGAGATTATAGACAGATCCTCGTTTTCATCTATTCAAAGACGACTCGTTTAACGAATTTTATCGTATAACTATACAAATATCCATGTGATAACATCCCGTATGATATTTTTTATGATATCACATAGTTATTTTTATAACACTGATATAATGCGGTTATTTTTAGAAACTTGCATTTCTGTAAGAAACTACTACGAAAACAAGGCAAATGGTGGTTATAAGATGAATATAATACATACTTAGTGTATTGTATGAAAAAATATCTAACTCGGTTGTGAGAATTGATAATTATCTCGGCAGAGCCTCGATAATAATCAATTCTGCCAACCTTGTTATATATTTTTTTTTTCATACAAAACACTAGGTATGTATTATATATTTATATTTTAGGTTGGAAAATGTTTCTTCTCATGTCAATTTTCGTATAACCGTTTCATCAGATCTCAGAGCTATTCAATAAACACCATAAACAAAAAGTCTGTGTATCAGAAATGGAAGTTTAGTATGGTAAAATTGCATCGTATTATGTAATATAATGTGCAGATGTCAAAAAGGAATTTAAATTGTTCAATGACACAAGAATTTTGATAGTCGTGGTGTTCTTCGGCCATTACAATTTAACAAGTAGTTTCCTTTGTGAATTTGATGCATGTAGTTACAATCTAAATGAAGTGGTGACCATGAATAAATACTACGTTGAATATTAAGCATCGTTAACAAGACAATGTATCAGATGTCTTTCAATTTGCATCGTTACCAAACAATGAATGGCAAATAGTCGACCATGTGTCGGAGATAGAGCGGAGATTGAATGTAAATGCAATTAATCTGTTCGACGATTTGTCGGTTGTTGAAAGGACAGGGAATTGAATTGAAATATACAGAGGTAAATGAAAAAAACTTCGCAACCTTTTAAACGACATCTTAAGGAAGCAATGGACACGTGGCGTCATTTTTTCCGCCCATTTTTGCATAGCTGTTACATCAGAATTTGAAGGTACCTTTCCGTGCTCGTTTCCATGCTAGAGTAATATGCCCTTGAGTGGTACTGGCCATTTTTCAGTCAAACGTTTATATTCGTTTGAGGTTCAGTGTAAGTATGTTACCAGTTGATAGCTATTAAACACATATATGTTGATAGAGCTGAAACATAGACTCTACACAATGAATGTTGTCGAAGAAATTTCACTTTTATCAACAACATTTGCCTACTGTGCTTTCAAAAGTTAAAAATGGACTTATTTAACTTTAGAAGGAAAAATTGCCACATTTCCCCCGCCCCCTTTTTATTTTTTTTAAAGAATTTACCCAATTGTTATTATTATCATTATTTTATTTACTTTCCGATATACTTTTAAACGATAATTTTCTTGGTTGGTTTTCATTTCTTTGTTTGGTAAAATATTTCAGCATACCTAGTTTGCTAATGGGAAAGATTTTCGTTATTTTATGATAAATCGTCCTATTTGATTGAAATTTCTAATCTAAGTATATTGTTAAATTCAATGGTGCAGATATTTAATTGTTATCAAATGCTTAAAAGAAGCTAACTTGTGAAAATTTATCACTATTATTCAACGTTATTTAACTAAGCAGAATCTTATGAAAACCGGTCTTATATCACTACGCTCACGAGCATCTTGTCGAGCCAAGGGTTACGAACGTTTTACTTATCTTACCCTTGGCAATCTTGTCGAGCCAAGGGTTACGAACGTTTTACTTATCTACTCGAGAAGAAGCTATCGATTCGATACCCCTTGACTCGTGAAGATGGCTCAAAAGCAGCCCTTCAAATAAACGAATACCACCTTCCGGTTTATAGAGTCGGAATACCGATGTCCATTGCCACCTTCATTCGAGTCTCTTTCACTGCTTTTTTTTTTAATTTCTCAATTTCTATTGCGTGCAAGTCGATGTAATTCATCCATAAAAAGTCGCCGACATATCGCCGACCCACTCTCATCTTCTGACCGAATCTGGAACCCTCAGCGATGGCGATTCTAAGGAATAGACCATGTGAATAATAAGGGCGCAGCCATTAAAGCGCGTCATATCGCACGTGGGTTTGTAAGACGTCTCAAACATTACAGAAGATGAAAATGCGATAATCAATATCAATATCAGGAAAAACTGGGCATATTATAACTTGAAAACAAAACATTTTATTGCGTTTTGTTTTCAAATTAAATAAAAACATGCCAAAAATATCTCCACAGATTCTGATTTTATAAAAAAAAAAGAAACAAATATTTTGCTGCCACCTGATTAGATAAAATTTAGCTATATTCAAAGTAAAGAGGTCATTCACAAAAAGGGAATTGTGACGAGTGGTCTAATCGCCTTACTTGGCGAACTTTTGTAAATATAAAGTTCTCGTTTACTGATATTAAAAATCGCCGTGGCCACTGTACGAGATCCTTTCGATGTGTTCTCCGGACATGGATTCTTGTAGATCTGTACATCCGGGTCATCTTCGTCACCAAGGATACGTCTGACGTCATCAACATTGGTTGGTGGTTTAAGCTCGTTAGCCCGTATTTCAATTTTCTTACTTCGCTCAATTACGTCAAGTTCTTTGGAGTCTGGAGTGTGTACATAGTGGTTGCAATGGAAATAATAATTGTTTGATTCGCACTCTGTTGATGTATCAAGTGTCTTTAAATCTACAGTCGTGGTTCCATCCTGAAAAAGGTTAGGCGAGATTTAAGCATGTGCTTTGCAATTACAAAAAATAGTTAAGTGAGTTAAGTATTTGTTGGTTTCATCGAGGTATGAAACTAAAAACCTAATAACAGTTTAAGAATACGCGAAACGTGAAATTAACAATAGCTCTGTTTATAATTAATAATTCAACATCATGCATTAAACAGGTAAAGAATTATCTAAAATGAAGCTGATTTCTCACTGGACTAGTTCGTGTGGAAAATACAAAATAGCTTCGGTCTCGAAATCTGTTACCAATCAGAATGCATGATCTCGATAGACATAACTAGAATAAAATTATTTTAGCTCGGCTGTTCTCGGAGAAAACCCGAGGTATTGCTATAGCCTTGGTGTCGTCGTCATTGTCGTCGTCGTTGTCATCGTCAACGTGCGAAAACTTTGATTTTTTGTGATAACTTTTGAATGGTAAGAGAAAGGGCTTAAATATTCCACATGATGGTTGTCGAAGACAAGGCCTTTCTGTTATTACCAAGTTCAAGGCCATCAGTCAAGGTCAACGCCATTTTCAAGGTCAAATTTGTGAAAATAAATTTCAAAAACTTTGACATATTGCAATTACTTTTGAATGGTAAGTGATACGGCCTTCATATTTAACATGATTGCCTGGGACAAGCACCTTCTGGTACCAAGTTCTAGGTTATCAGTTAAGGTCAAGGTCATTTTTCAAGGTCAACCTTCCGAAAAAAATGCAAAAACTTTAACATTTTGCGATATCTCTGGTTCTACAGAAGGCATTCACATGAAACTTGGCATACATATTCACCATTTAAAGGGCAACTTTTTCTTTCAAGGGGAATAACTTTTGAAGCATTTTCTGTAAATTATGCCACTTTTTCTACAGTTTTTTTACCATCCCTTAGTGTTTTTTTTACTATCCAGCACTTACAGCCGAGCGTAGGCACCCGAAGGCGGTTCTCTTGCTATTTGTGAGTGATGTACAGGCTTCTAGTAGCCTCAGTAACCCCACATTGAACTGCCTTAGTTGCCTAGTGTGAAAAGCGTTCGACCCGTGACGTGGAGGTCCGTGGTTCGAGCCCCACCTTCGCCGGGTGTGTTTGTGGGCAAAACACTTTGTAGCCAGCACCGGTTCACCCAGCTGTAGGATTGGGTAGCAGTGGTTGAAAACCACCACCTCTTTCTCAATGACGTAAAAACATCAGGATTGAGTGTTCGAGAGCGACTCTACAAGCTTAAGCTTTCGTCGTAATTGAACTTAAATGAATAAGTATAAACAAACCCCACATTGCATAAATTAATTTCTGATATGGGCAAGGACTTTTGGTCCATAGCCATCTATCGAGCGCGTAGTAAGACTAACAGATGTGCGGAATCATAGGCCGATCTGAGTCTCAAAGTTGCACATATTATAGGAATGAGTGTCTTTTTCAATGCGTTTATTAGAGTATAAAGTGCAAATGCTTTAGCACATGGAAAATAACGCCCGTAGGGCCTCATGTTTAAGCCATGTGTTAAGGCAACTGCACTTTATACTCCAATAAACGCAGTGACAAAGAAACTCGTCCCTTATAATTACAATGCTAAGTTAGTCTGCATTTTTAAACGAAGACGGCGAGGTCGGTCTTCGTTTAAAGGTTTGCTAAGTGGTCTTCGTCGACTCACTGTTGTTCACAATTACGTCGGCTCAGAATCAGAACTGCTTGTAATCGTAAATTCTTTCGAGAATATTTTAATACATAATATATTGAATAACAATGTTTCGTTGATGATCGAGAACGAGGTTAAATCGAGTTCCTAAAACACAGGACCTTCAGAAATAAAGTGCAATGGATTTCCCCACGTGATGCGATTTAAACCAATCAGAATTATTAAATTTATGGGATTACAATTATAAGAAATTATTGGAAATAGCACGCTAAGACTCGTGTATTTGTTTATACTTTGATCAAATCACATATAAATTCTTTCATTTCGTGTTAATATAGAGATTCGTGAAAATTAAATGGTGAAACATTTAGCAATAAAATCTAAGTATGATTACAATCGTCTTGTAGCACACTCGTTCCTTTATCAATGCCTAATCGCGCAAAGCTCAAACTTGTATTTCGAACCGGGCAATAGCAATGGATTTTTTTATGGGACAATCATTTACATGATAGTAGATAATTTTGCAACTATAAAGCATATATTCATATGACTCGCAAGTGTATTTCCATGCATAGTGTCTGAGAGCAGCTCAAGAAGCTTATAGAGTAAATGGTTAGGTTAAATCTCCGAAATATTTGTAAATGAGTAAAGATCATGTAGTCTTTCTTTAAATTTGTTGTTGTTGTTGTTGTTGTTTTCAATTTATATAAGAGGATGTGTCTTAAATACGAGTAGAAATACCTTTTCTGGATACACCTCCAGTGTGGCCATTTCATTACCATTTATACTAGCAATATTTACATTTATACCATAAGCACAACCATGTGGTTTGTTTTCCATCACCTTGACACAGTCACCCAGAGTTTTGCAGGTTAAGAGTTTACGAAGTAATATGGCGACTGGTACAGATTTCCGATTGATATTCTCGGGTAGAAGAGTGTTCACGGTCAACACAAGATGTTTGTTCATACCGAACGTCAGACCTGGCAATTCACCTGGAACCACATACGATGCGAATTCCTCAACAACGTCGCCATTTTGTTCATTCTCGATTGTCTCGTGAACAAAATACGCAAGCTCTCGAACCTCTATGTCCCAATCTTCATTATGAGCGACTACTCGAAACCCTTTGTTATTAACCAAGACATCCGTGCACCGGTCTGTTTTTTGATCCCCGTTTTCTTTTGTATCTGCTACTTCCTTCTCGTGAATGCACAAAACTTCCGAAGCAAGTTGGTGGAGAAATATCTTTTCAAAACAAACTTCGGCTCCTTCTGCGATACCCTTGATCTCGTCTATGACTTCAGGAAAGTGTTTCGATGTTATGTCGAGGTATTGATCATACAAATGCTTTCCAAGTTTTGAATTGTAGAATGTCTGTAGGCTCTTTTCAATTGGGCTTCGACGCTGGTATTCATGAATGGAGTCTGAAAAGGATCAAAGAGAAAATAAATAGCGAACTACATGAACTTTAAGATAGGTGTTACTCAGACATGAACTAGAAATATTCCAATTTTCCTGATTGTCCAAATCTGTTTCTATACATGTATTTGAAAATAATTCGTTTAGATTTCTTTTCTTACAAACCGCCTCCAACAAACATTTGATGTTCAATTTTGATACTTAGGTAAAAAGGACTTACAATGTAATTCAAAAAGCGTATGATGACGTAGCCTACATATATTTAAGAAATCATTTTTTATATTATTATTTTCTAAATACCTACGTCTGAAAGTAGATCCAATAGTTTTCCCTGCATCATAATGATTATTTGCTCGAACATACAAAACTGAAAGAGACTGCATCATGTGTTGATAATATTCACAGGCAAGATGTGTAATAAATTATGACCTAGTTTCTTATCAAAAATGTACAGGGTTACTCAAATGTTCAGTGATAATTCAATTTCAATAAACTTAACGTATGTGTTAGATTTTGTTAAGGTACAGCAACTCTGAAGCGAATTTTTATAAAACCGGTCCAGTGTCAGAATCATGTGACGTCAATGTGTAGTTCAGTTTCTCTTTATAAACATAAGCGTATCTAGGACTTTGAAATTTATACGCACTCAGACGGCGACATCCAAAAGAATATATAGGATAAAGCCGATATGTGGACTGAGACACAGGATGAATGCCCTCTGACGAGAATTTTCAAACCGGTCCAGTGTCAAAATCATTTGACGTCAATATGTAGTTCAGTTTCTCTTAAAATACATAGGCGTATCTAGGACTTTGAAATTTATACGCACTCAGACGGCGACAAAGAAAGAATATATAGGATAAAGCCGATATGTGGACTGTGTCAAAAGATGAATGCCCTCCGCTTGTCCCCTTTTTGTGATTTGAGCGTTTGTGTATAATCAAACATCGTAACTACAGCTTAAATAAGCTGTAGTTTCGATGTTATGATCATTCATCAACGACATTTTTCGAAAGAGGATTTATTTTTATTACGCACTTGCGTAATGTGCGTAATGGGAGCTACGCCCTTAAAATATTACAAATAATGAATTACTGGCCTCGCCCCGCGACCTCCGTCATGATACATATTCCTTTAATATTCAAACAAGATATGAAATCATTGACATGAGACAAAGAGAAAATCTTTTGAGGGTGGCCTGTTCAACCTCTCTGTATGTTGAACTATAAATACTACTCAAAAAAGTTAAGTGTCAAACTTTCAACTTCTGAAAATTTCTGAAAATTCAATTCGTATCAATAGACCAGTGTAAGATAGGAGTACACATATCTTCTACAAAATAACAAAGATTGAAATTTCCGGCGAAATGATTTACCAAAAGAAACGCGAAATTTAAATGAGGTGTCCCTAAAAGTAAAATTATAAAACTGGTTTATCGTATTTGAAATCTTAAGAACGTTCGCTCGTCCGGTTTTGGATTTTCCGCCATTAAAAAGAGTTTGCTTTTGTGCGATCGCTATGAAACTCAAAATCGAAATTCAAAATTTGTTTTGGGATACAAGGGCATATAGGGTTGAAAAAAATACGCACACATTTACAAAATCATGGTTTTGATGAACAAGAACTCTTACTAGTCGTGTCCTTAGCTAGTTAGATTTATCTCCCTTTGATCGTTCCACATTGAAATTGTGTAGGGAGCATGGCGCACTAAGATTTGTAAATTTGTTTGAATGTTGTTTTATGCCTCTGTTAACGATCTTTCGATCATATCACGGCGTCTTTCAGTAGCATCTACCAATTGATTCTGGTATTTCTCAACAGGACTACCATTACATATCCCACAGTTAGTTATATCGTGAACTTGACATTCACCTCAATAAAAACCATTCAAATTCGCTCACTCAGAGCTCAATTCATTTATTCCAAACACCCACTCAAACCATTCAAAAACGCTCAATCCCACTGAAAAGTATAGAATCAACAATGCGTTTCAAAATAAATTTTGATAGGGAAAATTCTCGATTTCACTGACATAATTCAAATTGTTAGCGTCTCATGGATTCTTGAAGAAATAGGAAGCTATGTATAGAACTTGTAGGTGTATCTTTTTAAAGGGAGGTAATCAATATCACTAATTTTGTTCATCCTGAACAAAATTTGCGATATATGATTACTTTCGATTAAATTCACTCAAAACTCGCTCCACACACTCATTCAATTTCATTCCTGAATCATTTCAAAATCATTCACCTTGTCATTTCACGATGTTGTTAACTGTAGCCCCCAGATGCTCTCCCACATAGAATGGCATGTATATTTCTCCACATTAATAATTTCATTGAGACCGGCAGATGGGTGCATTTAGCTCGGCGATTGATAGCGAAATCTGACGTTTTATCCGTTGCTAAGCGTTACGCCGGGAGATTGTTCCGCAGTCAAACCATGCCCAAGACTTTATGTTCATCCAGCTATAGCTTTCTCGGTTTTTGAAAGGTAAAAGTCGTTTTAGCTTCAAAGTTTGTTGGGTTTTAATTTGCTCTTGGTTCATGTAAAAGTCGTTTTTAAATCGGGTTACCGATTTATATAAACCGTTTTTCAGAAATCGCATCAGATGGACACATTACATTTTTACCCTTATCCGCTGAGCAATGTGTTCGGCCAAACTATGTGTTATCAAACACCGAAGAGACGGCCTTTTCAATCACAATCTACAAACTTTTTTTATATCTTATTTACTTTTGAGACACATAAAGAGGAGGCTAATACAAAATTTGGTGTAATTTTCGCTTTTAGTAATTACCAGTTAGTATTTTCAGTGTTAAAACATGATTTTCGGCTGAGTAAAGGAGTTGAACACGTACAATAGTTTAGCTGTATAATAAATTTGTAGCAGTTACTATATTACTGCTCTGTTTTTTTCTCGAACGGTCATTTACCAGTTGAAGGGCTGACAACCAATCAAATCTGTTATGATTATCACGTGGTAAAAACCCACGCTTACCGAGGCTGGACACTTACATTTTGCGTGTTATCCACTGAGCTATTTGTTCAAGACAAACAACGCAGAAACGGCCTTTTCAGCTACAATCTACTTTTTTTTATCTCTTTCACTTTTGCGACAAAAAAGGAAGAGGCTTATACATAATTTGATGTAATTTTCGTTTTTTAGTAATCACCAATTAGTATTTTCAGCGTTTTTTACAAGCTTTTCGGTTGAGTAAAGGAATTGAAATTATCTTCGTGCTGTTCTAATTTGATGTTCTAAAAACTGTTTAATGTGATCAATGTCTATCCCTGCGGAGGGAATACATTGTGAAAAAGGGGAAACAACTTCTTATATTTCATAAAAGAACAACAACAACAATTCCTTACCCTCCTTCCTCGTCGTTTTCATTCGTCTCGAGTTCTTTCTTCATTTGTCGTCTGCTGGAATCGTCTGCTCCTATAGATGACATGGTTTAATCCTAGTCCATTTTTAGCACAGATTTTTTTGCCATTGCGTTGATTTTGATCCGTTTATCAGGGTTTACGCCGTTTTCGACTGAAGTGGTCATATTCAGCGGCTGGAGCACCTAACCATAGATTCCTATTGTTTCTCATACCAGAACTACCACAACACCCTTACACAGCCTCCAGCTGCTCCATCATATAGGGTCGGGATATCAACCATTGATGGACGACATTTTTGTCTGAAAGAGTATTTGCCGCGGGCGAGTATCGAACCCGGGACCTCTCGAATGAGAGGCAGGTGCGTTACAAACTGCGCTAGGGCCTAGGTTTACCGTTACGTTTTGATAAACCGTCGGTGCTGTTATAAAATATCGTAACTACGGCTTTACTCAAGCCGTAGTTACGAGATTTTATAAAAACACCTACGAAATATTGTTTGTCCGATATTGCGTCATTGTTAACTGGATAAAATCGTTCCCCATTGTGTTCTAACTTTTAGCTCTCTGCGCGAAAAAGGGCTTTTCCAGTCTACTGGACCAAAATCTAAATAATTTTGTTGAAATTACATGTGCAATTTTGGCATCTCAACTGTTACTGTGCCTATACACTGCAGAGACATGACCAGAATTTTCAATTTTCTGCCTCTATTTAAATGCTTCCCTCAGGCATCAAATTGATGCCGGTTCTACCGCCTTGACGTCCGTATAGCGCAGTTGGTAGCATGTTGGATAATAAATCTTAGTTGAACTGGGTTCAGTCCCAAGTTGAATGGAAATGTTTTGTGACATATCTCTCAAGTTGAGTGGATATAATTCTGTAAACTCCAGTTGGATGAGCTGGCGATGTCCTCGAAAAGATGGAGTGTCAAGACAAAAAACTCACAAATTGGGCAAATATTTTACCAACTTTTATGGTCCAAATTTGAGCCCTTTTGATTAACGAACTATTACACTATCCCAGCCCCTCAATGATGCCCGATTTACAGTGCTGACAGCACTTTGATTCTACATTGTAGCTTTAGTTACCACATTTTTTCTACGTTGCATATGCGTTAGGCATAATTTTTAAGAAGCGTTGAGAGCCAAAAATATTTTTTACAGTTAACATTATCTTACAATTGACAAGTTGAATGTTTTTGGAATGAATTTTGAATGGTAATTAATGAGTGTGCAGATCGGGTTTTGAATGAAAGTTAATGGAGGTAACAAATATCGCTGATTTCGTCTAAATTTGACGAAATTAGAAATATTTATTGCCTCCCTTTAAAGAAAATATACGTTCTATCCCATCTTTGTGTTTTCATGGACCAATCAGACAATTTAATATTCACACTACTCAATAAAATAATGGAATGAATTAATGAAAATCAATGAAAGGTCGATCGTTTTGAAAATTTCGAATTATTTTTAACTATTAAGGATCGTTTTTTTGAATGGTCTGAGTGTTTTTGATTTTTTTTTTTCTTTTTTCGAATGAATGAAAAGAAGGATGGGTGAGCGAATTTGAACTGTTTTAATTGAAGTTTTGATCACAACGTGAGTAATTGAACACCAAAGAATTAACTGAATGCTTGTACAGGAGATTAATACCTTGTATATCTACAGAGAACTTTGTCGTACATGTAGTGAAGACACTGCTTAGACCGTATGCATGTTTCAAGTAAATCGGACATACCAAAGGCGTATCTAGGACTTTGAATTTTATACGCACTCAGAAGGCGACAACCACAGAATATATAGGATAAAGGCAACATGAGACCTGTGACAAAGATGAATGCCCTCCTTCCCCTCACTTTTAAATGATTTGAGCATTGGTGAATAATCAAAACATCGTAACTACAACTTGAATAAGATGTAGTTTCGATGATATGATCATTCATCAACGATATTATTCAACAGATGATTATTTCTTTTACGCATTTGTGTAAATTGCGTAATGGGAGCTACGCCAATGCATACTGTGAAAGAGTTATGCTAATGACAAAGAGGTGGAAGCTGCCAGACGCAGGGCGTTGGACGCAACAGGTGATCCCATAAAAGTCCCATTTTTCGACGGGCGTTTAAAAAGAAAATGAATTTGCCATTAAATTGAAATGAATGTCGAATTACTACGCACTTATCACATTTTGATTGTGGTTAAATTCAAATCAGCATTGAATATTCGCTTGGGCGAGAATCGACCCGCCAGGAATATTTATAACACAAAAACGAAATCATATTTATAAGCAATTGATAATATACATTTAATGTTTCACCATCCACCTTGTTCTTTAACAGGCTCGTTATAAATCACGGACAAAATAAGGCATAGGCTTTAAGACTCGCCCGAAGGGTATGGTGGCATATGTCTGCCACGAGATGCAAGATATTTCATATATCATGATAATTTATACAATATCACGATATGTTAAAGTTTCCAGGAAGTTTTATCTCGTACGTCAAAATCTTCACAACAAATTTATCGTGATAGTTGTACCTTGTGTCTTGTTTTTTTCTACGACTATGCCTACTAATGACATTAAGAGAAAACTATCGTTAACTAAAAGATGTGGCTATATTAAGATAACAGCGTTCGTATTTATTTCATTTTCATCATTCGACCTAGAGTGCTTCCAGTAATTTATAAACATGAAACAAAGATTTCCGAATGAGTTTTTTTATTTTTAGAAGTTGGAATTTCTTTCGCAAGCACTTTTTCCTAATGTCAGTATTTGGCATTACTCGTCAAAAAAAAGTGAGATAGCAGATAACAATATCACAATAATTGTATCAAGAAAATATTTATGGTTAAGATAAAATATTCTGTTACCTTTATTTTATCGTGATATTTCTAAAATTATCATGATACTGCTATCACGTATCTCGTGGCAAAAATATGCCATCATAGAAGGGCAATATAGTTTTAAGGTAGACAGCTCGAGAATCGAATCCGTGATCTCGATATTTGGTAAAGTCGGTAACATCGTGAATTCGACATTCACTTCGATCAAAACCATTCTAATTCACTCATATATCGATCCAATCATTCACTCCACACACTCTTTCAAACCATTCAAAAACGTTCCAAATCGTTCAAGAACACTTCAAAATTGTTCATAATTAACAACGTTTCATTCAAATCGATCGAATCATTGCACAGTTTGATTATCAAATGTGGTTTTCATTTCAAAGCGTATGTTTACCCCGAGAAAGATACAAAGACAAGAAGACACAAAAAGGTACATTAAAAGGAGGTGTATAATTATTGCTAATTTCAATATGTGACCCGTCACGCGAAAAGGGACCATCTGGGAAGTGCGTAAAGTGTTGACCACAGTCAGACTGCGCGGATTGCGCAGATTGATTAGGGTCGAAACTTTTTACACCGCGCTTATTTTCTGAATCTAGAATGATCATTCAGTGAATGAATCTTTGAAATACGACTTCTGGTTGACCTATGCTGGATCAAATCTCTTTTTCAATAATTCATTTTGCAGAATTCCGGGATGGACCCTTTTCGCGTGACGGGTCACATATATGTATAACCTCCCCTTAATTTCATTTAAAACTCGCTCCACACAATCAATTTCATTCAAAAATCGATCAGAATTAATTCTTTTTGTCAATTTCACAATGGAACTAACTGTATCACATCACACTTATCTCATCACACATTTCAGAATTTTGAAAATTTAGGTATTTTTTAAATGAAACCGTACTTAGATTTGAAAAACCGTGTAAGCCTAAAATCAATTACAACGTCTTTCAAAATAAATTCTGACAGAGGAAAATCGCGATTTCACTGACATTATTCAAATTGTTATCGTCTCATAGGTTCTTGGAGAAATAGGAAGCTATTTGTAGAACTTGTATACATATTTTATTAAAGGGAGTTTATCAATATCGCTAATTTTGTTCATCCTGAACAAAACTTGCGATAAAGGGTTACCTCCCATTGAATTCACTCAAAACTCGCTCCCGACACAATTTCATGCCTAAATCATTTCAAAGTCATTCACCTTGTCAATTCCACGATGTTGTTAACTGTAGTGAAATACGACATTACGTTACATGGGGATTGTATATAGAACTGACATATTGGTCTTCACAACAGGACGAGTTAATAATTGAGCTTCAAGGTATTTTTTACCGATTGCGAAAGGTACTTCATCAATTCTTTCAGCCGTTAAATCACGTTTGGATAAAAAAGTTATTTAAGAATCTTCATTTTAACAGGTTAAATGATCGAAAGGCTCATCATAGAAATGGAAGAAAATCCTTTTTTCTTTATTTAAGTGAAGTACAGTAAGATCGTCACGCTGGAAGGTTCCCCCCCCCCCCCTTCCAACCACCATTCCACCACCACCACCCAATTTGTATAACGATTGGTTACAAAATAGAACGGAATCAATGGCCGAATAACATAGCCGCTCAAATCCTGAGATACAAGCCGTACCCTCATCGCGATGAGCTAATGGGCAAACCACTTGATGGCCAGCCCTAGTCAACTCATCTGTAGAAATGGGTAGTAGTGGGTTAAAACAACTGCCTTCCCTCAGGGACTTGAAATCATCTATCTAACATCGTGAAATTGACAACGTCAATGTTTTTTTTTTTTGTTTTTTTTTATAATGATTGCGGAATGAAATTAAATGAGTAGGTGGGGTGAGTTTTTAGTGAAATTCAAAGAAAGTAATACAATATTACTTATTACGAAATTAGCGATTTTTTACCTCCCTTCATTAAAATCTACGTACTTTTGTGATCAAGTGTCATCACAGACCAATAAGACACTTGAAAGGCCACACCAGCCAATTAGATCATGGAAAGAAATGTTGGTCTTTTTGAACAATTTTTAATTGTTTTTAACAATTTTGTTTGAGCGAGTGTTTTGAATTATCAATAGAGCTTTTGAGCGAGGTGAATGTCAATTTCATGATGTAACAAACTATATTTAACCATTCCCCGTTTTTTTCTGAAAAGTAATGATATTTTGTTATTGGTCCACTATTCGTAATAACACATTCCACTGTGCTGATAATCCTATAAGGATTAAAGATTAATCTTTTTATGTTATTAGATTTTATAATTCGTTTATAACAGATTGGAAATCCACGCCCCTAGACAGTCCTTTGCAAGTTTACAGATATAATCTCTACAACGACGGAAAAAGAAAATGCTTACCCGAATAGAAAGGGATTTATTTATTTATTTTACTGGGGTTAAACGCGGCTTTTAACAATCTTCCAGTCATGTCGCGGAGGCAGAGGCAACTTACAATGGATTTCCTGTATTTTTCACTCCATAACTATACCATTACATCCTTTCCTAGCCTTCAACTGCTGCCCATATAGGTCTACGATTATCGACCCATTACTGAGAGACATATAGTCAGAAAAGTTGAGTGCCGCCGTCGGGGATTGAAATGGGTTCTTCAGCTAGTGGACCCGTAATAGTTCCGCAACATTTCGGAACTCATAACTTCACAATGTTGACATAGGTTTCCTAATGATTTTCATTAGGTAACCTCGGTCAAAATTGTTAAAGCTCATTACTTCCAAAACATTGCGGAACTATTACGGGTCCACTACCTTAAGGTTGACAGTCCGACGCGAAACCAACTGCGCTTTGACGGAGGTGGAACGGATGGAATGAGACGAGTTAATAATTTTGCAAACAATTCCCCTATTTGACGCAACTAGAGAAAATAAGATTCGGAAAATGATTTTTATTGCCTAAAATGTTTTCGTCCCCAAAGGACAAAAAATGATCACCAAGGGCCAGTTTTACTAAACGTGTAACGATCATTTTTGGCGGAAGTCAAAATTAAAAGTTGCCTCTACATTAGTAACTAAATGTGGAATTCTGCAATGCATCATCTCATTTGAACCGTCTTCTGGGCCCAAGGTTATAAAACTTTTCTCAGGCTCAGACTCAATTTTCTCAAATTTCAAATTGAAATAAATGTATGAAATTAATAGATAATGTTAATAAGTTGTTTTTTATAACAACTTATTAATATCCTCTTTTATGTCAATACATTAAAATGACTATTTTAACAGAATTACGGCTTTAATCTGAAATTAAGATTTGAGAAAATTTTGGATAGAGCCTGAGAAAAGTTTTATAAGACGATTCCACTGAGATATTGCAAGGTAGAATCTAACAATGAATGAAAAAACCAGGTACGATTTGTGATTTTGACTTAAGATTTTTATTATTATGATTTATTTATTTTTTATCATTCTTTTTTTGTAAGAAATTTAGTAACACGGGTCCCAGCTATGAAGAAATATAAATTTTCGCCTGCAACTTTTTTGAAATTGGTCGAGTCTACAATTTCGTCATCTGGCAATGGGTTAAAGAGATGGCCAATACATGGATGTGGAATCCGTAAAATTGACATGAGCGGTTACAATATCCTGATATTGGCATTCACCTCGATCAAAACCATTATAAATCACTCACTCAGTGCTTCATTCATTCATTTTAAGCACTCACTCAATCATTTAAAACGCTCCAAAACTTGTTCGAAAGCGCATTGAAATCGTTCAAATCGATAAACAAATTCATTCAAATCAATTAAATGTGTCGACCCTAGTCAGACTGCGCGGTTTGCGCAGACTGACTAGGGTCGATTTCTTTTTGCACCGTGCTTATTTTCTTATTCTAGAATGATCAATCTACCATCCAGTGAAAGAATTTTTAGAGTGCGACTTCTGGTTGACCTATGCCGGATCAAATATCTTTTTCAATAATTCATTTCACAGAATTCCCGGATGGTCCCTTTTCGCGTGATGGGTCACATATAATAAGAACCGATTAGAGGTCAAGTTGAGTTTCCACGTTATTAGAGAAAAGTCATTTTCCGCATGATATAAAAACAAAGACAGAAATCGTAATAATTGTTATCGTAATCAAACAAGCTACAGTTAGAAGTATAATAATGTAATAATAATCATATAAGACAAATGTCATGGTCACCCTATAGGCCATTACAATTACGCTTAATCAAACCCCTGGCGAACGCGTGCGTACGTTGTCACTGGCAAAAGTAAACAAGCCCAGAGTTCAGTGCAATGGATCACAAAAGAAGATCCCAATTTTGAAACCCGCATTGGATACGCTTCGCTGGTAGCTACATCGTGGAATTGACATTCATCTCAATCAAAACCATTCTTAATTATCGGCACTCACTCAGGGCTCCATTTTTAGCTCACCTGAGCACATTATGCTCAAAGTGAGATTTTGTGATTTTATTCCAAACTCATTCCAAAATCATTCACCATGTCAGTTTCACGATGTTGTTTACTGTAATAGAGGGTACCATTTCTGGACCGCTCGCTTGAGGTTCAATAACATGGGCCGGGCTTTGTTTCGCACATTGGGTAACTTTTTCTATTTTGACTACTGTATTTCAAGTCTGCCGACCGAAGGTTAATATGTAACCGAACCCGGAATGTCATGCCTTATGTGACAGTTACTATTATAAAAGATCCGAAATTTGATCTCTTTTTTGTATGTCTACAAAGTTATACATAACACTTTTTGTTTCTATATCAAATCCCATTTGAATCCCATTTGAAAAATTCTAATTCACAGAATGCTACAGTATCCTTCAATCGAACTTTTGTAAAAATAATAATCATATAAATGAATAAATTAAAAAAATTACACTTGCGATGTATATATTTTGAGAAGCATTAGTAGAACTTTTAAAATATCTCAAAATGAAATGTTTCTATAATCAAATTTTTGTTCATAACGGTACTCATAAAAAAGTTCTAAGATTACTTAAGAAAAATAAGTAAAAAAAAAATAAGTAGATGTACTATAAGATCTCGGGGTCTCAGAATACAGTTAACAACATCGTGAATTTGATAAGGTGAATTATTTTTGAATAACTTTGAACGGAATCGAATGAGTAAACGGAACGAATTTTGAGTGTAATTAAAGGGAGGTAATCCAATGTCACTAATTCTGTTCACGATGAACAAAATTAGAGATATTTATTACTCCCTTTAATCAAATATACATACAATTTTCTACAAATAGCTTCATATTTCTTCATGGCACAATCAGACGCTTGTAACATAAATTATGTCAGTGAAATCACGATTTTTTCTAGCGAATCATATTTTGAATGTTGTTGTTGATCTTATATTTTTTATTGATGTTTGAGCGTTCTTTAATGCTTTGATTAAGTGGTTGAAATAAATGAACGGAGCATTGACTGAGCGAATTAAAACGGATTTGATCGAGCTGAATGTCAATTTCACGATGTCGTTAAATGTATCACTCTTCTACTGCAGATTTCGACATTTCGTGTACTCTTTGACACGTCTCTGTTCACAATGGCTTACCCTTGTTAGCCAATCGAGTCTGTGATGAGTTGGGCTCTCAATATGGAGTTAGTGAGAGTTCGAGTCTTGGCTCAGCCAAACTTCATCCCACATTTGAAAAAAGTCATTTGGACAGGAACCGTTTTGTCCCCCATCAATGGCGACTAATAAGTAGAGTGAAACGTTGTACTGGGGTGAAAAACGTCAGTATACCATTGATTGGTGCACCAGCCGCCAAGACACGACTGTTTTACTGATGAAAGCGACCTTAATCCCCATTCTTACAAATGTTTTCAATTTGTTACATTTTGTTTCATCTGACTTTTGCGTAAAGAGTTGTTTCCAATAGGAAGTCCAATTAATGCAAGTTTAAATTGGCTAAAGACTAATTATTATAACGAGAATTTTAACGAGGTATTATTATTGGAGAAATTTCCTTATGAATAGTTTTGCGTGGATTTAAAAGAGAAAGAATTGCATACAGTAGTGTTAAAATTGGCTACAAAGTGATTTATTGCTTTTCGCTATATCCTTCTCCTAAATATTTCAGTGTTGTTTTTTGTAGTTACCAGTAGGAAGTGTAGGCAGAGATCAGCCTGCATAAAAGTGCAGTCTGATCTTAGTCTACACATCAGGCGTCTATTGGTGCGAATTCACGATATGTTGTCTTTGCAAATTCATATATTTTTCTTTAACAAAAATGAGTTTAAATCCATTTGTTTTAAAAGGAAAAGGGTATCCTTCCAATTGGGAACTATTTTCACTTATAAAAGGAAAACTGACAAAACGTGTAATTTTCAATAGTTTTGGATTTGACCATATATCATAACCATTGGAATAATCTTGACATTCATCGGTACGTATTTTCGTTTATTGAATAAATTTCTGATAATTAAAGAAGAATGCCAATCTTTTGTAAAAAAAAAAAAAAAGGTAAGGCACGTGCGAATTATTTAAGGAAAGGAGTACCGAGCTTTTAGGGCCGCCACCGTAGCGCAGTTGGTTAGGCATAAGACTTCCAATCTGGAAGTCGTGGGTTCGATCCCCGGTGGCGGCAAATATCCCTTCCGACGTTTGTCTCTCACCAATGGGTAGATAATCGTAAACCTATGTGAGATAGCAGTCGGAGGCTAGGAAAGGGTGTAATGATAGTACAGGTGAAAGAGATACCAGGAATCCATTGTTAGGTGCTCCGGCCGGCGCGATATAACTGCGAAATTGTTGAAAGCGGCGTAAAACCCATTCAAACAAAAAATGAACTTTTATTCATTCTATTATTTCAAATCATTCGATCCCGTCGCTCAGTATTAATAAGATCGATATTTATTTATTTATTTATTTAGTTATTTATTTACTCGTTTGGTTGTTTGATTTATTTAACTATTTATTTATTAATAATCTATCTATTTATTCATTTGTTCCTTTATTTTTGACATGGCGCAAGCAAAAATGGGCTATCTAGAAAGCAAAAGTATTGAACCTCGTCCGGTTGAGTATCATACGCATGCAAAATCACGGATTTGTGTGGGCAAGATTTTCTTTGGGTGAACAATGATAAATCTTGCTTACATTGTTTTCATTTCGAGTTGCATTTTCATGTGAAAAACCTCACCCAACAAGCAAAACGTTTCGGCCTATCATTCAAATCCAAGAAGAGAGTGAGTCATGTATAATGCATAAGAGAAATCCTCAAGGCTATTTGGAACGGATTAACGTTTGGAGTAATGGAATAATACGGGATTTTGATAAATAAGTCATTGAAAATGTGTTATGTGACCTTAAGTATTTAATTCAATTTGGTACATATATGAATCAGGTCAAATACAAAATGAAATTACTCATTTACTTCCCTTTTTTGGGAAGGGGAGAAGGGGGGGGGGGTTATCTTCGAGTCCTTTCTTAACAGTACCTTGAGAGCAGCTTATGTGAGATTTTTGATGAATTTTTCACTTTTGATGCCCAAATTATAAATCATTTAAAAAGTGAAGATATTTTTTATTCTTGGAGGTGTGAAACTAATATATTTGACCCGTCGCGCGAAAAGGGACCATCTGGGTAGTGCGTAAAACGAACATTTGAAAAATAGATTGGGTCCAGCATAGGTCAACCGGAATGCGCATCTTTCACAGGAAGGTAGAGTCAGAAAATTATTAAAACTGCGAAAAGTTTCGACTCTAGTCAGTTTGCGAAGACCGCGCAGTCTTATTAGTGTCAAAACTTTAAGCACTATCCAGAAGGTCCCTTTTCGCGTGAGTGTTCACATTTCCTACTTTTCAACTGGGTGGTTAAAGTAGGGTTATTGATGAAACAATCATACAAACAATACGTCCATATTTGGTATTTGAGTCTAATTTATTCCAATGTAGCGATATGGCGTCACTTATACGTTAACTATGGCACTTCTCTTTGATCTCGCTCTCTTCTAGAGTAATTATTTGAACAACGTCATTTGAAACGGGAGTCAAATACTCTGTCTCTGAAAGCCTGAAACTAACTCATTAAAATACATGGTCTGGCTCGTTTTACCGAGTGGTTAGCGTACTCGCAGCGTAATCTGATTGTTGCGGGTTCGAGCCCAACTGGCGGCGGGCAGTGTTTTAAGTGCAAGACACTCTACAGACAGAGCCCAAATCCGCCGAGCTGTAAAAGAGGGTGGCACTGATCGGAACCCATTGTTTCTCTCTCTTTGTTCTTGATCAACTTTGGCATGAGTTAGAACCATGATGGTAAAAGGATTCTTTGGACCTTTACCTCGTGTCATCATTGAGTTTAAAAAACAGACATTTTGCTATGCTGAATAGATACCCAGTCGGTCAAATAATGTCAAAGTAACCTTTGTTCAGTATAAAAAAAGCGCTCGCGGAATTACGAAGCGTTTGCGAGTTTTTCTTCTTGTGATTTGCAGTAAATAATCTTTGCTGGATGATAAAGCGTACAATTTCAGGTGGGCCTGGGAGTGCTTCGTTATTCTGAACGTATGACAGGTCAAGCATATATTATTAAAAGAAGTCTGGTTTAAACCTTTTTATTCTATCGATTTGGAAACAAGTTCTTTCAACTTAGATTAATCCCTCTCGATTCTACTTCCTGGAACATTCACCAGTACTCATACAGAATGTGTGGGTCAATGAAAGAACCAAGACCGAAACACCTAGGAGTAAAAGAAGTCTTTCACTAAGGGGACCCTTAAAAAGCGGTCGCTTATAGAAATGGTCGCCTAATACAATATTAAATGATACATAAGACATGTTATTTGATAGAATATGTGGGTTGTAACATAATTCTTACTGAATACTATGATGTTGAAACCCATTTCTTATTGAGACGATTCTAATGGGTTTCATCGTCATGAGATTCAACGATTAACATGTTTTGTTTAAGAATTCCAATTTTTCGGAGACTTTGCAAATGTATATAGTGTACTTTTCATGATGGTCGCTTAAAAGAAAAAATGGTTGCTAGAGGTGATCGCTCGAGCAATATCGAATGTACATTTTTATGCTACACATGTACAGACTTCGGATGATGACACTGATATTATTGAAAATTGTTCAAATCGAAATAAAATCGTTTTACAGATCGTCGTTTGTCAATCAAAACGTCGTAACTACAGCTTAATATAAGCTGTAGTTACGGCATTTTGGTCGACCAACGATGATATACGATCGACTAAAGGTCAGTAGAATTCCGGTTTCGATAATCCGAAATAGCGATGTTAAATCTATTGAATTCGATTTATAATCAATCACATTTTAAAAATTGTTATCTCTTTATATGTCCGCTTGTACTCATCACTTTATCTTAGAGATAATCCGAGGACTTTCACTTTTTGACACCGTCACGTTTTGTTGAATAAGACTGGAATTTGTTTGAACGGGTCAAATTTTGTTATCAATTAAGTAATCAAAGATATATAAATTATGAAAGTAATAATAATCAAAATAAAAATCGCTAGAAAAAAATCCACGACTTCCCTGACTTAATCGAATTTTGTAATTCTGTTTGTTTGATTGATTGAATTGATTTGTTATTTTGGGCGTTTCTTTAAGAACACCTAGATTGAACTTTTCACTAAACTAAACTGGATGACTTTTGACAACCGATGTAATTATTTTACTGGTGTTCTAATTTTCAAATGCTATAATAACCTTTTACCAGAATACATGAATGAGGTTAATTCATTTTGTTAAAACAGTTACTATTATTTAAGGTCGTCTGCACATAATGACATCTCACACTCAAAATATAACACGTTGTACAAAAACGTTCTTTCTCATACAGTAGTATACATGTGTGGAATGAAATCCCAATTTCAATTAGAAATGCATCTTTTTTTATATAGCTTCAAAAACAAATTTAAACAGTATTTGCTCTTAACAAAATCAACAGTCGAACCAGAAAGCATCTCATCTATTTAAGTAAATGGTGTATCTGTCCGAAGATTTACTAATACATGAATTTTCTTGTAAATTGTTTCCATTGTTATTTCTTATGTCATCATTTGTCATAATCTTTTTCGGCGACTTTTCTCATATTTTTTTATCATGATATCATTAATCGATCAGATTATCACTTTTCATTAATTTTTTTTTTTTTTCACTGAAGGTAACATTGTAAAAATGAGAAATTTCAATTTGTTGAAAGTTTTGTCTTAATGTTTCATCTTCATAGAGTAAAGATATTATTATTATTATTATTATTATTATTCGCGCATTAACAGTCGAGGTCGATTAGAATTAACTCGACTCCATACGCATTCTACACGTAATCGAAACACGCTTAGTTGTTGTTTATTTTCTTGTTTCCCTTATTTTATTTTTTGCATGTAATATCATTGTTTGTTAAAAAAAATGTTTGTTCTATTAATCTCCTCTGGAGGAAATAAAGTGAATGAATGAATGAATGTATATTATTATCATTATTATTATTATTATTATTATCATTATTATTATTATTATTATTATCATTATTATTATTATTATTATTATTATTATTATTATTATTATTATTATTATTATTATTATTATTATTATTATTATTATTATTATTATTATTATTATTATTATTATTATTATTATTATTATTATTTTTTTATTATTATTATTATTATTATCATTATTATTATTATTATCATTATACATAAGAAACTATCTATTTAACTTGTATGCATATTTTATTAAAGGGGGGGGGGGGTTAATAAATATAGCTAATTTTGTTCATCTTGAACAAAATTGGCAATATTGGATTACCTCCCTTTAATCAATTCAATACTTACTCTTCTCGTTTAATCTATTTCATTCCAAAATCATTCCAAAATCATTCCAATATCATTCAGCTTGTCAATTTCACGATTTTCTTCACTGTATGATTGAATTATGGGGATTCATTAAGTGAGATACAATAATTATCAATTTCTTTTTGGGAAACGTTATTTACATCTTTGACTAAAGCGACCGTGGAATGTACACTGTTTAAATGTAGTTTCGTTCAAATAAAACGAAGAACCAAAATAGAAACTTATAGTTAACAACATCGTGAAATTGACAATTAGAAGGGTTTTTCTAATGGTTTTGGAATGGAATTGAATGAGTGCGATGAGTGAGTTTTGAGTGAAATTAAGGGGTGTATTCCAATCTCGCTAATTTTGTTCATGGTGAACGAAATTAGCGATATTTATTACCTTCTCCTCATAAAATATGCATACAAATTCTATAAACAACTTCCAATTTATTCAAGAACCAATTAGATGCTTAAAATTTCAATTATTTCGGAGAAATCGCGTTTTTTTCTATCTATATTTATTTTGTTTGTAGTTGTTCATCTTATCTATTTTAGTGATTTTGGAGCGTTTACGAATAGTTTGAGTGCGTGAATGGGGCGCTGAGTAAGAGATTTAGAATGGTTTTGATTGAAATGAAAATCAATTTCACAATGTTTCTAAATGTACACGTGGCTTTGATAGATAGCTTTCAATGTTAGATATATAATGAAAGGAAAATAGGGTTAGGTGCACCAATAGACCTAGAGCCAGTAAAAAATATCGCTAATTTTGTTTAACATTAGCCTTGAAATTTGCTTAAACCTTTGTTGTTGTTGTTGTTGTTGTTGTTGTTGTTGTTGTTGTTGTTGTTGCTGCTGCTGCTGTTTCTGTTGTTGTTGTTTAGAGAGGCTTTAGCAGATCACAACATTTGAAAAATTCGAAAAATATTCGCCATACTTTTCTCCTTTCCAAATCTCGTCAGAGATCATTTTTTGAAAATCTACAAGAAAAATCGTGTTTGACATTGAGTCTAATGTCATCGAGGCCGTGGACAATATTTCAAGTGTGCCCCTGACATTTCCTATAACTAATTGTGCTCGTCATATTGATAATACACTTACAAGGTTTTACTATTTAATGTCACTTAATTCCGTTAAAATGACACCCTTTAAGTGAAAAACTAAATAAGATATGTAAATGTCACGCGATATATGACCAACTGGGAAGTGAAAAGAAAAAGAGTGTCGACACTAGTCAAACTGCGCGGACTGCGCAGATTGACTAGGGTCGAAACTTTTTTACATATCGAGGGTTCCGTGCAAGACTGTACTAAGTCTATTTACAATGGATATACACTTAGTACCGTCTTGCGCTGAACCCTCAATATATATCCGATTTTCTTACATCTTTAGTGATCAAATTACCTTTATATCTATTTTTTTTACTTGGTTTTATTTCTAAATGCAAGAGTACTTGAAATTATAGAAAGGAATGCATTAGGATCCCGAAACCTTGATTAATCAATTATATTGCTATGTGCTAGAAACACTGTAGATGTTTAAAGCTTATAAAAAGTATGAGTATGAGTATGACCATGAGCATGAGATTGGTCAATTTATGTTTACTTCAGAAGAACTATAATTGAATATAGTCAGATGTTGCCTCACAATATTACTTACTATAAATATTTTTCATTCAGCTTAATCTTATTGACAAATCATGTTAGTGAAAGAACGATGACTTTTGACACTGAAAAATATATTTGTTGGTCTAAACTCTTAATTTCGCAAGTAATTGTAACTTATCGCCTCTTAAGTTAAGTATCGCAGTTGTAGATTAACTGTTAAGTTAAGCTCATTTCTAGAAATTCATCGACAATTCAAATGAACATTCATGTACGGAATGTCAACATTGACCCGTTCCAAATTGGAATTTTCTGCGCCTCAGCGAAAAAGATTTCTCGCGTAAACGAATACGCAAAAAATTTATATAGGTCGTGAAGGAATTGTGCGTACGTAGTTCACAAAGGATACTTTTGCGCCGGGCCGCAGAAAATCCAAATTTGGAACAGTTCAAACTCCAAAGTTTGACATTTTCATAATATCAGCAACTTGTAAGTTATAGAATTTTGGCCTAGATCTATTTAATAGATCGTTGAAAGATTAACATTTAATTTTCGCGAATTTTCTATTTATAATTGTTTTGATTGTAATCGGTGAGTGTATCTTTTTTTGTCATTTTGGGGCGTTTTTGATCGATTTGAGTGAGTGTTTGGAATGAATGAATGTAGCGCTGCTTGAATGATTTAAAATAGTTTTGATTGAAATGAATGTGAATTTCACGATGTAACTAACTGCAATGTACGTGTCCGACAATGTATTCTACAAATTACTTTCGTTGGGTTTCGCTTATCGCTGAAAAGCATCCATTACTGTATGTAGTTGTTGTAATTAGCATAGCTAAATGCTGTTTCTTCAAATCTAGTCATGCCATTTCGACATGCTAGTGAAAAATAACGTATACATTTTTTTGAAGACAAAGATTAAGCTCACGATTAAAGCCCCAGTCTGCGTGAATCGATCTTTCGGGAATATTCTTTGAATACTTTTTCTAAGTTTAGTCTTATAAGAGATTAGTTACATAAAAATAGAAGTCAATCGACAAACTGCGGCTTTTTCGTGAACACATAATCTGCCGTAAAAAGTAAAATATCTTTATGAGATTTCGGTCACTTGGAATACGAGTCCGAAATTTTGCGGGTCATAAATATTCATAAATTGAGGCCTACATTTAGATCATCGCGTCATAAAACATTTGCATTACCGAATACTGGAATGACAAATTCAAGCTTATCTTTGAGATTAAAAGTCTAGTTTTTGTCTAAATAGTCGTCAAAGATCATCGTCTTGTGTTGCGGAAATGTTCATGAACACAGGCGGGGCTTTAAGCTAATTTACACTTATTCTCAATATGAAGCAAGCGCCAGTATATTACATCTACGCACTATCATATATGATGCCTTTTGAGTAGTCTATAGTATTTACGGTGAAATTATAGTGGCTTTAAAAGCAAATGAAGGAGAATTATAAATTTCAAAATCAATAAAGCAATACGGCAATGACGGAATAATCTCTAGTATCCTTGAGGCTCGCTTGATTGGTAATTTAGATTTGAATAGAATATAAAAACAGAAACCTTTTCACATATACTGTATAAGTCGCCTTTTTGTCATATAGCAATTTGATTTCATTATCTGTTTATGATCGACTTTTTAGTTTTAATTTGCAACCCTTACCAGATTTAAATGAAATTGTGCGCAGGAAATATTATGAAATGATGATGTGTTCGGTTTTTACCGCTCCTACACTTATTGATTATGATGTATTTAAAATTCATTGTTATCGAAGATAACATTGTTATCGACCACGTGTAGATGAGCCGTTACCCATTTGTAAGAATATTTGGATGACCCAAAGTGCAAGGTCACAGGTCAAGGTTAGATGATGACAAAGGCTTATCTGGAGCATAGAGCTTACATAAATGGATGAATTTCAAAAGAACTAAAAACAATTGGTTTCCGTCACGATTTAATGTGTCTGTTGAAAGAATATTTGGAGAGCTCAGAATTAAAGGTCGAAGGTCATGTTCAAATGGCCGGAGCATTACTGTACTAATTGGTGGATATCAAAATTTCCTGGTAACATTTTCTCGATTGTGAGTAGATGAAGCGTTTAAAAGAAAAATATTTTTTGTAAGTCTAGAAGATTAATGCCACAGGTTTTTGTCAAATCTTGAAATTGATTTTGTTCGAAGAAAGTCCCATTTATTAGTGAGTGGATTTCTAATTTAATTTACAGGATTGATCTTTCATAATGTAGGAATTTCTCATCTGAAAGAAAAAAAAACGATTATTAAAAATGCAAGGTCATGTATCAAGGTTTTATGTTAAGAATATCACTACAGTCGATATTGCTCGAGCGACCACGTCTATCAGTCGACCATAGTAATTAAGCGATCATCACAACAGGTCCCCTCGCCATAACCTCGCCATAACCAAAATCTCTGAAAAGGGACATTCTCAATTTTGAAAGGACATTCAAAATTGTTCCTCATTGAATCCTTGTTGTTGGAATACATTTGAATCGTCTCAGTGAGACGATTCAAATAGGTTCTAACAGAACACGATTCGGTGAGACTTTGGCGAGAATCTTAACCCGCTATTGAAACGACCTATCTTATTTGTCATGAAACATTGCTAAAAGTTATCATTCCCATAAGCCACCGCTTTTAGGTGTTCCCCTTAGTTGTCACCTCACTCAATTTAAAATGTATTTCTTTTACATTTTAGGTACATTAGTTCGGCGTCTAGTTTGTCAAAGGAAAATCGTAGTTGTCAAGTTCTTCGACATGGGTTCGTTCAAGATTCTAATGTTAATCATTTGAAGACAGAGTCCTTTTTTTGTCAGAAAAATAATGAAAGTAAAAAAATTAAAATGAAAGTTCGATGAATTATAAAAGCCGCTAGAACTTCCAAAAAGAGGTTAAATTCAGGGCGATTGTTCTCAACTTAAAAGATCGGAATTCGTGTAATTTCCATTATGAAATCGCACATGGTACTTCAAATTAAATATTAGCACTACTACATGTTTAAATCTAATCCCTATAACAAGACAATGTAAACAGAAGAACATTCGATTTGCTTTAAGATTTGACAGCTCAAACTTTCCTTTTATTTACATTCGCATAATTAACCAAATCCTCTCTCGTGCAACTGACGCACGATAGTCGAGACATGAGGGATTTGAGTTTTTTCTGTAATTTCCGTATTTTGTTTGTTCAATTTTGAGAAATAAGCAATTATATTGCCTGTTGATTTATTTATCTTTGGTGAGTTATAACATTAATTCTACATGTAAGTTGTTAATCTAAACCCAAAATTCATGAGAACTAGGAATTGTCTTATAATTGACTATATTTAGGGCGGTAGAAATAACCTCGAAAAGATTGGAATTCGTGTAATCTTCATTTATTATGAAATCGCACATGGTACTTCAATTTAAATATTAGCACTACTACATGTTTAAATCTAATCCCTATAACAAGACAATGTAAACAGAAGAACATTCGATTTGCTTTAAGATGTGACAGCTCAAACTTTCCTTTTATTTACATTCGCATAATTAACCAAATCCTCTCTCGTGCTACTGTCGCACGGTTGTCGAGACATGAGGGATTTGAGTTTATTTATTTATTTATTTTTTTTTTATTTCTGTGATTTCATATTCAGTTTAGAGGAATAATGAATAACATTTCTTGTTGATTTACGTATTTCTCTTTGGTGAGTCATTACATTTATTCTACTTGTAAATTTTTTATTGAAACCCATAATTAATTAGAAGTAGAAATTGTTTTATAATTTTAGTATATTTAAGGCGGTTCAAATGACCTTGAAAATACATATCCTGTGTAATTTTTATTACGAAAAAGCATATTTATCTCAATTTAAAAAAAACCGCTACTACATGCTTAATCTAGATTCCTCTAGTAATGTAAACAGAAGAACATTCGATTCGCTTTAAGATGTTACAGCTCAAACTTTCCCTAATACTTCAATTCTTATAATTTACCAAAATCTCTCTCTTGCTACTGACGCAAGGTAACCGTGGCATGAGGGCTTTGATTATTATTATTTTTTTTTTTCAGAAATATCGGTGACTGTTTGTACAATTTAGAGGAATATGCAATAATATTTCTTGTAGATTTGTTCTCTTTGGTGAGTCATTTCATTAATTCTACTTGTAAATGTTTCTCTCGATAGACAATTCTAATGAGCGCCTAGAACATAGTGTTCTAACTATTTACATTGAAATACTTTGATCTAAAATCCAAAATATACCCTCTATTTTTTTGCCCTGGTTATTCGTTAAATTAATTCTATAACCTTAATAAAAAATTATAGAACCAAATACAGTATGCATTAAGTAATACTTATTACAATGGGTAGAATTAGAAATTGCAAATTAGTAACCTATTAGTAAAATAAATAAATTAATGAATTGATACCCAAACTATTTTATAAAAAAAATACAAAATTATTGTTTCAAAATCTAATTTGAACTATCGTTTAAATTTGGATATCAGTTTTTAACGTTTGTTTTTACGATTTGACATCCTGAAATTATGCTATGTCTTAGAGGAACGTTAGTGAACCCGTAATTGTTCCGCAACGTTTCGGATGTCATGAATTTTAACAGTGAGAAAAATGAATTTCAAAATATTGCGGAACTATTATGGATCCACTGCCTTGAATTACTGATACGCTTTGAGATAAAAAAAAAAAGTGGCTGTTGTGCTAAAACTTGCAATGATATCGATGCTAGCATAGAAACCTTATTATAATTAAGGTCGCAATGGCTATGCCGTATTTAATTGAAACCAAATACTTGTAACAAATCACACCCCTATGGTCTTAAAATGTTTTAAAAGGGGGTTCTTTAGATTCTTGATCTTTTATAGCTATCGAGAAAACAAAATTGAGCAAAAGCCTTCCGTAATTATAATATTTAGTTCTCAAAGATACTAAAAAGGAGCATTCTTAAGGAAAGAATTCTGGAAAGTACCAAGATCTACGGAATAAAAATCATAATAAAAAAGGTGTGTTGTTTAAGCACATTCTTTTCCTATCTTTATTTATTTATTTTTATATTTTTTGTCCCTTTTTTTTTTTGGTTTTTTGTTTTGTATAATTTATTGTATTAAAATGTTGTCGCCGATTTGAGGAAATTCGAATACGAAACAAAACACGTAACGAATAATGTACATATCTCGTATAAGTTATGTCCTTTGCATTTGTTATGTTTGTGTTGTTCATATTTTAGCCTTTCTGATAATTATGAAAAAATTCTTATGAAGACATTAAAGATACAATCGAGTCTTTAGTTACTGAATTATCATAAAAGCTGTTTAATTAAATTTTCTCGTAAGGAAATAAAGCTACAACTTTCAATAAATTAATCTTAAATGCTCTGAATGAATAATGTTTATATCAGACAAATTGACAATTTTATGTTTATTATACGGAAGGTATCCTCTTTAAATGAACGTTTGTTGGATTAGAACAATTTATGAGAGAGATATGGGGGTTTTAATAACAGCCTTTTCTTAAGTCTTAAAGTCTTTTTTCGTATAACTTAGTACTCGTAAGCTATTGAAATTTGTACTGGATAAGTCTTTGTGAGATATTTAACTATTAAACCTTTCCTGTTTTACAAAATTAAGACCTGTCCAAATTCAAAGGTTTTGTAAATCATATTTCAAAGTGGATTTTAATTGAAATATAACCATTCGGTAGGGTAGAAAAAAGTGTGGAAATAGAAGAAATTGCTTGTGAGAAGCAATTTCTTCTTTTTTCACAATGTTTTCTCAATCATATAATCACAATCACGTAAAAAGCAGGGATTTAACAGCAAAGGGTTAAGAGTCGGGTTTTCAAAACATTTTTATTCACTTTCCAACTACAACAACTATAATTGTAGATCGTTGCTATGAAGTATTGGAGTAGGAAAAGCTAATACGGGCTACCGATAAATTGTCCAAGTATAAGTTCAAATATAAGTGCATTAAAGTTAACATGGGAACACATATTTTCATCTAAACGTAAAATGTTCATTTTCAACGTAATCACATAACATTGTTCAATATTCTTTGGGGTTTTGGCTTCTTTTGGTCCCCAATGATCTGGTATTTTTCTTTTATACTTTCCGGTACATGATTATCGAGATATCAAGGTGAATTATATCATTTCGTTATTTCATCCCTAGCCCGATGAAATTACTACAAGATTAAACCCGATTTCCTTCATTTCTGGACTTTGTGGAAGCGGGGTCCCATTTTCATGATTACGTCATCATGGCACATGTATGACAACAAGAAATGTATCATAAAAAAATTACATTACGTCAAAGTTTTTTTCATAAAATGAACAACCGTATCATTTTTCTTGAAGGTGAATAAAACTTTCGTAGGCTTAACAACAAAGCTTTATTTTCACTTGTTGCTTCGCCACTAGTGAAAATATAGCTTTGTTGTTCAGATAAATCGATCTTACACTGAAACAAACTATTATATTCTTTATGATCTCATTTCAGGGTATATTAATGACGGGAAACCTATTTACTTGATGAAATCTTTGGATCCAACGGAAATACTTTGATCGATTGCTATGAGTGGGACAACAATGACGTGGTCATCCATGTCAAGGTCAAGGACATGGTCGTCAAGGTCATCCAGGTCACGACCTACGTCATCATCCACGAGATGTTCTTTCGTCGAGGGAAATTTTCAAATCGTCATGCCGGAAACTCCAATGTTACCAGAAGTGCATATAAAATCTCGAGAAACCTCATCGCGTAGTCGTGAAATATCGATAAACGAAACACCGATGATGTTGCTTCCGAAAGCGAGAGTGCGCGAGAACTTGGATATAAATTCAAGTGTAAGACATTCCTACGGCGTTGTAGCGGACACATCCACGCAGGGTTTACACTTATCAACGATTCCTTCTGTATATTCAATGGAAAGAAGACGCCCGTCTAAATCAGCATTAAAAAGCGGACGACGAAGTTCCGCTAGCCGCAGTGAGGCTGACAGTGGTATCGGTTCTTTGAAACGTGCTGTAACTTTCGATAACTTGAGTCGGAGCCAAAGCACAGTGTTCAGATCGCAAGAGGATATGGATGAATTATCGGATGTTTATAATGATGAACTCGATGATATTGACGCAGCAATGTTTGGAAACTTCCATCAAGATATCGAAGACTTTCCCGATTATCTGGACACTTTCGGTGGTGAAAATGAAACTATTATAGCAAATATCATACCTCATCCACCTCTCCGTCCGCCATCACGGAATTCCTTAACTTCTATGAATAGGATCGGTTTTGGACATAAACGTCGGAAACAGCGTCATATAGGAGAGAATGACGACCACGCTTGTGAGCTCTGTGGAACCCATCTGTCCGAGCGGGAAAGAGTGGAAAAGTCATTCGGAAAAGTGGACAGCTTTCTAAACTGGGTTATGGCAAAATGGGGACCTGTAAGTATGATCATGAGTAATTAAATATACCTAATTCATAGAGGGGTACAATTGGTACCATCATGAAATTGACATTCAACTCCATCAAAACCAATCTTGAACTCTCACTTAGCGTGTTATTTATTCATTCTAAACACCCACTCAAACCAATCAAAAACACCTCAAAATTGTTAAAAAATGCTTCATATCTGTACATAGTAAAAACATTCTTTCAAATTAATCATTGTGTGGATTTCAAAACGTCTAATTGGCCCGAAAAAATGCACAAACAGGAAACTACGTTTATTCTTTTTGAGGGGAGGTGAAAGAAATATCGATACGTTAGTCATATTGGGCGAAATTGTCGATATATGAAATACTTACTTACTGTTTCAAATGAGAAAAAATATCTAACGAGGTTGGGAGAATTGATCATTGTCGAAGCTCTGCCAAGACAATTTTCAATTCTCACAACAATGTTAGATATTTCTTTCATACAATACACAAAGTATGTATTATATTTATCTTATTACTCCCATTTTTCTTGTTTTCGTCAATGTTTCTCGCTTAAATGCAAATAACAGCATTATATCATTGTTCTAAAATATCTGTATGACAATATAAAAAATATCATACGGGATGTTATCACTAGGATAGTTGTATAGTTATAAGATAACATGTAATACCCATCCTTTGCCCCATTCAAACCTCGCCCCTCCCACTTATTCTAGCCTATATTGTTCCGGGATCATTCAAAAAATCAATCATGATGTCAATTTCACGATGTTATTAATTGTGATATGAGCCAGTGCGTGACGTTGCATCAATTTTACATGTGCGTGGGGAACAAACAACAGAAAAGACGACGATACGATGCATTTAAAATTTTCAATGAACGCTTGAAAGGGGTTGAAGACCTCGGCTATCGACGAAGCGCTAAACGTAGGCCCTTATCAGACTCTGTGGATACACAGTTTGACCAGAGGCTTTGATTTGTGCAAATGTAAAATTTGTTGGAAATGTCGTGCAGTGCCTAAATGAGCATGTGGGTGACATTTTAAACAAGTCCAGGTGTATGTTTTTGCCAGACATTGCACAGCCTAGTCAGTTACGCATGCATTAAAAATTTTCCCACAATCGTGAGCAAACACTATGGGTCACTGAGTGGATATCTATTGAACACGCAGTGAAGACTATGTCCATTCTGTGCGACTACATATCGATGGCTCTTCGCGAAACGGTTGTAACTCCCTATAAACATATAGGGAGTTACAACTGTTTCGTGCTGAGCCATCGATATAATTATTTGAGTGTTAACTTTGAGCACAAGCTCTAAAATGTGTTGTAAATGTACTGAGTATGCTTATTTGTAGAAGCCTATTTATCAAATAATTGCAAAAAGAATGGTAAGATTATTTTTAATATACATAATCATCGATTATTTATCATAAGGAGGGAAACGGGATCATTACCACCAATGCCAAGACTTAGTGACTGCCTCGATGAACGAGTGGTATAGGAGCTCAACTAGTGATCCGAAGGGCGCTGGTTTGAGCCATACCATCAGCGGCAATGTTCATTGGCAAATCATTAAATAGCCAGTCCCATTCAAATTTGATTGGTCCAATCTTCTGTCGAAAAACTAGTTTTGACGGGAGCCAGTAGGGCCCATGTTCTCTTTATATGCTTTTTTACCAAGCAACGGCTTCAAGAATGGCGACAAAATTGTACAAACTGTTATGTGTAGAGTCTTATTAGTTCACAGCCAATAACTTGACCGGCTATCAATCATGTGGAAGCGGGTTCGAATCTCTGCTTTATCACTTTGCAATCAGCATTTGACCAATGTCGTGTGACAAGCATCTTTCGTCTAAAAAAAATGAAAGGAAGTGCTTTAAATAGAAAAATCAGCTTTTATCTTTTCGAGACCGTTCTTGGTCTAACACTGTTATCTAAATTATGAAATTTAAATCTTGACACGTTCATGATTTTCTGAGCTGTAGCCGTGGTTAGTACAAGACATCGTTACATGTCTGAAAGTCTTTTGAAAGTGGTCTTAACACCATACAAAAACATAATAAATGAGCCTGTGCGTGACATTTCCAACAACTTGAAATATTCGTGAAGTGCAAACACTGAGTAGCAAGAGACAGTCACATACTGTAAATATAAAGTTAACTAATGGTCTACAAATACCTTGAGACCATATCTACCTACTAAACGAATAGTGAAGACTCTGGTCAGCATGTGCGGATGCACAGGTTTGCCAGAGTCTCTGCATTGCGCATATTAGGAGTTGTTGGAATCCCACGCACAGGCTCAAAGGCCATTTGCTAAAGCTCTACGTTTACCTTTGTTCCATTTTGTGCTGAATAGATTCACCACGACGAGCTGGTATGTAAAAAATCTAGTTTTTGCTAAAAAGAATTTTCCTATTCAACTAACATTTAAAATTCGTTGTTTTTGTTTTGATTATGTTTTTTCTAAAAAATAACTTTAAACGTTTAACCTCACTTTGACTCACAACACATGTATATTGAACAAGGGGTATCAACCCACAGATATTAGCAGTTATCTTTAAGCTTTGTTTCAGAAATTGATATTTATGAGGACTTTTGAACCAATATGACGCAAGGTTTCCTCTAAATAGATGTAAAGCATGAAGTCTAGTTTAATTTAAGAATCAATCAATCTACTGGGTCCGAATTCTTTTTCAAATATTTTTGTGTAGTTGTTCATTCCATATGGCCACACAATTTTATGAGAATGTTTGTTTACCTTCAAATTATTTTGCATTGCTGATTTAGCTATTTTTAGAGTTACTCGTATTAACCCTTTGCTGTTTAATTCCTGCTTTTAACGTGTCTGTGATTTTATGATTGAGAAAACATTGTGAAAAAAGAATAAACCGCTTCTGACAAGCAATTTCTTCTTATTCCACACTATTTTGTACCCTACTGAATGGTTATTTTTTCAAATTAAATCCACTTTTAATTTTCGTCTGCAAAACCTTTGAATTTGGACAGGTCCAAAATTTTGTAAAACAGGAAAGGGTAAAAGAATAAGATGGTCTTTACTGCAATCCGCAACGACTTGTTACAATGCGAAATCGCTGAGATGCTTAGGAATAAAAACTTAATTAAGCTCCATCAGGAGTAAGGAAAACACAGGCATCCACAAAAACAAAGACAAACGTACAGTTGAAAACATCGTGAAATTGACACTCATTCTGATTAAAATCATTCGAAATCATTCACTTGATATAGCGCTCCATTCATTCATCTCAAACACCCAATCAAATCGGTCAAAAACGCTCCAAAAACATAAGAAATCATTTGGAAACCGTTCAAAACTATCAAAATTGAATTCAAATTGGTCAAATTTTTCTACTTTTTTTATTTGCTGGTGTGAATTTTAAACTGCCTGATTGTTCCATGAAGACACATAAATAGAAAGTAACGAATATCTTATTAAAGGGAGGTAGCAAATATATCTAAGTTTGTTCATCTTGAAGAAAATAAGCGATATTAGTTTACCTCCCTTCAATTTCACTCAAAACTCGCTCCTCACATTCATTCAATTTCATTCCAAGACCATTCCAAAACCATTCATCTTGTCAATTTCACGATGTTCTTAACTGTATCGAGAACATGCTGAGATTATGAGAAGCTAACATAAGACGCTTAGTGAAGACTCTGGTCAGACTGTGCGGACGCACAGGCTGATCTGAGTCTTTACATTACGCACAATAAATAGGATATTCAATTGTTTCAGTGTAAGATCGATTAATATTCATTGAGTGAACAACAAAAGCTATATTTTCATGAGTGGTTGAGCCACGAGTGAAAATATAGCTTTTGTTGTTCACGAAATGAAATATTAATCGATCTTACTCGAAAAACAAACGATTATTCTATTTCTTTATCGCAAAAAGGAGACAAAATGTGAAATTTCTAGGACATATTTTCGTAAAGCGCGTGATTTTGCACGTGGTTGATATGCAACGTTCATTGTGACGTCAATTATTTCGCCCCGCATAGATGACGTCAGATTGGATGAAATGCACAAAAGCGGGTTATAAGTTTTTGATAATTTCACTGCTTTTGCGGTTGAGATTATCAAGTGATAGTCTATCGTTATTTCTCGGTAAGCCATCGAAAAGCACTTAAGAAAAATTGTTGAAAAGTCGCACAATGCCATGATTTTGAGTTTGTTTGTTTCAAGGAATTCATTGTGGGGAAAAAATCAAGTGCAAATCATTTAACTAAAATAAGAACGTTTGTATACATGATCATAACGAGTGAAAGATATGTATGAACAAAAGAAACCGTTTAAAACAATAAAGGACATGCTCATTTAGAACTAATTACTCCGACATTATGTGATCTTTTGGGTGTCAAATTTCTGCAGAATTAAGTTCTCGTGTCTTCAAAACCCTTCAAACATACGAACTGTGTAACTGATAATTTTCTTAAATTTCAATGTGGCTGCAGTTGGTAGCGCGTCGGACTATCACTCAAAAGAGCCCGGGTTCGATTCTCGACGAATTGACTCATCCTTTCCGACAATTTGTCGTTGATAATTGTAGACCTATGTGGGATAGCAACTGGAGACTAGGAAATGATGTCATGGAAGTACTGGTGTGAGAAATACCAGGAATTCATTGTTAGGTGCTCCAGCCACAGCAATGTAACTGAAAGATTGTTGAAAGCTGCGAAAGAGCCCACTCAAACAAACAAACAAATCAAATCTCCATGTAGACCTTTGCACTCCCGATATACGTAAATCAGGATTCATTGTCAGTTAGTAAGATCGTGACATTGACGTTCACCTCGAAAAAAATCCATTGTCAATCGCTCGCTCAGCACTCCCTTCGATGCGTTCAACCCACTCACTCCATCCATTCAAAAAACGATTCAAAACTATTCAAAAATGTTTTGAAATGGTAAAACCGGTCAACTTTTCACTCATATCGATTATATTATTGCGCTATTTTACTGTCCAGTGTGGATTGAAAGAAACTCGCTGGTCCTCGAAGTCACACAAACAGAAAATTACGAATATTTGATTAAAAGGAAGTAAATAATATATCGATAACTCAGGGCTCGTGTTTGACCCTTAAACCAGGGTTTTGACCCCCCAGAAATCTGAAAATAGCCTCATTTGACCCTAGAAATTTCTCCCAAGGGGGTCATTTTGACCCCCTTGAGAGGAATTTCTAGGAGTCAAAACATGGTTTTTCACAAATTTCTTTCTGAAATTCTACATATTAATTACTTGTTTCATATCATTACAAGAAACAGTTAAACTGACTCTTAAATATGTAAAATTCTACCAATGATTTGCTTTTTCAGTCGATTTGACCCCTGTAAATTCAGATTTGACCCCCAGAATTTCTTAGGTGAGGAGTCAATGACTCCCTGATATCAAACTCTAACACAAGCCCTGATAACTTCTTCCAACTTGGACTAAATTGGCGATATTGCATTACCTCCATTGAATTTCACAAAAAGAAATCACACGCCGCAGTCTTTCCATGCGAATGAGCCCTGCCGGGTGAAGAACTACGCTTAATAAAAACATTTAAGAGGTCAAGAGAGTTCATGTTGATTTCATTGAGGTATGAAACTAGAAACCTAATTACACTTTATAAATACGCGAAACGGATTCATACACCATAAGTTTTTTAGTTTCATTCTTCCATGAAATCAACAAATACCCTCTTCATTTCTTACAATTTAATAATATGAAGCAAAAAATGTAAAGATTTGTCAATAATTAATGGATTTCTTACGGGAATACTTTTTGCGACAGCTTACAAAATAGAGGCGTAATCAAAATTAATTTCATTGAAAATTAAAAGCAATTTTTTAGCCAATTGGAATGAGCGTAATCTGATGGAATCAACTAGAATTAAATTATTTAAACATGAATCGTACTAGAGCAGATGAAGGGTTACACACTATAGTCAGGGAACAATAGATTATTTTCAAAGTATTTATCATACTCATGTTTATTCCTAATCACAACTAATTGCGAAAATATGGTCTTTTGTAACAAAGGCCTTTCTAATTTGAATCCAGTTTACACTTTCATAGGTCGAAATATTGTGGTCACTTTATTCTAATGCAATCTTAATACATAAAGGTCTGAATATATTCAATTATATGGCTTTTTCTAAATCAAATATCGTACCAATACATTTTTTCTTACTTAGATATTGCTTCTTCAAACCTATTGATTGTACGTGATTTCAGAAACAAGAACAGCGGCATCGCGTTACCTCGAGATAGCGGTCACTCGAATTTACGCGACGACTCAACTTCATGGGTTGATGTGCCTCATCGAGTTCAAGTGTAGAATATACAATGAAGCATATATCTATCTTAATTTCATAGACATGCCTTTGTGGATTTTCCCTCAAACTCAAAAGCAATCAATAAGTGACGTTTTTCGATCATTCTATACTAAAAAACATTTTTGCCGAAAAGGGCTCAATCCTGTTAGTCGAGGAAAATACACTCCTCAAAACTCCTAAGCGGCCACTTGCCTTTTTGGTCATATGTTTTAAACGCCGCGTGGTTTCAACTCGTTTTCGCTTGAATAATGTAGCCAAATCATTTATGAAGTCAACAAGAGAAAACACTGTAAAATAATTCAACAAGAAATGTCTTAAAATTAAACAAAAGTAGGAGTACCCTCGGTTTCAAAGTTAACATTGTTGGGTGGGGTATTTTTGACATTTCTTGTTAGGATAAGGATTGTGTAGAACGTTTTGGCATTTAATATTAATTTTAGACGTCCACAGGCGTTGTACCACTGATATTAGTACAAAAGATTGATAGGCGTTGCGTTTTTCAAGTATCGAAAAATTCAAAATTCTCTTAAAAGTGTCAATTTTGTGACTTTTGAAATTGAGGGTACATGCATTTAATTCCGTCTTTAGGACTTAATGATGCATAATTTTACAAAACAACTGGATAGGATGATGACTGAATGGCCACTCTTTCGAAAGATAAAGTTCCCATTTCAAAATAAAAGCGGAAAATGTGTGAAAACTGAAGAAAGGTAATGTGGCCGCTTAGAACTTTTGAGTAGTGTATATCTGTCACGTATGGAAGAGCTATCTGTGAAATTTAGAAAAGTATCGTTCCTTGTCATATATGATGTACATTTTACGATTTTCACACATCCATGTAACTTTTAACGGGATCATTTTTCTCAATATCATTTCGTTTCCAATTACATGTTTAATTATTTAGATGTTAACACTGATATATCATTTTTCTAGCGGTCAGTTACATTTTGAAAGCAAGACGAGCATTATTCATTCATGAAATATATCACATTGTTGTTTATTGCTTCTTCGAAAGCATCGTACAACTGGTATCGAATCGTCGTCTGTCCTGCGTTCAGGATGTAAGAATATTTGCGAACGTTTAAAAATGATACCCTGCTTTGCACGTATGGACACGTGCAAAGCAGAGTAAAATTTCTTAAACGTCTTGCTAACTTTTTAATCTTGAACGCTGGGCGGATTTTTATTTTTCGATAATATGATAATATCATTTTTCTGGTTAAAAGAGCGGAAATAAGTTGTTCGTAGGCAAGTTTTAGTGGATAAGTAAGCGTGCATTTAGCAAAAACAATAAATTATCGCAATTATCACTGTGGTGTTTGATTTCGTTAAGTTATTATCGGCTTCGAATGGCGACAAAAAATCTCGTGACTGTAGATCGAATAAAGCTGTGCGAGGTTTGGGTCTCCTGCAAGACTTCTTGATCAAATAAATTCTAAAAACATTGTATATCAATAAAATTTCTGTATTCTACTTGTAACATTTTGAAAAAAAAGTCGTGATTTGGAAATTTTGCAAAAACTCCTAGACTTAGTGATTAATGTTTCATTTAAAAGCTAAACAATATGGATATATATTGTGGAGTAAATTCCAAGTACAAAACAGCGACTCATATTAAAGAAGGAAATATAGCTTGGTATCAATCTCGAGCTAGATTATTCAGACAGTCGCACGATCTTCAGCAGTATCCTAGGATCGTACAACCATCGCAGGTAATATAAACTGTAATTATTTATACAGATTTTGAGTATGACAAATTTACATTTAAAATTTCTCTACACCAAACCAGGTGTAAATTCACACTCATATCTGTGAATCGTTACCTCTCTTTAAGCGTTCTATAACACCAAAAATAGTGTATAAACAACAATCACTCGACATTTTCAATGGTGAAACATCACACCAATTTTGTGATTAACTTTCCATATACCTAATTATTGGCTATTTATTCTGGGTGTAAACTTTCCCTTAACATTAGATCTCAGTTGTTTACGCCATAAGTGTTACAAGACACTAAAATCATAGAGACTCTACTCTTTCGATGGTGAAATTTCAAACAATTTTGGCTATAATTTTAACACAAATCGACAAAAGATTACACCACTAATGTTTAATCAGAAAGACTATACTCTTTGAATGTTTATCTTTCGTAAAAGGTATAAATCGCATCACTTCTAACTTCCTATAAACATATAGGTAGTTACAACCGTTTCGTGCTGAGCCATCGAATTGGATAACAAATCACAACCACCAGCCCCCGTGGCTTGGGAGGGGGGTTAGTCAGCGTTCCTTTATAACATTATATATCTTGTATGTATTGATATGAAACAAGTCATAGCATGGTTTTCAGAATAGGAGGTCAGCAGATGGTTATGCAATGGAAGAAACGTCGTGAGGGTGCCGGGGAATGAAAGTGATGAGAGAGAAAGACAAATGAAATTGTGTTTTGTCAATGCCTTTGCGCATGGGATCACATACCATACACATCTTTTTTGTACTTCTTTTTCTTTTTTAAAAGACATATATGCCTATAAGATAATTCCCCATAATTTATTTTGAATTAGGAAAAAAATCAATGGTGCAACTCATTTAACAACAGGAGTGGTGTGATTTACCTTTACTTTTGCTTTTCATAAGATTTGTTCAAGGGAATCATTATTTTCAGTGTGCTTCGACACAGGCTGTTTTTTTGTGTGTGGTTTTTTTTGTTTGTTTTGTTTGTTTGTTTGTTTTTTTTTTCATCCGGATGTAACGTTTTCCTCTTTTTTACTTTTGGAAAGTTTTTACTTGTTTTACAACTTACACTTTTTCAGTTTTAAGACATCCCTTTAATGTAAGGTGTAAGCTTACGACGCAAGTGGTGGCAGGTGAGTTGTCATCACTTTTGGTATAAAGTCGTGTTATTTTGTTTTTATTTATTTATTTATTTTTTTTTTGTTCAATGTACAGTTGGTACCATTTTGAAAATGACGAAGTGAATGATTTCCGAATGAAATTGAATGAGTTTGAGGAGTGAGGTTTGAATAAAATCAAGGGTAGGTAAAATAATATCGCTAGCTTCGTCCGATTTGGCAAAATTAACGCTATTATATCATATACTTGAATTAAGAACCAGGTACTCTTCTATTTGTGTGTTTATATTATCTCCTTTAAATTTCATGCAAACCCCGCTCCTCCCACACGTTAAATTTTATTCCGACATCAATTCAAAATTATTTACCACATCAATTGCATGATGTTGTTATCTGTAAACTTTCTTTCTGTCTCATTAGCACAGTCGGTAGAGCAAAATACGATAAGTACATGTACGTCTTTCAGAAAAGCGATTTGCTCTTTTCAAAATACGACTGTTGTTTACTTATTGTCACTAGTTCTTGAGATAGTGTATATATTTTATTAAGACATGTAACATATTTTCATATAAGGTTGGATACTAAAACAAGATAAAGTTTTGAATAAAATAGGACGCTTTTTAATGTATTTATCATATAGCAGACTACGAAGCTATTTAGAAATTATCTTTAATAAACGCAAGAACATCGAGATAGTAAAACTGTTGTAATTACAAGTAGTATTGTTTCCTTGCTGTTGTCTAAAGACTTTGATTTTGGGATTTCCATAACCTGAAGTCATCGGAATCAGTGACGCATACAAGGGAAACAACCTGAATTGTAAATCACTTGACTGCCTGTTTCAGTTATCTTTCTTTTCACCAGCTTTTTCTGGATTCATGTTATAATAATTTAAATCTTGTTGATTCCATCAGGTTTCATGCATTCTGTTTGGCTGAAAAATGTTTTTAATTTCTCGATGAAATGGATATTCGTTTACGAAGATATTTTATATGCTTCCGCAAAAAGTAGTCCAATAAGAACCTGCTTCATTGTTGACAAATACATGTATTTACATTATCTTGCTTAATGGTATTAAATTATATGATTCGAAGAGAGTATATATTGATTTTTTGAAACTAAAAACCTAATCACACTCATGTACGAATCCGCTTCGCGTATTCATACAATGTGATAATAGGTTTTTAGTGCAACACAATCAATGAAATCAACTAATACTCTCTTCATATATTAATTGTTAAAAAACATACTAATTCTAAACTCTTCACTTCTTAAATTTCGGAATATTTAAAAGATATGGCCAATAAAGGAATAAGTGCATATCATTATAAGAAAACTGTTTGTTTCCGTATTTTGTACATGTAAAGGTCTATCTTTTTAAGTTTATTTCATGCATATGATATATATATTTTTAACCCAAAGCCTTTAAACATTTACTCGAATCTTTGTCATGGACACTTGTGATATTGAACCACTTCTAGAAATTATTTAAGTACATATTTACGTACTGATGGCATAAAGGACCGCCTGTTAAAGATAAGAATATCGTTGAAATGATATTAATTCCGTTCAAAATCACTCTATATCACTCACTCAGCGCTCCATTCATTCATTCATTCATAACAAACACTTGCTCGAATCAAAAGCGATCGAATATCACTAAAAATACAAAATATATATATATTCAAACGCTTCAAAATATCTAATATATTAATTTGATTGAATTTAGAATCGTTCGTAAAGACATGTGAAAACTCTTTCAAACGTTTAAGAAATTATATCCTGCTTTGCACGTCAGTTTACGTGCAAAGCGGGATATAATTTTTCAAGCATTTCACAAAAATTTCCATTTTGAAACGCAAACTATATTAAATGTTTTGTGTTTTTTTTCGAAGGTTAACGAAAATATGTAACTATTTACAGTCTTGAGCGACATACAATTAAACCGACCACACAGCAACTTTTACTTGATGAAATTTGTGAAAAATGTATTTCGGAAAGAATACAAGACAGGTCAATGACGAAATTACTCGAATAACCAATAATCATGCTGATCATAATCTTAGCAAAATTACATTAAATTTTCTATTTTGAAAATAGAAATATCGGATGATATACAACCTGCTTACGTGTGCAGGCTCATCTATGTCTATACCTCTTGACAAAGTATGAATGTTTCTGTTTCAGAATAACAAAAATAGGTTTTAAGGATTTAATATTAAATTAATAGTGTACTAGATGTTTTTTGCTATCTGAAGATGCGCACCGTCGAGAACTATCATTATACTAAATACAAGCACTGTTTCTTGAAAAGCCTTGAAGAAATTGGCAACGTCAAGATTTTTTTCTTTAAGTTTTGCAAACAGACAGACCGACAGACCGACAGGCGGACAACGGTAAAGCAACATGCCCTTGATCTTTCGATGTGTGGAATAAAACGAATTTGATACGAGTAAGAGTCACTTCGTAATTCGAGTCCATTGTAATTTTATTAAATACCATTTAAATGCCCTTTTTAAACAAATGAGATTAATTTACCATTGAAAAACGATACTTCAAATTGAGCATGAAAATGTCTACTTTTGACGAAGAAATACAATAAGTGAAATTATAAAACAATACCGATTCTCCTCAAGTTCGATTTAACCAATCATTAGGCTTATCTTTTGTGAAACTGTGGTGAGAATTTTGAGGGGTCAGTGCAACACTATTGTAAGTGCCTATAAATTTATAGGCACTTACAATAGTGTAGGGTTGACCCCATAACTTGTCGTAAGAAGGCGAAATATTCTTTCGGTGATACGTAAATAATGATGCGATAGCCTGTGTTAGAAAGGCATCTTTGAAATCATAGTCAGACGGTGTGATCTGTGCAGAACGAACGAAACTACAGGCTCGTATTGGTAGGCCGCAGAAGCGGCCTACCAGTATGAATGCGTTTTGAATATGGCCATGGGGGATTAGGGATACATTATTATAAAACTTGTCCAATGTTTTTATTCAAAACATAGAAAACCGTATAATGCAGCCTGGATCAAACAACAGTTTTTCAAAAACTGTTTTGTAATGAAAATAATTGAGCAATAAAATCAGAGTTTTTGGTTATGAACTTGATTTTACAAATATTGCACATTTCATTAAAATGACTGATCACTCAGACATGTTTGACCTAGTTTTTACTCTTTTTCCCCCTTTTTTCTGCATTTTTTTTTTACATCAAAGTGGTTCTCACAGGAGATATATCTATGGTTACACTCCTGTTTGTTTTGGTCTTGTTAAACATATATAGGTAGATTTTGTGCGGTGAGCTGTGAAATCTACCTTAAACGATTACATTTCCGTGCTATTCTTTCAAAATAGATAAAACAGACATAATAAAGATACAAATTACCTTTCAAATGACACTTAGTGCTTGTCTTAGATCTTAAGGTTTACTCATTAACCTATGGTAATGGACTCAACATCTAGGTCAGAGCTCAGTTTTGAAAATACACCTATAGTAAAAATGGCATTTTGCGGTTTAAAAAAAACCACAATACTTCATTGTGCACAATAACACTCGAAATCCTTTTGGTACAAAAGAGTGTGATGACTTATATCAAAGCTCTGGTCTAGAGAATAAATGTTTCTACCTTAATTAATCTAATCCTGTGTGTGATATGTAGCGGTTGTCTGGCACTTAGCATAACATAGTTTAAAGCCAGTTACTGTTATTCAAGCATTTAAACAATGCCACAAAGGGAGCATATCACTTTTTCTAACCAAACTATTTTTGGGCAACCGAAGAAGGTCCTTTTACTTAAAATAGGTGCAGTCTTAGTACAAGTTTGAATGACAGCTATTGAAAGATAACTTGAATATTTTGCCTCGTGGTCTGATTTCAGAATTGTTTGTGCTATTATTTTGAGTCTGTATTTACTTTCTTTATGCTCATTTCTTCGGATAACTCCGTATACATCAGCACGAAGGTTGGGTGAATATAGTATTCTAACAATAGCACCGCCTATGGGTGCAACCCTTGGCTGTGCTTGGCTGCAGGTGCTGGATAATACAAAAAGCTGAGTGGAAAAAGGGACTCTTACAAAAACCCTTTTTCAGAGTTGTCCCCCTTGATTGTCTGGATAGCTCTTGAGATAGTGAACATACATGCTAAATTTTATGAAGATATCTTCAATAACAACAGGTCAACATCAACAATGCCAACGCCGCCGCTAAAATGATCTTCATACCTAAAGTTTTTTTAGAAAACAGACAAGCTAAAAAAGGCAATCACTTTACCGTCATGTGTAATTCATTGTGCCTATGTTGAAATAAAGTACTCCTTAGTGTATTTAAGCCGGGTGTGCATGCTAAAGTAGGGTCATTATTGTTGTTAAAATCTTTAAAATCTAGATAGGTATTGTTTGCAAAAAAAATATTTTTATAAGAAAAATACATTATTCATTGATGATCACCAAATAATTTGCGGCCTACTGTGATGTATTGCATCAAAATTTTGTCTTGTATAACTACTTGAGTACGATACAACATCTGTCTTTGCAAAAACGATGGCGAATGTTTAAGAGAGGTATCCCTCTTTATGCGTAATAAGATATCAGTTCTAATGCGTTCGCGAGCGTTTTTATCTTGAACGCAAAGCCGGTTCACGTCCGCTTGACCCGGTTACTTTCTCCAATATTTGTGTGTTTTTTTAAGAATCCTCAAATTGTCCTTTTTTTTTATTTCGGGTCGCATATATAGTAAAATAATTTCAGTGGCTAATGAAAATTGTAACGATTATACGAAATTCTTCAAAAAAGCAAAAAAAAAAAAAACTTTAACTTTGATACTGGATTGAGGCTTGAGAGTCAAGATGAACAAACATTGAACTTTTTGGTGAATAATCGGTTCTTTTTACAAAAACAATGGGAAAGCCCTCTTTAAATCCCAGGGTATCGAATATTTCACAGGACAGACCGTTTTCAGATGATTTATTGATTTTCAAACCACTTAAACTATTCATAATCCTACATAAGACAACAAATCTACCCTTTTCTCTGCCGAGGGTCGTTCATGAAACATAGAGTTGAATGTAGTCCGTTTGATTTTAAACGAAACTTTTATAGACTTTATTAGAGAACGTGCTTCAAAATGCTCAAGACATTGTCTTCAAACACTGAATGTGTTCAAGCCCTGTTAATTTCCACTTGGTCAAATGACTTTTAATTAATATTTTTTTTTTTTTTTTTTTTTTTTGTTATTTGTCGGTGCAGTTTTGTTATTTTTGTGTACAGTAAAGAACATCGTGAAATTGACAAGATTAGTGATTTTGCAATGAAATTGAATGTGCGTGTGGAGATTTTGAGTGAAATTAAGGGGGGGGGGGGGGGGGAGGGTGTAATCCATTATTACTAATTTTGTTCAAGGTGAACAAAATTGGCGACATCCATTACCTCCCTGTAACAGAATATACGTATTATTATTTTTTGTGTGTGTGTGTCTTCATGGACCAATCAGACACATAAAAATACCCGCCAGCAAATAAAATCGTAGAATAATTTGATCTTTTTGAATTAATGGTTGATCGATTTAAACGAATTTTAGATTTTTCTGGTGATTTCTGAGCGTTTTTTTATCGTTTTGAGTGAGTGTTTGGAATGAATGAATGGAGCGCTGAGTGAGAGATATTGAATGGTTTTAATCGCAGTGGGCGTCAATTTCAAGATGTTTTAACTATTATATGTTAAACATTTTATGGTCCTCGTTTTAAGCTGTTTATGGCTTGTTAGTCACGCAGTTGATAAAAGAGTGAAATGGCAAGGTGAAACATTAAAGAATTATTTCTGAATGAAGTTGATTGAGTGGGATTAGCGTGTTTTTAATTAAAATAAAGGGAGGTTGTAATATCTCGCTTATGTCGTTAAATGAAAAGAATTTTCTTCCTGTAAAAAAATCGGTAGAATGATTCGAATGAATTTTATTAAAGCTGTTAATCATTTAAATAATATCGAAGCGTTTTGGTTGATTGGAGTGAGGAAACTGATACTGAATTCATCAGCTGGAGCGCTGAGCGAGGGATTTAGAATGGTTTTCACCGATGTGATTGTCAATTCCGCCACAGAAAAAATGCATTTTGATAAAAATGAAAAGAGTGGTACTGAATCTTCGAATATATCAAACATATAAACTGTATTTTCATACAGTCACCCTATTATATAACAAGAGGGCCGTTGGCCCTGGGTCGCTCACCTGAGAAAAAAGCTTCATTACCTAGGTATGTCCATGCAACCAAAGAAAAAGAGATTTTCACTTATTCAATCAGATAACATTTGAAATAACCCCCCCCCCCTCTGCTCCTCACCTGGTCATTATTTATTTAAGCTTTTTTCATAAAAGGTCTGTGATCAGCTTATCAATGCCAGATATACAGGCTGTAAAATTTGGTGTAAATCGGCCCAGTAGTTTAGGAGGAGATGTCGTTTAAAGAAATTGTTGACGGACGACGACCGACGACCGGACGACCGACGACCGACGGACGGACGCCGGATGAAAGGTGATCACAATAGCTCACATGAGCACTTCGTGCTCAGGTGAGCTAAAAAGTATGTGTTTAGAATTACTCTTTTGGTGACATCAAGTAAACGTCTGAACAAGTATTTCTTTGGATGTAGTATTAAAATACAATAGTTAAAATCCCTACAATGCTTAATTGTATGTGATGAAATTGTTTGTTACTCAATCTTAGCCTTGTCTAAAATATACAAGTAACAAGACTCGCAGGGCCTCGCTTAAAACTCCCGTTTTAGACTTCTGAGGATCAGATTGTCACGTGTTCATACTTTTCAGGTAACTCCATTTCTTATCACGGTTCACAGTTATTTCAAACCAATATATCGGATTTTAAAATTCCGATACTTATTGAATGACCCCCGAACAAATCGGTGGAATAAACAATACGGCATGTTGTGATCAACAATTGTAATAAGATTTTGTCTCGGTTTATATCATTGGTATTAAAGGCGCGGAGTGTACAGTGTAATAGGAATTTTATGGGAATTTTGTGTATCTTAAATATCTTTATTATCTTAGTATTACAAGTGTCTTTTATGGCGTGAATATTGTTTGAACTTTTATCATTGGAGGGTTTACGATAAAGTGTGGTTTAAAAAAAGTGAGGAATTTAAAGGACTTTTACGACAAGGATAAAACGGAAATAAGAATGTTCTTTATAATTGTCAACCGTCACGCAAAGGGGTACCATCTGGATATAGCAAAAAGTAACGACCCTAGTCAGTCTGCGCGGATTGCGCAGACCCACTAGGGTCGAAACTTTACGATTTTGCAAGATTTAAAGAATCTAGATTAATCATTCTACCGTCTTGTAAAAACTTTTTTGAATTGCGACATCTAGCTAACCTCTGCTTGATTCAATATCTTTTTCACATAGCTCTTTTACGGAGTTACCAGATGGTCCATTCTGGTCTGACAGTTCCCGATGGTTTTTGTTGTTGTTGTTGTTGTTGTTGTGGGGTTTTTTTTTTTTTTTTTTTGTTTTTTTTTTTTAATGTTGAAGATCAGTCTGCAGTCATTTCTCATCGAAATTTATTTCATATACATATATGTATATTTGCCTTTGTAGCACTGCAGTTCAAGTCATTTGAATTCATTTGTTAAGTGTATTTCTTTATCTCCAAAGTCAATATAATTAGTCTGTTAAAGTTTTGAAAGAGGGAGAGAAAAAAATCAACCGAGAGTGTGTGTTTTATGATTTATTATTTTAAAGACCCGCTTCATTACAAAACTGGCTTTTATCATACAAGTTTCAATTATAATTGAAACTTCTATTGATATGAGCCAGTTTAGGGGCGGCCCGGTGGTCTAGTGGTAAAACACCTGATCCTAATCCTTAGGCCCTTGGTTCGAATCCCGAACGCGGCAGGGATTTTCAGGGATACTTGTTATCCCCCGCCCAGCTAGAAGAAAACTGGTTCGAAACCCAGAGGATAGCTTCGTGTGTATAGGTGCTATATATATACTCTTGGCGCGCTAAAGAACTAATGCGGTCTATTCGTAGAAGAGCTATGGGCGTATGAACCCGGATCTCCGTGTATCCGCTTCTTTTTCTATCATGGTCTTTACCATATATGCATAGAGAAGGGAGGAATCTAAATCCTACAATCACACACACACATATTAATTAGTCAGTTTTTGTTTTCATTTGTAACGAAGCATTTGTACCCCCAACCACCATATAGATCAATAAAATATTTATTTAGTCTATATGGGGGTTTGGGGGCGGGGAGGGGGTAATTTCGGACCGCTGTGACCGGAATAACGCTCCTTGTCTACGAATAGTAGAGCAAGAATTATAGAGCGACATCGTGGATGAGTGAATAATCTAAATTCAAGTATTAACAAATGACCAAATTCGTGATGGTCTGTCCGCCTAAATTACTGTCTTTTGTTACGAAATGGTATACAGCACTCTTCACTTTTCTGCTTTGTAGGGTTTGAATTCCCACAAGGCTTTAATTCCAATATGTGTCACTCCTTAGCACCTTTTAATTGTTACTCTTTTCTTAACACCTTTTTTTCAAAATGTCAAAGGGCGACCAAATCACGATAACTGCAGTCTTAAGTTAACCAAGCTGTAGTAACGAGTTTTGGTCGCTCAACGACGGTTTCAAGTACAGGGGAAATCTTTTTGTGCTGCAGTTTAAACACAATTTAGATATCAGTGTACTTATAGCCTTTTTCAAAACTTTCTTCCTAACCATGCATACAAAACAAATACGTTGCTAAAGCAAAAAGTATCAAAGCACTGAAAGTACTGATGGTGAACGAACCTGGTGGCATTCTAGAGTGATATATTGAATTCAATTAGAAAAGAGAAATTATGAATGTAAAAAAGGAGGGAGGAATTGTCTCGACAAAATTTCCGTTATTCGGAAATTTCACTGCAAATTCAAAGAAAGGGAGAGAGAAGAAAAATCTTGTTAGAAAAATATTTGTTAGAATATGAGTTGTTACTCAGTGAAAATTTCGTTTACACATTTGAAATGGGTACATTTATTAATTAAACATAAATGGAGAAAACGATTTAATCCTATCTCAAACTGTCTTCAACCTATATCCAATGGTGTTTGTTTTTACAAAAGTATTTGTTATCATGTTTAAGCTTATTTCAAGTAGTTTTGTTGTATTTGTTTTAACTTTTTTTTTTTTATCTATCTTTGTTTTTTCTCAGCCCTTACCAAACTGATTTAGACAGACTTATATGCCACTTATTTGTCAGTTATATGTCAGTTATATGGGGCATATAACTGGCATATAAGCCACTTATATGTTGAGCTGAAATGCAACTATGTGAGATCTATGTATATGCCAGTTATATGTCTGGAATTAGTTAAGGTAGCAATCTCTTTATAAGTCCCATATAACTGACATAGAACTGACATATAAGCCTTCTTGGGGAGTCAAATGAATGGAGAACATCTATGTCATTTATATGGATAGCTGCTAAGCCACATAGTCACCTGACACATCAGACCAATGAAACTTTTTCTTGTAATCTCAGTTTAAGCCAATGAAACCAAGTGTTATTTATTTATTCAGTTTAGTGGTAGTTTTGAAAAAAAATCTAATGTGTTTACTGTGTTTGGATTATATTGATGTCTAAACAATGAAATTAAGGTAAAAACTCATTGGTATTTCACTTTTCTAATTCTTTGATATGTTATTGATATTTTCACATGAAATATTAGGTGCACAAATCACACTTAAATCAATATTTCAGAAATATAGAGGTAATGGACAAGAAATTTTGGGATGTTAAGAAAACTTATTTTGATAGTGATTCTGTAACACATGCTCAGGATTATTCAGAGAAGCAAATTGCAGTATACTAATCAATGAAAGAATGAAATAATGATTGTTTCTGTGAACGTAGTGACAAGAAAGTCCTATTTTTGCTTCAAATTCATAAATTGCCCAAAGTAGAAAAATGCTAGCCTTACAGGCTAGTTCTTTTCATTGCCAAGTAATATTATAATACTTTTACATAACATCTCCTTTCATTTGCACAGCAAGTATTATTCAAAAGATAGTTTTGATAGTTGAAAATATTGTACACATTTTTTGAGACAAAGAAAATAATTTTTTCAGAATAAAGTGTAAACAAATGCATTCTGGTACTGACCTACTTTTGGCATATATGGGACTTATATGCCCCATATAAATGGCATATAAGTCCCATATAAGTGACATATATGGCCCATATAAGTTATTTTCCCCCATCCATATAAGTGGCATATAAACCACATATATGTGACTTATATGGCATTTTAGCCATATATGCCACTTATATGGGACATAGATCTCATTTGCATTTAAAATCCTAATCTGTGACATATATGCCACATATATGGCAAACAACTATGTTACTTATATGCTGCTTATATGGGACATAGATCTAGACATATATGTGACATATAAGGCAATTTCGTAGGGGAGAGGATGAAAAGGTCTTTGAGTACCAACCAAAGAAACACCTATGAATATCAGTCAGTCCTGAACTGTACTCATTGTTTAAAGTTATGATTTGTTAACTTATTAATAGTATTTTGAACCATAACCTGAGGGATTCATTTTTATCATATCTGAAGCCAAAACCACTTCCGTGGTTGACACTTTTGTCGTTATTCACTTTTATAATACTGCAGGATTTTTGCTGCTGATATTAGACTTTTCTGCTCTGAGCTAGTTTATGCTTAAACTGTAGTTAACCAATTCTTAACATATTTTGGGAAGGATGGAGCCAGTTTTCATTCATCGATTAAGATTTTTATGATTTCTGTAAAAAACGCAATGACTTTTCCAGAAAAAATTAACAACTAAACCCGCCTGTCGAATTGTAAACAAGTGCATGACGGATCTGGTCCCCCCTTGACCACGGCAATATCTACTCGTCAATTGGAGTGGTATCTAGGGTTGAATATTTAGCTATCATTTATTCAATTTTCAAATAAAATTTTGAATTGATATGGTTTTACAGATTGAAAAAATGCAAAGTAGAATGGCCCCAATGAAATATCTTCCGTGCCTGTCGCATTTGGTATTCGGCAATATTCGCTTCTGAGACTGACGAATACGAAACGTTTTCGCTGGGAATAAGTTCACCGAATATTCGAGTGTATCCTTACAGCCCTACTTCAGTCAACGCAATTTTACAGAAAAATCTTATAAGCGCATAGCGCAGTTGGTAGCGCGCCGGACTGTCAAACTAGAGGTCCCGGGTTCGATCCCCGACGGCGGCACTCATTCTTTCCGACTATTTGCCTCTCACCAATGAGTCGGTAGTCGTAGACCGATGTGAGATAGCGGAGGCTAGGAAAGGATGTAATGGTGGTACTGGTGTGAGAAATACCAGGAATCCATTGTTAGGTGCTCCAGCCGCCGCAATATAACTGAAATAATGTTGAAAGCGGCGTAAAACCCTATTCAATCAATCAATCAATCAATCAATCAATCAATCAATCAATCAATCAATCAACCAACCAACCAACCAATCAATCAATCAATCAATCAATCAATCAATCAATCAATCAATCAATCAATCAATCAATCTTAATAGCTGCGTTCATCCCTATTCAAATAAAAGGTACAAGAAAGGTTGTACATGTAGAACACATGTCGAATCATTCTTAAAACCCGTCTCGAGACTGACTGTCGCTAGTTGAAAAGTTATGTAACACCGCGTTACCGTTTCTAATGACACAAGGTGTCTTGATGTGTCATTCGTCTGAACTCGGCCGATTCTGTAACCTATATTTAAATCGGAGACGTCGGAGATCGCCCGAGTATTGCCGAATGTAAGTTCAAGAGGACATGACCTAAATAAACACGTATTTCCGGCTAATTACTACAAGTTGCATCAGCGCAGGCTTGGGTCAAAAACATAGTATCTGTCTCTACGGTGTTTAGACACAAACTTTGTTTTTGCTTAAAACTCTCGACAAGCTTACGCCGATCAAAAATTCCCTTGATAAACATTGCAAGATCATTTTGTGGTTTTTCAAGGCGAATTTTCATTATCTTCACTTGATAAAGAATAATAGTACCATGCCATTCAAAAAATAAAGAGTGATTTTGCGAAGAAAAATATTGAAAGATACTAAATTGAATTTTAAGAGGCGCTACTTTATTTCAAATGTATTAACATCCAACAGGATTTTCCTGACATGGTATATAACACTGGTGAACGACGTTCGTTCACCAAAAATTCGTGCTTATAATAAAACTTAGCGCAAAGCTCGGCTATTGTGCGATTGAAAATAAATTTTCACAATTGTCTCTATTTTTACGCAATAAAAGTCTTGACTTCTTTATATATTTCGGTGAAGCGCAAAGAAGAATCCGCAAGCTGTTTACAAATTATACCCCGCTTTGCTTGCAAGTGCACGTGCAAAGCGGAGTATAGTCCATAAACAGTTTGCAAAGTTTTGTCACCCTGAACGCAGGGTTGCTGTATGTGTAGACGAGAAGGGCATTAGAATAAGATTAGTGGAATAAAGATAATCAGTTTTCTTTTCTTTGGATTAACATGGATTAACATGGATTTATTGTCCTACGTTTTAGTCCAGTCATCGTCTGAGGTCATCACAGAATATGGTTGATTTTTGGATCGGGTTAAATGGCGCTTCTAACAATCTTCCAGTCATATTGCGTCGGCTGGAATACCTAACAATGGTATTACCTGGTATTACTGGTATTACCATTACAACCTTTCCTAAACTCTAGCATCTATCCCACTTAGGCTTACAATTTTTCTACCCATTGATGGGAGACACATATCGGGAAAAAAAATATGCCGCCGCCGCCGGAGATCGAAACCATGACATATTATAATTGAAGGAATGGAGTTGTAGCAATGTTAATTGGAAACAGGTCATAAAAGTCCAGCTATAAATACAAATCGAATTTTAATTGATTGTAACGATTTCTTATTTAACTAGAGGTCAGCCATCGTAAGGCAGAACGATCTGATAAGTGAATTGTAAATTAAACTAAAGCGCAATTAGCGATGAAATGATGGTTTCGGAAGACAGAAAGACGAGAAAAAACGTGAAAGACAAATACAGGAACAAAACGAAAGCAAAATGGACGAAGATTTTATTTTACGAGTGTACTTTTACGTTACTTTTAGACTTTACGCATGGCCGTCAAGAATAAAGACTTGCTTGCATAAGTTAAGTTTATGAGCAACCGAAAACTAACTCTAGTTTTCTCGGCTTTTTGGCTCACAAATGTCTCTTGTATACTCGTCTTTTAAACATAAGATTGTTGCTCTTATATGCTCGATTTTTTCACACGCGAAAATTGACTCTTTTATGCTAAATATTTGGACATGCTCGATTTTATCTATTTCTTTTTTCATTAAAAATGTTCTTATATGCTCGGGTTTTGGGTATCAGGTAATTTATGTTCGATATTTTCGGTGAGGAAAAGTAACTATTGTAGATCTATATGCTTGATGTGTAGGCGAGAAAATTTGACTCTGTCATGGATGATGTTTCTTTGCGAGAAAATCTATTTTGTAACTTAGATTTCTAGTAAAAACGTTTATGGTAATTACTCGATTTGTGAGTGAAAAAAAAAAAAAAAAACCAAAACATATCACCCTAGTATTCTCCTCTTTGGCGCGCATGCTTGGATTTTGCAGGTGCATCTGTTTTACTCATGCGTTCAAATTTGGAAAGATGACCGAAAAGATGCACGATAATACCAATAAGCACCGCATTTACCTTCATCACTATCGACGGGGGCACTCATTCTTTCCGACTATTTGTCTCTCACCAATATGGGTTGATAATCGTAGACCTATGTGAGATAGCAGCTAGAGGCTAGGAAAGAATTTCGTGGTTGTACTGGTGAGAGAAATACCAGGAAACCATTGTTACACGCTTCAGCCGTCGAACTGAAAAAAATGTTGAAAACGGTGTAAAACTCCATTCAATCAATCAATTCATCATAAGGACAGATTAGACCAAGCAAAAATACGCAACGATATTCACTATACGTCACTGTAACTAGTTAATTAGATTCATTCAGATATCAATTACAGCGTATCGAATTGATCTCGGTCGCTGCTTACAATAAACAAATTGATAATCGATCTCTGTTTAACAATGAAGGAATGGAATTGAATACGCTGATCATTAACAAGTCACAAATAGTAACGTCAGGTATAAATCGGTCTTAGGTTTACAGTAAGCTCTTGATGGCGTAATTGGCTCTTTTCGTAGAGCAGTTGATTACCAAACTTGGGGCCCTATGGGCTGACCAATGTAACATTAGCCATCAGAAGCTTTTGAGTTATAAAAAGAAATCGTCAAACTATAACCGTGTTCTTGGGATGGTTTACGCCTAGCAAGCCAAGCGGCAAGTTGCAGAGCTCTCGGCAGAGTTAAGGGCCCGTTTTATTAAACATCTAACAAAAAATAGTCGTAAGTCTAAATCACAAATCGTACATGGTGTTTTCATTCATTGTTAGATTCTGCCTTGCAATATCGCATTGGAATCGTTTTTAGAAGACGATTCCAATCAGATGATGCATGGCAGAATTCCATTTTTAGTCACTTCTCTAGGAGCAACTATAATATTTGACGTACGCAAAAAATGATCGTAATATGTTTAGTAGAACGGACCTCAGTTCTGTTTTCATGCACTATATGTATCCCCAGTGACAACAAGCTAATTTCTAGGATCGTCGCTGATGTCGGTAAACTCTACATGGGTAACTATAAACGGTTATACAGTATGAAGGACCTTTCGGAATTTCTCAATTTTAACTTATTGTTAACAGTATCAAATGTAGCACAAGAATGATCTCCAACATCATTGTCAATGGCTGCTCGAAGTAACAAGTATTCGAACAAATATTGGACTTAATATTTTATTCAAGTCTTATTTACTATAGAATTATGCATGTTTAAAAGATATGGTAAAATGGTGCGCATTCTGCCTAATGGTTTTCTAAAGAAGCTATTTGCCATAACATACTCTTACGCAAATGGTCACGCTACTCGCCGATTTAGAGTGATCTTTAAAAAGCATGCCTTAAAAACATTGCATTTGTGTTAGATGTGAACACTAAAATTTTCTTTTGTAAGATGCCTACCGTCATATCTCTATCAAGACTAGGTCATAAAAATTAATGTGCTGTGTTTTAAATCAACATTAATAGGAATTATATTTAAAAAGTATGTCTTAAAAAATGCAATTGTGTAAGATGCTAACACTAAATTCTTCTGTAAGATGCCAACCAATGATGTCACATTCTGGATGAGGACATAAAATTTTGTTGCGTTGCGAACCACTGACGATAAGAATGGTCTTTAAAAATCATGTCTTAAAACAATGCAATTGTGTAGCATGCTTTTGCATTATTAAATTATTATTTTGTTAGATGTCGTCTCTTTTAGTCTCTAACAAGATGTAGGCATAAAACTGTGATGCGCTTTAAATCAATGATAATGATACTTGTGAAGATGGTTTTTATCTCCTTAAATGTTGTCTGATACCGACTTAACCCGGTTCCACCCTAGGAGGTCGCCGATTCTTGACATTAACCCTTTCCTGTTTTACAAAATTTTGGACCTGTCCAAATTCAAAGGCTTTGCAGACGAAAATTTAAAATGGAATTAATTTGAAAAATAACCATTCAGTAGGGTAGAAAATAGTGTGGAAAAAGAAGAAATTGCTTGTCAGAAGCAATTTCTTCTTTTTTTCACAATGTTTTCTCAATCATAAAATCACAGACACGTAAAAAGCATTAAACAGCAACGGGATAACCCATTACGTACGTTTTATGGAAAAGCTTTACTACGTGATGCTGTTAAATGCCGTCCGAGTTAAAGATGTTCGAATGAACATTCATTGTTTGGGTTTGTGGTAGCATAATACGCTTTTTGTGTCAAGTTAAAAAGAACATTTAGATTGCCTTTATAAATCCTTGTAATTCTCGCTGATTCTTGTCTTTTTCGAACTCATAGATTAATCAATTTGATGCGGTTCTAGGAGGTTTAAAAGGCTATTACTAACGGTAATTTGGAATATAATTCTTTGGAAATGGCGGTTGACATTTCGACAAAAGGTATCGAGCTTAGCGTTTAAATTTGGATTTGTCTTTGACTCAATTCTTAAATCATTTTTCTAGTTTTTTTTCTACTAGTTAATAGAGTTATCCTTGCTCAGAATTCTTCGCCACTTTTCAATTTGATTCAATGTTCTAGCCTATTGGTCGAAAATTGCGGTCGAGCAGAATGGGCCATCAAATGCACTTTGATTGTTTAACTTGTCATAATGTAGCTTGGCATTTTAATGGTATTTGAAAAATATATAGTTATAATTTTAAATGTCATTAAAAATCAAACGCCCACTGTCATAGATAAACAAGGCATACCATAAATATAGCTTTGAACATAGTCTCATCCACGAACGTCGGTAAGAATCATAAATCAAAGAATATGAAGTTTTGGCGGATATTTATGACAAAATAGTATGAAAGCGGGATACTCTTTTGAATTGGGAAGAATTATTTATCTATGCCCTAAATCATATTGACTTTGAACAGAATCAAAGTGTTTGTTTGAGATATAGGTTCAGCCAGTTTATTCTTTTCTTACTTAGAGATGCAAAACAAATGCACAACCAACATAATTGTTAGCCCTTTTATATTTAGCTTGCTTATGTGGATTCTTGAATCGTGTTATCAAGAAGCGTGTTTCATCAAATCTAACATTTTCAATGTGGTATAATTGTGACGAAATATTAGCAAAATGAAGATTGAGCCGCAACTGGCCTGGATAGCAGATGGCTACCAGAGCAAACTTTTCGAGGACGAAAACATGAAACAGGCCCTTGTTAAGCCATCGGACCAAGATAACTTTGTCTTACACCCAAAGGACGACAAAAAACTGTTTGTGCAATCAAAGGTATCACAGAACTATGGAAGTAAAAGGATTCCAGGAGCCACACCCAGAGCTTCGTCAGCGTCCAACAGACGTATCAAAAGTGCTTCCTCCGTCCGCTTACAGAATCGTCCGTGGCGCCAAAATCCGCAATCTTACCCAGCTGGTTTCACGCCAAGACGACGTCCAAATTCTGCATTGACTTATACTCGACCAATGTGTGCAATGTCAGGAACCAGCGTTCAGACAAGGCGCGTGAAAAGTGCTGGGTCATTGAGGACACAGTCTGAGGCTCGTGCTCAAGAGATTCTTGATGAAATGCGAACTGGATTTTATCTAGTCAACAGGCTTTATGAAAATGAGTATAGTTGCGGGAATATTCGCCTGCATCCGGCGAGTCCGGCTCCGGACTTCAGGTACTTTGATCGCCATTCGCGGTGCTACAACCATACACATGCGCACTACCCAACCAATGAGGAACGTCCACAGAAAGCATGTGACAAGTATCTGGATGCTTGTGGGTCACGTGCTATATCTCCGGCTCGACCAGACGATCCTTACGCACAACCACAAAGATACATTGATTATCATAGACCCAGAACAGCGCCTGGAACGGTAGGTTACTGACAATCGCCATAAGATAAGATCCTGGCAGCTTACTTCAAAAGACTTTGAGGGTGAATTTTCCTGAGACCAAATTCTTGTGTAGCTTTTTTGCTGCTCCGTCTAGTTTCTCCAACCATACGTTCAGGATGTAAAAATGATGCAAACTGTTTGGAAATTTTACCCCGCTTTTCACACAAGAGCACGTGCCAAGCAATGTTAAAATGACAAACACTTTGCAACGTTTTGTCATCCTGAACACAGGGCAGGTCAGGCCAGATCGAATTTCTGTTCGAGAATATAAGATAAAAAAAATGTTCCTAAGTCGGGATAAACATAAATTTTCGTATCATTGATTTCAATTTGCTAAAAAGATGTATGTATTCAAGTTCTTAACCTACGGAGTTATCTACATATGGTAAATTTTTGAAGCTTGAAAAACAAATTTTGACTTATTATGTTTTGAATTGGAGTGCTGGGATTTCATTAATCATTTCTTGAAGGAAAATACATTTCCTATCACAACTCTATGGGGAGTCATAGGTGATAGTACCAACACATTTTTTAACAAAAGATAATAATGATAATAATAAAAAAAAACACACCCAAAATATTGATAAATAAATAAATGGATGAAGGAATAAAAATTATGATAAACATAGCCAGTATTTAATAATAATTATTTACCCATTAAATTCTTTAATACTTCCACCTGTGGATGGGATTTCTGCTTTGATGTTTTCATTCCTAAACAATTTTTGTCAGAAAATAAACTCTTAGAACTTTTGTTTGCATCCCCCCGCATTTCTTTCTTTGAACAATTTAAAAAGAGTTAGATCTTTTAGCTCAAATACGTTTTGCTCTTATGGTTCATTGAATAATGCAACAAATATTTTTTTTTATTGGCTAAGCACAATTTATTTGTATCTGCCTATATATCTATAGACAGTTACAACTGTTTCATACTGAGCCATCAATGTAGTAGCACTAGATAATTCATTCAATGCATAATGTATATCAAAGATTTTTCTAATCTAAAAATCAGTTTGTATGAAAGCAATATACAAGGTTATCCCTATAAAAAGTTGCCTATTTGTCACCTTTTTTATTCAAAAGACATTTTTGTCTTTATTTTTCAGAGAAAAGAACTTCAGTACATACCAAGACCAACATATGTGAGTATACACCACAAACCTGATACGAAATGCCAAGTTTTGGAGTTATGAACTGTTCCAAGTTTGGATTTTCGTGGCCCTGGCACAAAAGCCCAACCCCCTGCTTTTTTTGTGTAAAAATATAAGGTTGTCTGGCATACATATAATTAAGTTAGTTTTGATAGCAGATAACACAGGAAAGGTTATCCCATTGGCCTTTACACAAAAAACATTGTGATGATTCTGGTGAGTTATAATAACATTGGATTCATTTAACCCATGTCATGCTGAAACTGGAATATTCCTACTTTCCCAAGAGCTTTAGACAAACATCAGCCTGCACACATGTGCAGTCTGATGTTAGTCTACACCACCTGTTTCTTACTTTCACACCAGAATTGTCAATAGATTTAGTTTTTTTAAATGAAAAATGACCTACCATTTAGACTTTCATAGCTTTTTGCCCTTTGATTTTGATGAAAATTCATAGCCAAAATTTAATTAGCATGACAAGGGTAAATAAGTTTTTATGCCCCTGCATCGATAGGTCCAGGGCATATTGTTTTTGTCTTTTGTGTTTGTTTGTCCCTTTTTCTGCTTGTCCCCTAAAAGTAATACATGTACATTGTTCATTACTTTTGATTGATAAGTGATAGAGCCTTCCTTATAATATTCACACATGCATGCTTGTAATAAGGCCTTTTTGTAGGTACCAACTTCAAGGTCATCAGTAAGGTCAAGGTCATTTTCAAGGTCAAATTTGTTTAAATTTTACATTTCACATAGGCCATTACTTTGCAATGGTAAGTGTTACAGCTTTGATATTTCACAAATGTATTGCTTGTGATTAGACCTTTCAGTTTATACAAAAGTCAAGCTTATTAGTCAGGGTCAAGGTCATTTGTCAAGATTACTTACTTTCAAAATGGTGGCTCGAGCAAGATTGACTGTAATGAGTCCAATAGTTGGTATCGCATCAGACTGTCAATCTAGATGTCCCTGGTTTGAGCCTCGACATCAGCACTCATTCTTTCCGACTATTGGTCTCTCACCATTGGGTTGCGGATCGTAGAACTAAGTGGGATAGCAGCTGGAGGCTAGGAAAGGATGTGGTGGTTGTACAGGTGAGAGAAATACCAGGAATCCATTGTTAGGTGCTACAGCTGCTGAGATATAACAGAAAAAATGTTGAAACCGGCATATAACGCCATTCAATCCATGATCTAAAGGAAATTTATCAATATTTTTTATATACTGACTGTCACATTTATTTCCCCTTGAAAAAAATGCTGTGAAGAAGCTTCTTGCGGCCAGACTAGGAGGTTAGTAAGTATCAGTAAAATATATATTATCTTTATTATTGTTATCATTATTATTGTATTGTATTATTATAATCATAATTGAAATGGAGACATTTTTTATCAATAACAATTTTTCATTTTTTCCTACAAGCTTGAGGTTACTTATTGCGTTTCGTTCAAGATGACAAAACAGTGCAAATTGTTTGAAAATTATACCGGGCTTTGCATCCACATGCAAAGCAGGGTATAATCTACAATCAGTTTGCACTGTTTGACATCCTCAATGCGAGAAAGGTTAAGGAAACAATAACATTCTTGATTTGTTTTGTTACTTCAGGTATATAGAGGTCACACACCCCATTTCTGTAATTTTGTTCATCAAGCACACCTTCACAGCAAACATTTTAGAGATGCCACCGACTCCACAGGTATTCCTGACTCAGAGATTGAAGATGACATTGATTATATTGAGTCCTTCGAGGGCCGTATTGTTGGAAAATACAGGAAGGGAAGTAGTGCAAGGTGAGTTTGTTTAAAGTCATTGATCAGTTGTCTTTCATTTTCTGTTATAGAAAAGAGGGAAGTTTTACTTTATTTAATAAAGATAACATTTTTGCAAAAGTACATCAAGATTTTTCTCATAGATGTTGTTAATAGATTTAATTGATTCACTATTTTCTCAATTTTATCAAATGTTAATTAATTTGAAATTTTTGAAAAATATTCTAAACATATTATTTCATATGGCAGTTTGATCTTAATTTGTTCAAGAGCTTGTAGAGGAAATAGCAACTTAGACATGTAACAACAACATTACAAGCTTTTCCTCTATGAAATAGTACCTAGGCATTGAGAATTCTTTCATGATGCAAAATGCAATGAGAAAGGATTTATACAGAATACTGTATGAATACATACTTTGTTATACTCTGACACTCAGAATTCAATGTACTGAAATTTAGAAAGAACAATTTCAAGAAATATTTGAAACCTTAGATTAATTGTTTAAATTGCTTTAGAAAACTAAATTTCTAATTTGACTTTCACATATTTTGAATTGATTTTATTGTTATCCTCAAAGTTTGATCAGTTCAGCAAGTGGCAGTGTAAATGGACTGGTTCCATTACCAAACTTAGATGACTATGTCATTGAGCCAGTCAAGGAGTAAGTTTGAATTGACCAATGAAGACTCCTTCATAACAATATTCACCAATTAGAACCCACTTTCTCTATTTGAACTGATCAATTTCACGATTAAATGCTTTTTGACCTGCCTTTACTAACCATATGATTTAAATTTAACGAAATAGTAGCCTTTACTTAAATGATAGGTGAGCATTAATAGCAAGCATCCTTAAAATACTTGTAGTCTATCTTTTTTATCAATACTGAAATTAACCAATTTTTAGCTTGGCTGTTTTCAGAGAAAACCCGAGATATAGCTTTAGCCTTCGTCATTGTTGTTGTTGTGGTGGTTTGAAAACTTTGACATTTTTTAATATCTCTGGTTCTATAAAAGACAATGACTAGAATCTTGGCACACATGTGCACTTTCAAAGGAGCATCAAAAACTTTTAAGCACTGAACAACTGAGTGTTACTGGCACCCATGGATGGTGCCCTAATGTTTTCATATTTGGTGCCCTAATGTTTCATATTTGGAACAATCTTTGTAAATGAAAATACTTTTCTTTCCCAGAACGCATTTTAATTTTTATACTATTACAACTTGCTATTTTTGTCATAACAGAGACATTCACAGATGGCTGTCGGGTAAAAAAATGAGTCGAGGATTGTTTCTTCGATATTTCAGGTGACAGTTAGAAATGATGCATGATGGGATATGAATATTCATAGCACGTACATTGTACTTGTGAAAACCTAAAGCATGATCAAACAAGTTATTTGTTTTCCCTCGCATGTATTTTCCTGGTTTCATTCTGAGAAAGGAATGAATGAAATTTGTTGTATCTCATAGTAATTGCTGTTTGTTTAAAGGGAGATTATTTGAAGAGGAGTATGCAAATTAGTTAACCATCTGTAAGATAGTATATGGCTAATTGTAGCCTCTATGGACATAAATGATAAACTCATTTGGGATGGAAGATCCTTTTCCTTGAATGCACATATATCAATTTTTTCAATCTCTTAGGATTTGTAAATTAGGCAGAAACACATGCAAAGCAAAACAAGAGGTTTTGGGGTTAAAATTAATTTCTTAAACATCATTTGGGAAGTATTCTGTAGATAATTGAATCCAGATACTGCTTCCTTAAGAATTCACCAGTATTGTTTTATGTGGGATCTGTTACAGAAAATAATGACATTATAGAAATATTACTTGATCAATTTAACTAAGAATTTCTTGTACACTCCATCTTTTGGTTCCAAGACAACGGAATCCCTTAATTTAAAACTGGCATTCATTACTTGACAAGTTTCTTTATAACAAATACTCGCTTTGTACTATCTTTGCTTGCTAGGGATGATACTGAATATGAGTTCTTTACACATTATACTGTATTACATAGCATCAGTGCAGCACTTTTGTAAGTGACTATTTATTAAAGGCACTTACAATAGTGTTACACTGACCCCTTAAAATTCTCTAATCACAGATTTGTATTGGCATAAATTCAATAACTCTATTATCCTAATTCATCTTGATCTGTTTCTAGGAAATTTAATCTTCTCTTTTCCTTTTTTGCCCCTCATTAAACTTTCCTAATATAACATTATATATGGGACCTAAGGATTTTTCTGCAATATCTGGTAGCTTGACTTATACAAAGTACCTCAAATAAAGACATGAATTTAATATAACATTTTATAAAATACACATATAAGCATACCCCAATCCCTTAAAAATTTGATGTGTACAGTTAACAACATCATGAAATTGACAAGGTGAATGATTTTGGAATGATTTTGGAATGAAATTGAATGAGTGTGAGGAGCGAGTTTTGAGTGAATTTAATGGGAGGTAATCCTATATCGCTAATTTTGTTCCTGATGAACAAAATTAGCGATATTGATTACCTCCCTTTAATAAAAAATGCATACAAGTTCTAAACATAGCTTCCTGTTTCTTCAAGAACCTATGAGGCCCAATTTGAATCATGTCAGTGAAATCGTGATTTTTCTCTATCAAAATTTATTTTGAATGACATTGTTGATTCTATATTTTCAATGGGTTTGAGTGTTTTTGAATGGTTTGAGTGAGTGTTTGGAATAAATGATTAGAGCTCTGTGTGAGCAATTTAGAATGGTCTTGATTGAGGTGAATGTCAATTTCATGATGTAATTTACTGTATGAGTGTGTGTGTGTGTAAGGGGGGGGGGGATTTGTATATCACAAATGCAGGTTGATGAGTGATTTTGGAGTCGGTTTTTTCCCACTGTGTCCCTCATTTGATTTAAGGTAGTAGACCCGTAATAGTCCCGCTACATTTAGGAAGTAATAAACTTTAACAGTGTTAACCAAGGTTTCCTAATGATTTTCATTTGGTAAACTTGGTCAACATTGTGAAAGATCATGTTTACAGAAATGTTGCAGAACTATTACAGGTTCTCTACCTTAAAGGATGCACATTTTCCTTTTCACAATTTGTGTCGTATTTTGTTTCTTTTATTGCAAAAAGTATTGAATTTGTGTAATAAAATGGTTAATTAACATGCACTTTCTGTAATAAGCCTGGCTGTTTTCAGAATAAATCAAATGATATTGTGATCACCATGGTGCCAACTTGTTGGTGTTAGCTTTGGTGTGACAAAGTACTTGGTCATATATCTTTGTTGTTATTGAAGATATCTTCTTGAAACTTGGCATGAGTGTTCACCATCGCAAGAGCTATCCTGATCATCAAGGCGGATAAAAGGAAGCACTTTTGTAAGAGTTATGCTCCTTTTTCCACTGAGTCTTTTGCACTGAGTCTTTTGCATTATGTAGCCCTAGAAGCCAAGTTTTGCACCAGTAGATGGGACTATTGTTTTGAAATATATCAAGTTCTATTAATCTTTTGTTTTCTTTTAAATGAAAAAGATACAAGATGAAGTTAATATGTATAAGTAATTCCGGAAATATTATCACATTTCTCCTTATAATGGATGTAGATGCTTCTCGAAGCTTAATAGAGGACCCTTATTAATAAAGTTATGCAACACAACGTCAGTAATGAACTTTAACAGTGTTAACAGAGGTTACCTAATGACTTTTATTAGGAAACCTCAGTTAACATTTTGAGAGTTCATGAGTTCCAAACTGTTGCAGAACTATTAAGGTTCCACCACCTTAAAATGCAAAACACGTACAGAACTCTTTGACTGAACTGAATTTTCTTATTAAATATAAAATAACAATGTTCTATCTATTTTTGTCTTATTTAAGAATCCTTTCTTCAAATAAAACAGTTATTTCATGCCAATAAAAAGTAGAAATCCTTGAATTATTGGAAAATATTGGTACAATGTAACAGAAATTGTGAAAGAAAACAAGAAAGAGAAAAATGTTTGTAACAAAGAAATTTTTTATCATACTTTTAACCAAATGAGACTAAGAAAAATCTTAGTTTTGACCGGGAACTACCAAAATGTCGTAGACATTAGAAGCTGAACAAGAATATTATTAGTTAGTGAATGGCAGTTTCCAAAATTGAAATTTCTTCGAAACACACATATTGATTGCTCAGCGCGAAACAGTTGTAACTATAACTTTTTCACACAAAGCCATCAATTTGAAAAGCCTGATCAACCATGTGGTGTTTAAAGCACGTATTTGTTTGACTGGCCACAAAAAAGACCTTAAAGTAGTTAGATAAAACATATTTATGACTTTTTGGGTGCTTGATGATGATTGGCTGATTCTTTGGATTGGTGACTTCAGTTAAGAATGTCTTCTCTTTGATCAAAATTATTCACTTACTCAGCACTCCATTCATTAATTCCAAACACTCACTCACACCATTTAAAAATGCTCTGAAATTGGTCAAATTTGCTTTTAAATAGCTAAATACAATAAACATTTATTTACATTGGTCAAAACATTTCACTATTTTATTGGCTTGGCTCTTAAAGCATCTGGTTGGACCATAAAGACACGTTAACAGTGAAATACATAGACTTTTTAAAGGAAGGTATTAAAAGATTGCTTATTTTGACCAATTGTAACCTTTTAATTTCATTCAAAACTTGCTCCTCCCACTTATTATACACACACCTACAAAGTGGAGGGGGGTATATTGGTGTCACTATGTCTGTCTGTCTGTCCATCTGTCTGTCTGTCCATCCATAGACCTTTTCATTTCCATATTCTAACTCAAGAACCAAGCCACAAATAATCATGAAACTTCATACAAATGCTGCTTATGACCCAAGGAAGTGCTCTATTGTTTTTGGTTCACATGGGTCAGAGGTCAAGGCCACGGTCAGCCTTTGTTCAATTGACGATTTTGAGCGAAGGTGGGGGAATTAGTCTGCTTTTTTGACAGCTCTGATTAAGTTTAATTCGAAATCATTCCAAAATCATTCAGCTTATCAATTTCATGATGGTGTTAACTGTTATTTGAATAATGTATTCTGACTTGTGGTTACAATACATTTGTATACAACTGACAAGTCAAAATAGCGCAATCTACTTATAGCAGTGTATCTATAGATTAATACTGTGATTTGTCTGATATAATCTCATCTTTTACATAGTAAACCTTGATCAATCAGAGCAAAACAGTTGTTACTGCCTATTATGTTTAAAGGCAGTCTCCCACCAAGCCATTGACTTGTATATTCAAACTGTACATATGGCATTTTGAGTTTCCCAGTAGAAAATGTCATCCGAATGTTTCAGTGGGATACATTTGTAACTGCCTATATGTTCATAGACAGCTTCAACTGTTTTGCACTGAGCCATGGATTCACTTTATGAATTGAAGATTAATTTTAATTTTATCATTTTATTACCACAGTTCAATACCTGAGATGAAGGAAGATTTAGCGTAAGTTTTTGGCATGCACATTTATGTAATTGCTACCTTAACATCTTTATGTGCTCACATTCGTGTGCTCAATCAATATAGATAATTATGGTCACACTAACTGCATGATACTTTTAAGATAGTGGACCCGTAATAGTTCCGCAATGTTTTGGAAGTAATGAACTTTAACAGTGTTTACCAAGGTTTCCTAATGATTTTCATAAGGAAACCTTGGTCAAAATTGTATAAGTTCATGATTGCTGAAATGTTGTGGAACTATCGTGATTTCACTTCCTTGTGCAAAAATATCTTCACATCAATTGCTGTTAATAACTATGAAAGCTTGTTTTAAAAAAAAAGAAAGAAAGAAAAAAGCTTGGGAAATCGATCATGGAAAAAATATAATTTGCAATTTCTTCGTTTCTAAAATTACACAACAACAACAAAAGAGATTTATTCCCTATTTCATCTGTTGGAAATTGCCATTTGCAAATCTATTCAATATAGACAGGTCTAAAAAGGTCTAAAAATTCTACCTTGAAAAAAAAATGATTATCTTAAAACTATTTTCCAGGGTTCTATTTTGCAATGTGTTTCTGACCACAAACTGTGCATGTGTACTTACTAATATTGTAATAATTGAAAAATTAACCAAGACTTACCTTCGAAGATGGGAAGTTGAAGGTTGATTCCAATTTCACTGACCATAAACTCCTTGAGGGCTCACACAGAGATATAACGCAGCAATCCAGCAGCCAGTTATCAGGTTTTAGAGATAAACGAATTCAAGTTTCGCAATATTATTATCAAACTTGGTTGTCATTATTTTATATATTGATAATTTCACTTATAGAGCTTAGAAGTAATTACATTTATTGATAATTTCGAAATACTTTCCCCATTGGGTGGGTTTAGGGAGGGTGTGTGAGCCCTCAAGGAGTTTATGGTCAGTGAAATTGGAATCAACCTTCAACTTCCCATCTTCGAAGGTAAGTCTTGGTTAATTTTTCAATTTCACTTCCCATAAACCCTTGATGGGCCCCACAGAGATTTGAGAGCTTGTATTTTGAAATTACAATTTTAACTAACCAATGATGTTTTAAATATTTATTTACACAAGCTTTAGACAGCATCATCAGTAGAAACCATGTAAAAGAAACATACATATGTACAACAATCACATTCCATTAATTTCCCGCCATTATTGCCTTTTGAACTGTTGCTGGGTTTTCAATGACTTTGTCATAAAAGCGGGCGAATGTTTTAGCATTTGACCAGCCTGCAGTCTTTATGATGGTACCCAGATCCACCCCTGTTTGTTTTGCCCTTGATGTAGCGGCAGCTCTAGTACTGTGAGGAGCATAGTTATTCCCTAATCCAGCTTTTTGCATAACAGATTTTATCCAGCGACTAATTGTACTGCGAGAAACCCCTTTATGAGGGCTCATTGTACTAATAATTAACCTCTCGCTTTGTCTTAGAGGTTCTGTCCTTAGTAAATATTCCTCTAAACATTAACAAAACATAACTTTTCCTCAGAGAATTTAACTAAATTGACTGTTTGTAGCTGAAAACCTGGTCTTGATTGTTTCAGAACGGAATTATTTTGAATCGTCACTTGATTCTTATCATAATTAAATTTTACATCATTCAAATTTAACAAGTGTAAAGTTTGACAGCGTTGAGCTGTTACCAATAAGTACAACATACATAATTTTTGTGATAGTTGTAATAGTGTGATACAATTTTGTTGTCGAAAAAATCGTAGTACAATGTCAACATCCCAAATAACTGTATATTTGGGTAAAGTTGGTCTTAACTTAAAGCATCCTTTCATAAATCTTGAAATGTGTCCATTATCATGGATATCTGTATTACTACAAAGTTTAATAAAAGTACTAAGAGTAGATCTAGCTGTATTCAGAGCACTATAACGAGTCCCCTTTTCAAACAATTGTGAAAGAAATTTTAGAATTAGGTTTATATTTGCTCGAGTGGGATCATGGCATTTCCCACAGAAATGTATCCATTGTTCAACATATCGGTTGTATTGCAACTTTGTTGATTTTTGCCAAGATTGAAGGATAAGTTCCCGAGCTTTTGTAGGTACTCCTTGTGCCTTGAGTGCCTTCCCGATATAGGAAAAACACCTAGCCTCAATTTTTTGAGGGGATGTTGTAGATGAGGTTTGTGAGGCAATGACAGGATTGTCTGTGTTGGTGGGAGTAGGTGGCATGGTCCCCATATAAGATGTAGAAGGCTGGGCCACCAACACTGAGTTGGCCACAGAGGGGCTATGAGTACTCCTGTGGCTTGGTCTTCTTCCACTTTTTGTAGAATTCTTGTAATCAGACTGAAAGGAGGGAACATATAGAAAAAATTTTTGTCCCAACAAAAACTAAATGCATCAATCTTCCATGCTTGAAAATCAGGGTACCTTGTGCAGTATTTATCAATTTTGTTGTTTATTCTAGAAGCAAAAAGATCCACAGTCATGTAAGGATAAATGTTTTTTATCTTGACAAAAATTGACTTATCTAGGGACCATTCCAGATCATCATTGCATTTGCGCGAAAGCCGGTCGGCTTCTTTATTGCAGGACCCAGCCACATGAGCAGCTGTCAGATGAATTTGTCTTTCAATGCACCAGTTCCAAATTGATCGGGCAATATTATTTAATTCCATCTTTTTTCCCCCAAATTTTGATATGTAAGAAACACTAGTTGTATTGTCCATATAGACCTTGATATGAGTTTTACTGGTGTTCAGACACAATGCCATTAAAGTCAATTGACATGCCTTTAATTCTAAAATGTTTATGTGAGAATTCTGTTCTTCTATTGACCATTTTCCTCTAGTTTTCCTACCATCAGTCTCACAATAGCCCCCCCAACCTACCATTGAGGAATCAGTGTAAATTACCAATTTTGGTTTTCCATGTGAGATCAATTTGTAGCTGTCCTGAACATTTTTATCCACCAATTTAAAGAAAGGTGACATGATTGATTAATTTTCATGTAACTATCAAAATTTCCTTTATTGACTTTCAAGTATTTGTCTCTCTCTTTCTCAAGGGGCCGTATATTTAAAGTGGCATATTCAACCCCTGGTTCTGCAGCCACTAGTTTGCCGACTAATTTTGAGAACAGTCGAATTGTTGTTCTTCTTTTTAGTATAAACTTTTTACAAAGAGAGACAAGTTCTATTTTTCTCTCCTCTGTAAGGGATATTGTCATTAAAATAGAGCAAAGGACAAAACCAAGAAATATTATTTTTTGGCAGGGTATAAGCACTGATTTTTCTAAGTTTATTGTCAATCCCAAAGAATCTAGTAGTTTTACAGTATCTAAAATATTTTGTTCGCATTTTTCATATGTTGAGCTTTATAAACATGAATCATCTATATAGGCCGAACTTACATGACCTTGTGATCTTAGGGTTGCAAATACTGGTTTAAGAATTTTTGAGAAAACCCGAGGACTTGAACTTAAACCCATCACGAGTGCGCAGTATTCATATTTTTTACCCTCATACCAGAACCTGAGATATTTTCGATCTTCCTTTGCTACTGGTATAGAATAATATGCATCTGTCAAATCAACAGATGCAAACCAACAATTTTTCCTCATAGAAGATACAGCTGATCGCAAAGTTTCCATTTTGAAATGAATAGGAGAAATAAATTGTTCATTAAAACTTTTAAGATTTAAAATAAGTCGAATATTTCCATTACTCTTTTCTATGTAAAAAATGTTAGATATATTATTCGTTCTGCTCACTATGATTTTCCACTGGTTCAATTATTTTTGATTCTAAGAATTTGTTAATTTCTACATTAATTTGATTGTTTTCTTGTAGGTTAAAGTAATATGAGCTAGGAATCTTTATTTGTTTGGGAGTGTCTATTGTTTCTATTTTGTAACCACAAATTGTCTTTAAAATCCATTGATCTGATGTTAATTCTTGCCATTTTTCTAAGTTTAGTTTTGTTTTTCCTGCTACAAAATTTTCTTTGGTGTTTTTCAATGTGTAAGTGTTATTACTTACACTTATTGTCGTCTGAGATATTTGGTTCCCTGATTTTGTGGCCTCCTGGTTCCTGGGTTGTGCATTGTTTTCAATTGTTGTCTGCTTGTTGTCTTCTTCCCCCTGTAATTTTGCCAACCCCCCACCTTTTTGGCTAAAAAAGGCTTCTTGTAGCTTTTGCTGTTGTTGTTTCTTGGACTGGTTACTATTGGGAGTTTTGAATCTGTGAGAGATTTCACTGCTTCCGGCAGATTCTCCCCAAATAACTTGTTGGCTGACATCTCCCTATCTGCCAAAGACTTAAAACGGTTATCCAAATCTCTTTTCACTTTTTCTCGTCTGGTCTGATTGGTAGTTTGGATTCCGTCGGCGAGTAGTTTGAAGGTGTCCGTGATCAATACTCTCAACTTATGATCTGCTTTTTGTGCCATTCCTAAAGCTTTTACCAGAGGAACAGCTACTTGTGTCAAAATACCAAGGGACTTTTGTGCAGCAAGATCAGAAAATTTTGTTTGAGGAGGTAATTGACGCCAGATGCATTCTTCAATTTTGGCCACCTGAAGCCATTCAGCGTTGACAGGCCGTTTGTGTGTCTGTTTAAGGTCCTTTATTTTTTCAGCGGATCCTTTGAATCGAACCGTTCTATTGACAACGTCTGCCAGTTTGGAGTCAATTTTTGGACCCACTTCTTGTTCTTCGGTGAAGAACACGTCAAAATCATTGGATTCAGAATTATCTGACTCAGTCAGTGAATTGTTGTCCGGGACCACGTAGGTGTCAATATCGATCCATCCTTCGTTATCGTTTGTTTCCTCCTCGTCGTCGGACACGCTTTCCTGTCGCTTTCTTTTAGACGTGCCTGGCATATTTTCGGTCGTCTTCATTTTGTTTACCTCCGATTTGAGGCCTTTCATTTCACATGACAACTCCCCGACTGTTTTGGCAATGCCGGAAAACTCGGTCATTCGCTTTTCCAGCTGGCTAAAAATAGCCTCACCCCTCTTCACCATCTTTTCCACGGGGCTCAAAGCGGGGATTTCGTTTTTCTCAGAACTCATGATTCTGTAATAAAATCGAAATAACAATATACTTTACTCACCCTTATTGTTCAATATCCTATTTTTCCCGAAACGTGTTATCCATTACACAGAGAATTTAAAATTCTATAAAAAACAATCGATATTACAAACACAATTTCTTTGTTATCGAGAACACGCGCGAAGAGTTAGTCGGGATCCCAAAAAACCCAGCGGCCCTGGACAGGTGTACTGCATAACCAAAACTTTCCCATGAGAAATCAATAAGTTAAGTAAACAGGGACCTGCCATCCCTCGGAATCTCGATATTATCTTCATTTGTTTATGATAATGATGGTTCTTTAGTCCATCTTCCCATGGGAACTTAACTGTAGAAAAATTCGACAGGTAGTCAACTACGTGGCGGACCGAAAGCTACCTTCCGAGCAAGATTTTAACTTTAAACCTACAAAGTCCGAATATAAGTCATATGCCATATTAAATGACAAAGCCAGGTCTTCCTTTGTAAAAGACAAGCGGTTCCGTATTTTGAACGGTTTCCGAACGACCAAGTTACAAATAATCATATTAGTGGTTTGTGTCGATTCTGCGCAATCCGCGCAAGCTGAGAATTTCACACTACCAATGTAGCCACGACGATCCGAAGAATTATATCCGTGTTTTCTTGGTCGCTTCTCATGTTTTTCACTACCGATGTAGTGACGGCAGTCAAACAGAATCATATCAGTGGCCTGTCGGCCGATTCTTAAATAATGATTTACGACGCCGATGTTGTGATGACGGTCACAAAGAATCATATCAGTGGCTTGTCGGCCGATTCTTCAATTTCTCACTACCGATGTAGTGACGACGGTCACAAAGAATCATATCATTGGCCTATCGGCCGATTCTTCTATTGCTAACTACTGTTGTAGCGACGATGGTCTCAAAGAATCATATCATTGGCGTGCGCCGATTCTTCATAAATGGTCTTAAAACCCGAATTTCTCGGTTTTGCACCATTGGCTATTTTAGAAATATTGCACCGCAACACTTCCAAGACCCCAGGGGATAACGCATCATCCCCCTGGACATTTTTTATGTCCCAGACCGTGACCGTAATGATATGTACTTTCTCCGTCATCCCGACATAAAGCAATCCTGTTCCGATTTTCTCGACCGTTTTAAATCTTAATGCAGTAGATGTCCAGCTATTTCTCTATCTATTAATCGCGACCGCATTGTAGGTACTCCGAAGAAGGGATCCAGCTAAATTTTAAATCTTAATTTTTTAATAAATTGAATAAATTGCGCTATTAATTCGTCTTAAAAAAAAAAAAAACGCCGTGAAATTTAAATCTTCGCGTGAGAATTTAATCGTACTTACGACAGCAGAAATTGCTAAGTCCGTAATCTATAATTAATTAATTTCCTGATCCACAAAAAACACATGTTGATGCTGGCTGAAGGACGCCTCGTTCTGATTACTGGCTGCTGGATTGCTGCGTTATATCTCTGTGGGGCCCATCAAGGGTTTATGGGAAGTGAAATTAGAAATAGGTTTTAACTTTGTATGATTAATCTCATAACCACAATTTTGAAATGCTCAATATTTAATGAAGGTTTATGATGAGTAAGAAATTTAATAGCTAGGAGAAATACGGTACAGTTAATTGATGTTTACATGATTAAGTGTTAGAAAAGCAATAATATTTTAAGCAATGAATCATTTAAACTATTACAAAACATTTCACTTCCTTGTTTCAAGTTGTATTTCAATTTTAATTCTCACTTTTCTTTTTTGCAGGGTGAGTGGTACAGAGGGTAGACCAGCCTCACCCAGCTCACTGGACGGAGACGGCCAGAATGGTGACGGTGGCTTGCCAATCACTGGCGTAGGTAAGGGACAGTTTTTGTTTAGACTGGAACATTTTTCGGAGATGCCTCAGAAGGGTTGTCCTAATACCTTGCAACAAATTTGTAGACTGGTTCAAACAATTTGGTTGCAGAAATAAAATTAAAAAAAATAAAAAAAATCACCTACCGTATTTCACCTATTAGACACGCCCTCCCTAATAAACGCGCTCCCCCATAAATACTATTCCCAGGCCCTTGACTATACGGTCAACAACATCCAACCGTCCACGGTACGTGGTGAAAAATCCGGTCTCGAATTTAATTTCATTAGCTGCTACCCCACGACGTAATGTTCAATAGATTGTGGGTTAACTATCTTACATTCCTATCAGGATAAGGCTGGTTGCGTCATTAAAAGATCTTTCAACATCTGAAAACTAGCGCGTCCAAAATCGCGCATTTTTCCGGAAGCGCGAAAGGTTAAAATTTAACACAAAAATTATTTCTCGTCATTCTTCATAGGTCACGTGCGAACAAAATCCCCTTTCTTCACATTGTTACGAAAATATTTCTGAAATCATTTTACCTTCTGCAAATAAACAAAATATCCGAGTCAAATGATTAAATCCTTGTCACAATTCATACTGTTAAAATAGGAAAACCCCCGTAAAATCTGGTTTGTAACTTATTCCAAAAGCGACGTCGCCGCTTGCAAGAATCTGGGGACTTCAAAGGGTGCCGACACGCGGTGACCCAGCTAGCTCCAGACGTGTTGTGTTTTCATAACAAAACACTTCCATTTCATGTACCGGGTGCATTTACACATCACAAAATTTGAGGATTTGATACAGGATTATTTATTTCATACGTGAATAGGTAATGATTTATTAGACCGCTTTGTTCATCGGTAGCGGAACATTGAATATTGCATCGTCTGGAACTTCCTATCTTGTACAAATAATAACAATAATAAGAATCTCGGCTTCTGCTAACACAATCACTTGCTTTTGAAAGCTGCAATTAATGGTCGAAGGTGACCGTATTTCGATAGATGACTTTAAATGACTGAATTACAATTCATTAGCTAACGTTTAATTTTATTTTCTTAATAGATAAATAGGAAAGCGTATTGGGTAGCGCACGTATTTCAGTCGATAATTACGAACATGTTAACAGTTTGCTTCTCTTAGGTACCAAAATACGGTTGTTTTTTTTTAATTAATTAAAAGGGTCTGAAATAATAGCGCCCCCACGACGTTTTGCATCGCGCCCGGGCGCGTTTAATAGGAGAAATACGGTATTAATCTTCGTCGCAGAAGATGACATAACTTCTTGTTCAAATTACTAATGTTGTCTTAAGTTTTTATTTTGTTTTTTGGGAAAGAGAAAAATCTTACTTACAACAAAGGGTGGACTCGATAAAGAGTACCACATTCAACAAAAAATTTAGAAGCATTTTTCTTCTAGTGTGTTTGACCATAATCAAAGGGAAACAACTATCATTTTACCTTTTGATTAATGTTGAAAAGTTGTTTCCCATTTCAAACAATCCTTTTTTGTGAGAAAGTGGATCAACTTTATTTGAAAAAATGATGTCTGTTCTCGTACATTATTTCAAGAATTTTTCAACAATGAAATATCACATTGTTGTTTCCATTCATACACTCATGATTCAAAGATCTGGAAATGACTTGAACCTGTGGTGATTTTGAGGATTTCAATAGAGCTAAATTTTGAGCCTTTGTATGACATTGCCAAAAAAATGTCATAGTTATCTGTATATGCTAAAGATATCTTAAGATTTCAAGGTAAAGTCTCATATCAGACTGTGCAATGATGCACAGTCTGATCTGAGTCTATACTTGATGCACATAGAAATGATCAGATACAGTTACATTTCATAGAAATAATCACAAATATTCCTAGAATTTATGCCCACGAAAAGGTAGGAAAACACAATGAGAAAGAAAAAAAAGGATTTTTAGCAACACAGTTTTCTTTGTTAGAATGTCTTCAGCCCTAGATTATTATGAAGATTGTTTATTTGTTAATTCTTTTGATATATTTTTCAAAAAAAAATTTAAACTTTAATCAAAACATTGGTGAAAATCATTAATTTTCATTAAAACATTTCAGAGGTCAAAGTTTCAAGCCCTGTTAAATCAGGATCAAATGTAAAACACATGGTTTTATTGGAAGACAAAAAAATAGATTCTGATAAAGATCGGCGTAAGTTTCCACACAACTCTTTCATGTGACAGGCTTTCTTGGTCACATGGTGTTTGTTTGGCTTCTAAAAAACGCTAGTCTTGTGTGTGCACTCTAATTTGTAACTTTAACTCAAACGTGTTTGATTGATCGTATGAAACATCAATTAATATGAATAATTTTAAGCCAATTTTCATTCTTCTTCTTTTTATGTCAACATCAAATTTAAAAGTCATGACACTGCTTTCATACAAGTGTATTTATTTCAAATCATTGATGCCATTTGATTTTGATAAGTTTATGTTTTACCAAGGTTAAAACTTTAAGATTTAAACATTATATTTTAATTGTTTATGGATAAAACTGTGATAAGTTTATTAAGCGTATTAAATCAATTCTTTTCTTATCCTTTTTCTGCCCCCAAAGACCGGGGCCCATTTTACTAAACATCTTACGATCATTAATTTTTATGCGTGAGTCAAAAAGTTGCTTCTATTGTAGAAGCTAAATATGGAATTCTGCCATCGGAATCGTCTTCTAAAGAAGATTCAAATTAGTTATTGCCTTTAGCTTAGGTAGATTCTAACAATGAATGAATACAACGGGTACAATATGTGATTTTGACTTACGATTCATTTCTTCGTGAGATGGTTAGTAAAACAGGCCCTTAAGGAATTTATTGTTTTACCTTTGTCCATCAGTCTGTCTGCAAAACATTATCAATAACTTCAAGGCTATTCAAGATACAATTATGCTCATATCTGCTATGATGACAGATCTTGATCATAGTTACCAAGGTCATGTTACAAGGTCAAGGTCACCTGTTAATGTCAAAACAGCAAAAAATGCTGTTTATAAGGGGGCATTCATGTTTCACAAACACACCTTGGCTTAAATTTATAGTGATGAAATATTGAGTGTTCTAACAAAATGTCTTCACATCTCTTGTTTAATCATTATCTTTCATGTATGCCTGCATTTGACATCTATTTCATAAAGAATATGTAAGTCAATTATTTCATTTAATGAAAGAAAATAAACTATAAAATACTATTTTCAAGTTTTGTGTTAACATAGTGAAAAAGGAGTTTTTTAAGGACTGGATCTTGTACCAGCTCAGAAAAGGTTAATTACAAAAAGTAAGTCGAATTCACTACTAAATGGTCAAAAACTGTGTAATGGACTAATTAAACTGTTTTGAATACTGGATTTTGAATGTTGAAAATATAGTTTTCCCAAAATTTTCATAAGAACAATTTGTAGAACCATAGGTGAACGGTTAGGAACAGTCTTCAAGAACTATTTCCAAAACTATTTTCAATGGATTACTTGTAGTACTTTACCTAGCCTGACACAAAAAAATAAATCTGAATGTGACATTTCCAGCAATTTCAAAAGTGTGCCAAGGTTAGACTGTGGTCAGCCTGTGCATCCGCACAGTCTGACCACAGTCTTCACTTTGCACATTGTAAATAAATGAGGCCTAGAATTGTTTTCAGAAAGAAAGCCATTCTTCTCATTGCGCTGTATTTCTATCAAAGCAGATTTACGTTCTGCCTCATCCCTCATTTTCAAATTGTTAAGGGATTTAGAGAGTATTTATTGATTTCATAATGGTATAAATCTAAAGACCCAATCACACAGTATGAATATGTGAAGCGGATTCATACATGAGTGTTATTAGGTTTTTAATTTCATACCTCAATGAAATCAACAAATTGATGGATCAGAGCAAAACAGTTGTAACTGCCTATATGTTTATAGGTAGTTACAACTGTTTCGCACTGAGCCATCGAAATGCTCGCTTCTTATCTTTTAATTTAGTATAATGATGGATAGACGCAAAAGTGTGAATATTTTTCCAAAAAGGACAGATTTCTTTCGAGACTACTTTGTACAGAAGCTTTAAATATAGCTATGTACTCAAAACTTAATTTCATTGAGGAACCAAACTCATTTTTCAGCCAATCAGAATGCATGAAACTTGAAGAGAGCAACCAAAATTGAATCATTTGGAAATAGGCATCGGCTCAAAAAGCAATGAAATTGTAAAATCCATTTTCATCTGATATTATAACCCATTTTATTTCAGAGAAGAAAAAGAGGAAAGGATTTATAAGATTTAGAATTTATGATGGTAACTTTTTAAAAAGGATTTTTATTTTCATTTTTAATCGCCCTTTGCTTATATTTTCTATTTGCTTAGCAGGAGTTTTCATTTTCATCCCCCTGTATCAATCAGATTTGGTATATTTATTGTTTTAGATCTGTACTTCTGTCTGTATATTTGTCCTTTAAGGTAGTGGACCCGTAATAGTCCGCAATATTTAGAAAGCCAGGAATTTTAACAGTATTAACCAAGGTTTCCTAATGCTTTCATTAGGAAACCTTGGTTAACATTGTGAAAAATTATGAGTACGGATATTTTGTGGATTTATTACAGGTCCTCTACCCTATATAATATATGACAAAAAACTTTTCAACTTCAAAAGTTATCTATAAGGTATTAATTTTTGCATGATGCTCAGGTTGAAATGTACCTCAGGTAGCATAAATGCAAATTCTATCAAGTTCATGGTTGTTTGAGACTAGGTATAATTTGCATAGAGTTTGCTTTTTATGAGCAAAATATAGAGATTACCACACTAAACGATGTATGTGCAATAAGTGTTCATGTTTTGGATTTGTCTGCCATGGATTCAAACTCCTACATTTATTGATGGATTTCAACCCCCCCCCCCCCCCCCCCTCCAAATGAAGTGGAGGGATATTATATTGGTTTGGTTTTTCACCATGATTGTCTGTCTGTACATCAATCATTTTTGATTTCCTGACTTTTACTCAAGTACAAAGAGAAATTTTTACTTTATACAATTGTTGCCATAATGGCCCAAAGAATTCCTCTGTGGCCTAGTGGTTTATGTGCTCTGCTTATGACTTGGAGGTCCATGGTGGTCTATGCCACTGTTCACAGGGGTATGTCCTTATTATAAGATAATATATTTAAGAGCCTTTTGCTTACAATTGGGGGAGGTTACTGCAACACTATTGTAAGTGCCTATAAATGTATAGGCACTTACAATAGTGTTGCACTTACCCCTCGATTAATTTATTTAACTCAGATTTATATTAAGGACTGTTCCTAAAAAAAACTTAAATTCATGTTAGTATGAAATTATTCAAAGTCACAGTCAGGTGTTAAAAACACTTGCAAACAACCAAAATAAACTGACACCTGTGTATATGTGGGCATTAGTATTTCTTAATAAAATATATTTTGGCTGAATTTTATATTGACATTTTATATATAATTACCTGTAGATTTCTCAAATTATTTGTTATTATTTATATTAAAGAGATTTATTGTGTATCTTGCATGCTATGCCAGAGATGGGTGACTTCAGTGGTCCGATAATGCAATCAATATTTTTGACGATAAATATTGAGAAATTTATTGACATCATTATTAAACCAATCTTCAAATTAACCCCCATTACAACATGATGATGTAAAAGGCATATATGAAGAAAAAAGAATTAAATAGATGTTTATTCGCATTAAAATTCATATTATGTGATTTATGTCATGTGTTTTACTGTGTACACAGGTAGTTCTACCCATTTATGGCGTCATATTTCATCTTTAGCGGGCATGTTGATGCTTTTTACCTCATATAACCCACATGCTTAATGACGCATTTTGTTTTATGTGCAATTCTGCCAATGTCACTATCATTTAGTTTTCTTTAATTTTCTGTCCAGAAAAAAGTAATCTATTTTACACCCAGAGACGGGAAAAAAAACGAATTTCAAATTTGATCATATTTCATGAAAATCATTTTATTTTACGTTGATGTTCATGAATAAAGTCTGATTGGGGATGGGGGTGGAGGAGTTATATGCAAAGCTCTGCCCTCTGATTTTACCTAAAAGCATTTGCATATTATAACTCCTCCCCCATCATACATTACTCATGGATACATCGATGCGAACATGAAATGATTTCATTATTGCATATCAATTATTTTCATTATTTCTTAATTTTGAATAAGTGATATTGAAGGTTAATTAACCCTTGTCATGCTGAATTAATTTTGGCTTAAAATTTTCATCAAAACCAAAGGGCAAAAACCACTGAAAGTTCGAACTTTAAGTCAATTTTTATTTGAAAAACCAAATCTATTGACAATTCTGGTTTGAAAGTGAGAAATAGGTGGTGTAGACTAACATCAGACTGCACATAATAATTGTGATGCTGATGTTTGTCTATTGCTCCTGCCAAAGCAGAAATATTCCGGGTTCAGACAAGGGTTTATATATTGTTTCAATTATATTGAATTGTTAAAAAAATTGTTCATGTATTCTCCACTTTATACATATTTCATTAGAATCTCATATTCAGATTTTGGTGAATGGTCAAATTTTCATATTCATTTTAACATACTATAGATTTTAGATATATTATTTGATGAAATCAATTTAGTGATTTAGATAAAAAAATATATTGTCAAAGCTAACTTAATTTTTTCAGGCTTGTATATACCATATCATCATTGCAGATTTTATAACTTAGTCAATGAAATTCATGAAATTGTTGGCCGTTTTATCTTTGCTTTGTTACTTTCTATTTAAAAACATTGCCTAAGTTCAGCTATTTGCTATTGGCTTGGCTGCTATGAAAAAAAAATGTAATTCCTATAACCATAATGAACTCTCTTTGAAAAATTTATGCATTCACTTGAAACTTGGCATGCATGTTCACTTTCAAAAAAGATACCTGTACCATCCAGGGGAATAACTCTGATTGCATTTTATTTTCCAAGTTCCAACTTCGATGTTTGATCTACTATAAAGCACTTGAGAGCCAAGCATAGAAACCTGCTGGCTTTGCTCTTTTATTAATATGTATGAAATATACTTGTATATGTCCATGCAATTTCAAATGTGCCGATTTTCTTTCTTATAAAAGCAAATTTTGCCTGGCCAAGTGTATGCCAGGCACCTTCAGGTGATTAATCTGATGTTGTTTTTTTTTTATATATATTTAAAAGATTATTGATCAAAACCTAATATGCAAACTTTAAGTGAACATTTTATGAATCATATTACATTGCAAGCAATAATTATTGGTTGTTGGTAGTAAGTTTCAGTATTTCAGCATTTTGCTTTATTCTTTGAAATTACTTGTGATGTAAAGCTAATTTTCATTTTACGGTTAAACTAATTAACTTTACTTTATTTCTGTGATGTTATTTGTTTGTATGCCTTGAGAAATACAAAATATAACACTTATATAATTTATTTTTTAATATTACCTTTTCTAGAAAAAAAACGCTAGTTAGTTCTTCATTTTGATAATTTCACTGGTGGTTTAATTGAAACATATTCTTAAATACTTTTGGGTTGATTATTGAGAGATAACTAACAATAGGTTATCTTTCAATGAACTCATCACCTTAACAGTGAAATTATCACAATTAAATACCACTTTTGTTCAGTTCACCCTATCTGGCGTAATCAAAGCTGGGCCCAAGTCTGCTTTAAGAAAATTTGTGCTAAAATTTCCACATTTTTACTCATTCTTGCATTTAAGAAACAGAAATCAATAGTCCTATGTTTTTCCCGAAAGATTGTTTGATATTTCATTTTGTGGAGAACAAAAACTTTGTTTTCACTTGTGACTCCACCACTCTTTCGATTATAGCTTTTGTTAGCTCACCTGAGCACGAAGTGCTCAAGGGAGCTATTGTGATCGATCGTTGTCCGGCGTCCGTCTGTCCATCTGTCCGTCTGTCCGTCACAGCGTCAACTTTTTCTTTAAACGACATCTCCTCCTAAACTTATGGGTCAAAATCAACCAAACTTGGCAGAAATATTCCTTGGGTGGTCCCTTATGAAAATTGCTCAAATGGAAAGGATCCGTGCCATATCACGGGAAAAGGGGCCTTAATGACAAATTTCTTGTTTTCACTCTAGAAGCCACAAATATGGTCCAATCTTCATGAAACTTGGTCAGAATGTTTGTTAGGTCATGAGGATGAAGTCTATTGAAAATGGGAAGGATCCGTGCCATTTCACAGAAAAAGCCGCCTTAATGACAATTTTGTCAACAATATCTTTAAACAACATCTCCTAAACTTATGGGTCAAAATCAACCAAACTTGGCAGAAATATTCCTTGGGTGGTCCCTTATGAAAATTGCTCAAATGGAAAGGATCCGTGCCATATCACGGGAAAAGGGGCCTTAATGACAAATTTCTTGTTTTCACTCTAGAAGCCACAAATATGGTCCAATCTTCATGAAACTTGGTCAGAATGTTTGTTAGGTCATGAGGATGAAGTCTATTGAAAATGGGAAGGATCCGTGCCATTTCACAGAAAAAGCCGCCTTAATGACAATTTTGTCAACACTATCTTTAAACGACATCTCCTTCTAAACTTATGGGTTAAAATCAGCCAAACTTGGCAGAAATATTCCTTGGGTGGTCCCTTATGAAAATTGTTCAAATGGAAAGGATCCGTGCCATATCACAGGAAAAGGGGCCTTAATGACAAATTTCTTGTTTTCACTCTAGAAGCCACAAATATGGTCCAATCTTCATGAAACTTGGTCAGAATGTTTGTTAGGTCATTAGGATGAAGTCTATTGAAAATGGGAAGGATCCGTGCCATTTCACAGAAAAAGCCGCCTTAATGACAATTTTGTCAACAATTTCTTTAAACGACATCTCCTCCTAAACTTATGGGTCAAAATCAACCAAACTTGGCAGAAATATTCCTTGGGTGGTCCCTTATGAAAATTGCTCAAATGGAAAGGATCCGTGCCATATCACGGGAAAAGGGGCCTTAATGACAAATTTCTTGTTTTCACTCTAGAAGCCACAAATATGGTCCAATCTTCATGAAACTTGGTCAGAATGTTTGTTAGGTCATGAGGATGAAGTCTATTGAAAATGGGAAGGATCCGTGCCATTTCACAGAAAAAGCCGCCTTAATGACAATTTTGTCAACAATATCTTTAAACGACATCTCCTCCTAAACTTATGGGTTAAAATCAGCCAAACTTGGCAGAAATATTCCTTGGGTGGTCCCTTATGAAAATTGTTCAAATGGAAAGGATCTGTGCCATATCACAGGAAAAGGGGCCTTAATGACAAATTTCTTGTTTTCACTCTAGAAGCCACAAATATGGTCCAATCTTCATGAAACTTGGTCAGAATGTTTGTTAGGTCATTAGGATGAAGTCTATTGAAAATGGGAAGGATCCGTGCCATTTCACAGAAAAAGCCGCCTTAATGACAATTTTGTCAACATTTTCTTTAAACGACATCTCCTCCTAAACTTATGGGTCAAAATCAACCAAACTTGGCAGAAATATTCCTTGGGTGGTCCCTTATGAAAATTGCTCAAATGGAAAGGATCTGTGCTATATCACGGGAAAAGGGGCCTTAATGACAAATTTCTTGTTTTCACTCTAGAAGCCACAAATATGGTCCAATCTTCATGAAACTTGGTCAGAATGTTTGTTAGGTCATGAGGATGAAGTCTATTGAAAATGGGAAGGATCTGTGCCATTTCACAGAAAAAGCCGCCTTAATGACAATTTTGTCAACACTATCTTTAAACGACATCTCCTCCTAAACTTATGGGTCAAAATCAACCAAACTTGGCAGAAATATTCCTTGGGTTGTCCCTTATGAAAATTGCTCAAATGGAAAGGATCTGTGCCATATCACGGGAAAAGGGGCCTTAATGACAAATTTCTTGTTTAGACTCTAGAAGCCACAAATATGGTCGAATTTTCATGAAACTTGGTCAGAATGTTTGTTAGGTCATGAGGATGAAGTCTATTGAAAATGGGAAGGATCGGTGCCATATCACAGGAAAAGGCATCTTATTGACAATTTTTTTGTTTACTCTCTAGAAGCCACAAATATGGTCCAATCATCATGAAACTTTGTCAGAATGTTTGTTATGTCATGAGGATGAACTCATTTGAAAATTGGAAGTATATGTGCCATATCACGGGAAAAGGGGCCTTAATGATAATTTTCTCGTAGGAGCTCCAAACGCCACAAATATAGTCCAATCTTTATGAAACTTGATCAAAAGGTTTGCCAGGTCACAAGAATGAACTCTGTTGAAAATGGGAAGGTTCATGCCATATCATAGGAAATGGAGTCTTAATGATAATTTACTTGAAATATCAGGTGAGCGATTTAGGGCCCTCAGGGTCCTCTTGTTGTTCATTCATTGAAATAGAAATCAATCTTACACTGAAATAAACGATTATCCTTATTATTGCATAAAATTTACTTTTTTAGGTCATTATCGCCATTATGGTAGTGTGTTAGACTGTCAATCTAGAGGTCCCAGGTTTGAGCCCTGACGGCATCACCCATTCTTTCTGACTATTTGTCTCCCAACAATTGGTTTATAATCGTAGACCTATGTGGGATATAGCAGCTCGAGGCTAGGAAAGGATTTAATGGTAGAACTGGTGTGAGAGATACCAGGAATCCATTTTTCGGTGCTCCAGCAGCTGCAATATAACTGAAAAAATGTTGAAAGCGGCGTAAAACTCCATTCAAACAAAAAAACATCGCCATACATCAATGGGCAAAACCCAGTTGTTAACAGAAGAAAACATGGACTTATAAGTAAATTCACATGGTGTTAAAGCCTAGTTTTCTAATATCCTCAGTCTTGGCCTATACACTTTATCAGTTTCAGTGTCTAACAATAATATAGGATGAAAACGTCGATTCTATTCCTGCGTTAATTTTACCAAGCAATGAGGTATAAACAAAAAAACATATATATATAGAAAATAACAAAAAACGGAACAATGCATAATGCAATTTCTCCAGCACATTATTACTTTTAGAGCTAGTTTAAACCATTCCTATGAAATTTTTTGCAATTTCTGTTTGAATTGATACTAAAGTATTGCTTTTTATGCAATAATAGCGTCAATTCACTTTTTATCAGGCGTTAAGGTCTCAAGATCCTTTAATGCCCTCATGCTGTGCACATTTTTCGGGTCTCTGCAAATGCTAACGCCCTCAAAAACGTGGATTAACCCAGCTATATAAATCTTTGCTGCAGATGGTTCTGGTGACAAACTGGTCATTCATGAAGAGGCTGGAAATGAGCTGGATCCAGGCAAAAGCTCTTCAGACAGGGTGAGTGAAATATTTATCAACGGGTAATTTGATTTCCTGCAATCTGTCAGGAATAAGGAAAACCTTCCGTAATAATTATAAAAAGGGGCCTTTTTGTAATCAAAGCACTGAAAGTACTGATGGTGAACGAATCTGTTGGCATTCTAAAGTTATATATTGAATTCGTTGAGAAAAGAGAAATTATAAATATAAAAACTAATCAAGGGAAAAAGTCTCGTCAAAATTCTAAATTCAAAGAATGAGAAAGAGAGGAAAAGAAGGGTAGAGAGAGTGACAAACAGAGACAGACCGATGGACTGAGAGCGATAAGCCTAGAGAAAAGAAAACAGGCAACTATAGTGTCTAGACTAATGATTCTTTTCTTAACTCAAAAAATAGCAGGCAGAAAGGTAATTCAATTTCCACATGCGGAACCCATATTGTAGCAGATTAAACAGCAGCCTTTCTGCATTTTGACTTTTAAGCGTTATCCGCTATGGCTCTGGTACGACCTGAATGCCCCCCTATCCTCTGAATTAAAAGACCGCTGTTTCGTAATTGTAATTACAGGGTTTTGGTCTCTTTCGGTAATATTCAGTCTCGTGAAAGAATAATCATCTGATGCCATTGCGTAAAAATGAACTTAAAAAAAAAAAAAAAAAAAAAGAAAAAAAGAAAAACAATTCGATGAAATCTATGTAGGAAGGTATTTTGTTCAGCTATTGAATTGTCAAAATATAGTCGTTGTTTAAATTCTATTGCTCCTACCAAACGGCAGATAATCGTAAACCTAAGAGGGTAGAAGATGGCAGCTACGTACGGATGTATGCTCATTATAGTTCTGGTGCGAGAAATACCAATTTCCATATTAAGGTAAAGATGCTCCAGTCCACAGGCGATTGATTCACAATCCAAGTTTCGTTTTCTGTAATATTTTACATACTTCCGGTAAAACAAATAGATGAATGATTGTATTGAGGAAATTCTAGAGCCATCCGAGGGATAGAAGCGCTACAATACAGTTGTAGTTACGATGTCAAGTACTTTGAAAAAAAATCCATTCGATGTTAAAATTTGAAATTAGGTCTATCGTGTTGGGATATTTGTTCATTTGATTCTTATATTTATTTATCTATTTACGACATTCATATATTAACAGTAAATCGTACCGAGATTGCTATATCCCCTGTTTTCCGGCCTTGTTTGAAACGAAAAAAAAAAACCAAAACAACAGGAAATTGGATTTGGGTAATATGATACAAAAATACCCGTAACCGAAGATATTTACATTACACAAGTATGCAACAACAAGCCTTAAGATAAAAACGGGATTTAAGCAAGAGGTGTAAATTTGGTAGTTGAGAACATAAGTTGTCTGGTAATGGTTTAAATTTTATTTCATATCAAGGTTGGTCACGGTCAAGAGGTGCGTGTTTATGTTTCAATGAGAATCTAGACGCGCCCTCCCTAATAAACGCGCTCCCCCATAAATACGATTCCCAGGCCCTTGACTATACGATCAACAGCATCCAACCGTCCATGGTCCATGGTGAAAAATCCGGTCTCGAATTTAAATTCAAAAACTGCTACTCCACGACGTAATGTTCATTAGATTGTGGGTTAACTATCTTAAATTCCTATCAGGACAAGGCTGGTTGCGTCATTAAAAGATCGTTCAACATCTGAAAAACTAGCGCGTCCTAAATCGCGCAGTCTTCCGGAAGTGCGAAAGGTTAAAATTTAACACAAAATTAAAACTATTTCTCGTTATTCTTCATAAGTCACATGCGAACAAAATCCCCTTTCATTGTTACGAAAATATTTCTGAAATCATTTCACCTTCTGCAAATATACAAAATATCCGAGTCAAATGATTAAATCCTAGTCACAATTCATACTGTCAAAATAGGAAAAACCCCGTAAAATCTCGTGTGTGACTTATTTCAAAAGCGACGTCGCCGCTTGCAAGAATCTGGGGACTTCATAGGGTGCCGACACGCGGTGACCCAGCTAGCTCCAGACGTTTTGTGTTTTCACTACGAAACACTTTCATTTCATGTACCGGGGGCATTTACACATCACGAAATTTTAGGATTTAATACAGGATTATTTATTTCATACGTGAATAGGTAATGATTTATTAGACCGCTTTGTCCATCGGTAGCGGAACATTGAATATTGCATCGTCTGGAACTTCCTACCTTGTACAAATAACAACAATAATGATAATCTCGGCTTCTGCTAACACAATCACTTGCTTTTGAAAGCTGCAATTAATGGTCGAGGGTGACCGTATTTCGATAGATGACTTAAAATGACAGAATTACAATTCATTAGCTAACATTTTATTTTATTTTTTAAATCTATAGCCCTAATAGATAAATAGAAAGGCGTATTGGGTAGCGTACGTATTTCAATAGATAATTACGAAATTGTTAACAGTTTGCTTCTCTTTGGTACCAAAATACGTAATTTTTTAAAAGAGTCTGAAATAATAGCGTCCCCACTACGTTTTGCATCGCGCTCGGGCGCGTTTAATAGGAGAAATACGACAGGAACATTCCATTCGTTTGTAAACTTGACCTTTCGTAACTTATAAGCAAAGACTTCATTCATAAGAAGGCAGGTAAAATCGTAGTAGGTCATCACGTGGGATATGGCCAATCAGGGGTGTGTAGAAGTTCAAGAGTTCACGACCTCAATAAACACACATTTCCGGCAAATTACTACAAGTTGAAATAGCGAAGGTTTAAATCAAAAACATAGTATCTGTCTATACAGTGTATAGACACAACCTTTGTTTTTGCTCTCAACTCTCGACAATCTTACGCCGATCAAAAATTCGCTCGTATAGACATTCCAAGATATTTTTGTGTTTTTAAAGGGTAATTTTCATTATCTTCACTTGATGAAGAATGCTAGAATCATGCATTTCACGATACAAGCAGTGATTTTGTAGAAAGAAGAATCTAGAGATACTAAATTGAATCTAAAGAGGTACTGCTTTATTTAAAACCTATTAAGATCCTACAGGATTTTCCATACACGGTATATAACACTGGTGAACGAAAATTTCGTTCACCAAAAATGATAATAATCTGCCTACAAATAGATCATGTTTGAGCTAAATACTTCCAATGCAATTTATTGATGAATTCTCATTAATACACTTTATCATGCAATGGAGCTTGTATTGACCTGATATCACCTGTCTGATAACATAACATGATATAAGGCAGTCTATTTTTAGAAACAATTTGCATACACTTTCACCTGAATTTCTTTGATTTTTAAGGGTTTATTATGATAAAGTGCAAAAAAAGGTTGCATGATAAATAGAATAACATGTAAGCTACTTAAAATATCTATGTTATCTGGTCTCGGTTGTGAGAAATTATCATGACTCGGCAAAGCCTCGTTATGATAAATTCTCCCAACCTCGACCAGATAACATTGATATTTTAAGACACTAACATGTTATTCTCTATATATAGACCTAAAGTGACAGTGGAGCAATACTGGCCCTCATGGGCCTCTTGTTTCTAAAAGTAAAACACTTGTAAATTATGCACATAAGTTAATTTCAATGTTTTAATTTTTTTAGTGTGGATTAATTTATCATAAGTAGCTTGTTGATTTGTATAATACCAATAATGGCAGCTTTATCAGTAAACATGGAATTCAAATTGTAGTTTAAATATACAGCTTATTTTTGCTTTCAAATAAATGATTGTAGTACTCCTTACAATAAAATTAGCCTTATGTTGATAATTCCAAATTATCATACTAAAACAAAAGAAAGGAAATTTTATCTAAATGTGCAATTCCTAGACAAAAATAATGGGGTTTTTAGTTATTTGATGTGAGAAATTACAGACCTTCGGTAGGTACTCCAGTATCTGTGATGAAGATGCAATACTGTTGAAAGTGGTGTTAAACCCCATGCGATCAAACAAATTAGTAAACATATAGGGCAATAATACCATGTAAGTGTCAAGGGTACCATTCAGCCATTATGCCAGTTTTTATGTGCCAAAAGGAATAAAAATATCATACTTTGATTGAATTGACTGAATGACAGTCAGAGAAAATCAAAATCATGGATGAATTATCAGTCGATCTTGAAAAACGGATAATAAAAATCCATTGTAGATTTAATTGGTTGGACAGACTTTCAATGGCTATTGATTTACAGCCAGTCAGTGTGATTTCTTTTATATAAAAATATTGTATGTTACTTTTTAATTGGCAGTGAATAAATTGAGGGAAAGGAAGTTAAATGCATGATAATGAATAACTTTGCAATCTTCCAAAACAGAATAATCAACTAGCACAAACAAACAACCAAAATGAATTGTCATCACATCATGTTAAAGAGCAATATTTGGTAATCTGAAAGTGTCAGGAAATTGTACAGGGAATGCTGAAATTTGGTTAATTAGAAAACTGTGCATTACACAGTTTCCACTTTAAATCCTCTAATAATTTGGCAATTTTTACCAATCTAAATTTTGGTTCTCCTTATATTAAACAATGTCAGGTTAACCTACAAATTGTGGGAGTCAATTTATCAAAAATGTATTTTGAGTGATGATAACTGTCATAGAAGATTTGGTTAATTAAAGTCAATGTTAACACATATTATTCCAAATGCTGTCGATTTACTTACTACAACTTTAAAATAAGATCTAAACCATAGATGATACATGAATAAATATAATTTACCATACTGCAGGAGTAAGTTTTACAAGCCTTTTGAATTATCCAAGGTACAGTACATTACAACAATCAAAAGAAAAGACATTGTAAACACTAAAGCAACACAAAATTTTTAAATTTCAAATTGGTCGTGAAATGTTACATTGACCTGTTGTTGACTTCAACATGCCTATTATTTCATCTTGATATAAGAATGTTTACATTGATTTCTGAGTATATTTAAAAAAAAATACCTGCATTACATCAACCTATTTAAATACAATGAAATATTTTGCTTTGACTCTGCTCTGCCAGGTCAATATTTACAATTAATGCCAGAACTTTAAAGTCTGATTTACAATGATCAATTATCCCATTACTACATGATACAATTTTTTGCTTCTTAATCGTTAGATTGATTTGGTTGATATTGTGATGGGCTTTCATAATCCTCATTGGGGTGCAGGCTTGATTCCTAGCTATAAGCCAATTTAAATTTATCATTATGTCAATGGTTCAGCACAAAACAGTTGAAACTACCTATAATAGGCAGTTACAACTGTTTCGCACTGAGTCATCCATTTTAGAAAAAGCAAAGATAATTTAAATGGTATTCATCAGTGGGATAATACTAATTGATAATACTTCTATAAGACCTGACAAGATAATACTTCTGTAAGACCCGACAAGATAATAATTCTGTAAGACCTGACAATATAATACTTGTGTAAGACCTGATAAGATAATACTACTGTAAGACCTGACAAGATAATACTTCTGTAAGACCTGACAAAATAATACTTCTGTAAGACCTGACAAGATAATACTTCTGTAAGACCTGACAAAATAATACTTCTGTAAGACCTGACAAGATAATACTTCTGTAAGACCTGACAAGATAATACTTCTGTAAGACCTGACAAGATAATACTTCTGTAAGACCTGACAAGATAATACTTCTGTAAGACCTGACAAGATAATAAATTCTGTAAGACCTGGCAAGATAATACTTCTGTTAGACCTGACAAGATAATACTTCTGTTAGACCTGACAAGATAATACTTCTGTAAGACCTGACAAGAAAAAGTATCAGTCAACTCACTATAGCTGAAAAGATATTGAAAGTGGCTTTTAACCCTTGTCATGCAGAATAGATTTTGGCTAAAGTTTTCATCAAAATCAAAAGGCAAAAAGCACTGAAAGTACCAACTGTATGTCAATTTTAATTTGAAAAACTAAATCTATTGACATTTCTGGTTTGAAAGTGAGAAACAAGTGGTGTAGACTAACATCAGAACTGCACATATGTGCAGGCTGATGTTTGCCTAGTTCCTGCCAAAGGAGGAATACTCCGGGTTCAGCATGACAAGGGTTAAATTGATTCAAGCAAATCAACCATAGTAGTTTAAATTGAATAAAATTGGTCTAAAGAATTCCAGAAAAATTTGAATTCAAATATTATTTAAATGAAAGTTCAAAAAACAATAATAGGATAATCACAATAATTTCTGCTATTGCTTTAAGAGAGAAATTGTGTGCAAATGTATTATTGTCAAAATGGACAATCGATCAATTTTCTTGTCTCAAACCATTTTTAACTGGGACTTTTAATGGCTTTAATGAATTGTGGAATACTTAATTCTTTAATGTAAGTTTATATTTGTCTTTTTCTATGCCTTTACTGAAAAAAATCTTACCAAAAAATACAGAATAAATTCAATTACATTAGAGAAAAAGATATGATGTCGGATTATGCAATAGGATTTTATTGAGACTGCTTATTTAGCAGAGCCTTGTTAGCTCATTGGGTAACATATCCTCAGGGTTGTGAGTTTGGTTCTTGCCTTGGCTTAGATTTTCATCCAACATTTGACAAAAGTCATTGTGATTCGAATCACAATAGGCACTGTTTTGCACTGCTCTTGCTTATTTTTGAAGCATCAAGTATGTATCCCAGATCAAAGTATAATTGACATTAATAATGCACACTATTTGTTAATTGAATCTATGGATTCCAAGGGTCTTGAAATATTGATGTTGGGAGAAATTATTGACTAGTTACCGTGAACTACTGACGCAGGTAATTGAGCGTCATTATAACATGTAAGCAAACAGAAACCATTGATTGAACTGTACTGGAGGCAGTTTATATTTACTGCAGACTTTTTCAATTGGAATCAGCTCAATTCAGATAAATGTGTGCTTAATTGATGAAATAAATTTGTATCACTTTCAACAAGAATGATATGTTGTTAAAAGATATACAGTAGTGAAAATAGACTTTTTCTTAGGCTTATGGTTTTGTTTTGGCCGCCTGCATTCTATACTATAGAAACATGAAAGGATCTTTGTGAAACTGAATTAAAATTTAATGATTATTTACTTGGAAATTCTTACAGAAAGTTCTAGATCCAATAAACAAGAGTAATTAAGGATAGCATTTAGTGTAAGCTTAGTTCATAGTACATGAAAATCTTTTGGAAATAAAGACTAAAACTTCTTCTGCACTTTATTGTGAGTATAGTTTCAGTGTGTTGATATGATTTTTTTGAACATACAGCCAATCATGCTCAAACGACCACTTTAAATAAGAGACCGCTTTTATTAAGCTACAATTGCAAAAAGTCCCTTTGGAGTAAGCAAAATTCCAATAAAGTGGATATTCTTAAACGAAAAATTGTTAATCATTGAATCTTATGACATTATAACCCATTTGAATCGTCACGATGAGATGATTCATATGGGTTCAAACATTAGAGGGTTCAGTCAGAATTATGTGGCAATCTTTATCTTATCAAAAACACATCTTTTTTATCATTAAATATTGTATTAAACAGCCATTTCCATAAGAGTGACTGCTTTTTATTGGTCCCCTTAGTGGTCGTTTAATGCAAGTTTCACTAGTTTCACTAGTTTTATAAGTAGCTAATTATATCTAAACCTTTTGCACAACCATGTTACAAATTTACTTCGTTCAATTTTTTTTTTAAATATTGGATTATACAGAACATTGAATGAGGAATTAATCCTCAAACAAGAGGGAAATGTGTTTTTTATAATCAAATCAAAAGGATAAAGTCTGCTATGGAAGAGCTTATATTGTGATTTCAGTAAATTAAGATCATAAGAAATTTTACACCAACTTGTCATGAGGTCCTAGGATTGGATCCCTGACAGTGACACTTATCCTTACTGACAATATGTCTTCCACCAATTTGTTTATAATCCTAGACCCATGTGCAATAGCAGTCAGAGGCTACAAAAGCATGTTCCATTTTTTGCTCCACTGGCGGAAGGCAACTCAGGCTATTGTCATGGCGCTGCATGTATCGGTCTTGCGTCCATCTGTAAATCTGTGCATCCATGCAACAGGTTGTAAACTTTTTCTTTTAAAATCATCTCCTAAGAAACTACTGGATGAATTTCAACCAAAATTCACAGGAATGATCCTTGGATGACCCTCTTTCTAAATTTTTATCCAATGACAAACATGGATTAAATGGGTGTTGATAATTTCCAAAAATTGTAAGAAGTTAGTTTTCTCAGATTCTAATTGATGGATACCAATTAAATTTTACATGAAGATCCTTGGGTACTCTTTATCAGTCTACCAAAAATTATAGTGATTGGATGAAAAATGGCCCCTCATCCAAGCTTTAGTGCAGGATGAAGGGCATTATTGGAGTAAAGCCGGAGGCTGAGCATGTATATAACAGCATATCGTTCCGATCTATTCGATTACCCGCGTATTTAAAGAAACAAGTACACCCGAGATATCACGTGACTTCCAGTTGTCAACACATGTGTTCATAATTTAAAGGCATAAATGTTTTGTTCACAACAAATGGAATCAAGGGTCAGGGGAAAGCATATATAATACCACCATAGGGAGGGTATATACATGCTCAGCCTCCGGCTTTACTCCAATAATGCCCTTCATCCTGCACTAAAGCTTGGATGAGGGGCCATTATTTTCCGTAAAGCCTTCGGCTTTCACATGTATATAACAGCATCTTTAAAGATGACAAAACATTTATGTGAAATCAAATTGACCAAATTAATAAACACCCTCTATATACATGTAACAAATGTAAATTCAATGTCTAATACACAATTATAGTAAATTATTCCCCTGAAAACACACTCTGTGAGAAGCTTCTAGCAGTCTTAATCTCATGTCTCAAGTAAAATTTTCTGAAGTTTCTATCAGAGGACCAATCTGCAGTAGATAATATATGCTCAAGTGAACAACCTCTATTAAATGCGGCTGAAGCCGAAGCACCACGGAAGGAATGGGCTTTGAACTTGTCTGTGTCGACACCGGACAAACTCAAAACACACTTCAACCATCTTGCTATAGTACTCGTAGTCACTGCCTTATATGTAACATAAGAAATAAATATGTTCTTATCTAAACGTCCACATTTAGTCTTCTTGATATAATAAAGTAGAGTGTGCATGGCACAGAGTTTTTCATCACTGAAATGTTCAATTTTCATAATATACCGATGACCTGCCCTAGAAGTCTTTAATCCCTGAGGAAATGTAAAACAAATATCATTCTCGCTAATCAACATGTTATCCAATGACATGAACTGAAGAGTTTGAGCTCTAGGAGCCGTGGCTAGAGCAACTAAAGCTAGTGTCTTAAATGTCAGAATTTTCAAACTAAGACTGGCTAAAGGATAAAGTTTTCTAAGGTAATTTAACACATGACCAACATCCCACGTAAACAAGTATCTAGGCTTAGGCGGCAACTTGTTGTACACTCCTTTCATGAATCTGGAAATCAACACAGTACTCGAACACCAAACGTTACCAAAAAATGGAAGTGTTTGTAAAAGCATTGCTTTATGCGTATTAATAACACTATAGGACTTACCAGTTTTATGTAAGAAAAACAAGAACAGTAGAACTACCTCTTCAGTTGAAATAAAGGGATCTTCAGACCTGAGACGATTCCAAAATACCCATCTCTTCCATGCGCTGGAGTACTGTTTGTTTGTTCCGTCTTTCCATGACGCAGTAATAATGTTTGTAACTTCATGTGGAATTCCTTTACCACTGAGGGCTGTCCGGAGACTGTAGCTGCGATGATCTTTAATCTTTTTGCCAGAGGATGACAACGTCCATTGTGAGCCATCGATAGAATGTCCTTGTGTCGAGGTAATCTGACAGGAATAGAACAAATACTTTCTAATATCAAAGGAAACCATGTTTGTGCAGTCCATAACGGAAACACAATAATAGCTTTTTCTACTTTATCTGACAAAATCTTGTTGATAACTTTACCAACAAGATTAAATGGTGGAAATATGTATGGCCTCATATCAGACCAGCACACTGTAAATGCATCACAATGAAAAGCTTCATAGTCAGGAAACCATGAAACATATGGCTCAAGTCTTTTGTTTAATCTAGATGCAAACAAGTCAATATTTGGTGTAAAAAACTGATTGCAAATTCTGACAAAAATTTCATATTTAAGCATCCATTCAGTCGAGTCAGAAAAGTTTCTAGAATAAAAATCTGCTCTATTATCAGGACTAGCTATGTAAGATGCAGAAATATGTATCTTTCTATGAATGCACCACAACCACATATCTTTTGCCAAAGAATCCATTTTAATGGAATTCATTCCCCCCATATCATTTACATAAGCTATAGCAGAAGTGTTGTCACACTGAAATTCAATATGCACATTGCAACAGTCTTTGTAAAATGCTTTTAGTGCCAAGAAAATAGCCAGTAATTCTAAATAATTGATGCTATTAAACCTTTCTGCAGTTGACCATCTACCTTGGGTGACTATATCAGAGTCTAAATCAATCGCTCCCCAACCATCTAAACTTGAATCTGTTACACAGTGTTTATTAACCAATGTGTGCCTAATCAATTTGCCATTTCTTGATCTAACATTATCAAGCCACCACTGAATTTCTATTCTAGACTGTTCAGTCAAAATAACTTCATTATCAAATGACATATTTGACCCAAGACCTAAAACCTTATTTCTTTCCATATTTCTATAGAACAAAGGAGCTTCTTTAACAGCAAAAAATGCATTAATTATCAGGCCAATAAATGAAGCTAGACTTCGAACTATCACTTTCTCACAGTGAACCAACCCTTCTGCTTTATCTATAATCTTAGCTACCTTTTCATCAGTCAAAAATACCATGAAAGATAAAGAGTCAACTATAAACCCAAAAAACACTATTCTTTGAGTTGGTATTAAAGAAGATTTTTTCTCATTGACAACAAAGCCTAACTTTTGTAGTGTTTGTACTATGATAGATGTGTTCCTTTCACATATGGAAAAACTTTGATTCATATTCAATGAGTCATCTATATAGTAATTACATCTAATACCTTGCTGCCTAAACCATGAAAAAACTGGTTTTAATACCTTTGTAAAAACAAACGGGGCTGATTTCAAACCAAACGGTAAGCAAACAAAAGAAAATAGAGAGTTATCCCATGAAAACTTGAGATATTTTTGAAAATCTCTGTGAATAGGTATAGAAAAATATGCATTGCAAAGATCCACTGATGTGAAAAAATCTCCCTTTTGGATTAAATCCAAAACGACCTTGAATGTTTCTTGTTTAAAGTGGTCATAATGCACAAACTCATTCAGATATCTTAGGTTAATTACTGGCCGAAATTTGTTATTTGGCTTTGGAACAATGAAAATAGTGGAAATAAATTCACCTTCTTCATGCTCTGTCTTAATAATTGCACCCTTAGATATCAAACTCTCAACCTCATTATTGACTATAGCCCATTGTTCAGATTTAAAGGGTATTTCTTTCGGCACTTTGTTCTGATATGGAACTTCATCAAAATTTATCTTATAACCCATCACTGCATCGAGAACCCACTGGTCCTGTGTTATATTTTGCCATTCATTAAAATGTTGTCTAATTCTACAAACAGAACTCACCTGTTCTACTTTTGATCGTTTGGGGCTGTGGCAGTGGCTGGTGCCCCCTTTTTTGGTATTCTGTAATTATTCCATGGTCTACGTTGACCTCTCTGATAAGGGTGAAATCTATTCCCTGTATTAGGCTGATAACCATACTGGCCCCTGTTTCCTCTACCTCTTGGAGGGTAAAACGGTTTTGAACTCTGATACTGTTCTTTACCAAGTGATACTAGTGAGTCACAAGACTTGATATCTTTAGCTACATCATCACCAAATAGTTGGGTGGTTATCGGCATTCCGATATTACATAAAGAATGGTATTTCTTCTTCAGATTTGGACGTATCATATAACGTCGACGAATGGATAGGTTAAATTGGGCCTGGCCAATCAAAGTCAAGGCATCAGATAACATAGTTCTAGCTTCAGAGTTTGTAGAGAACTGTGAATGAAAAGTCTCTGCTAGATTGATAATTGGAACCAATGCTGTAGCAAGTAAATTCTGGGTATCTGCGATCCCTCTGTCTTGGGTTTGAGCCCTTCTTTCCATGATTTTCCAAATCTCATTATTAACGGTAGGGGGACAAGCCCTGTCACAATTCTGTGGGATTCTATATTTTCCTAATAATGATTCAGTCTCACATTGTGAAGTACAAGCAGTATTAATCAAATTCGCCAAAGTTTTGGCAATAGGTTTACCCTTTTCAGGCACTTTAAGCTTGGGAAGGTCCCAACCATCATTTTCATCTTCATTCTCTTTGTCTGCAGAAAAAAGAGCACTAGATAAATCATGTGAAATATTCTTTTTGGTTTTTCTTACATGAACATCAGATTCAATGTCAGACAAGTCATTTGGATTAAATTCAACATGAACTTTTGGTAGTTTGTCTAATTGATAGCCATAAAATTCATGCAAACTTTCATCTTCATCAGCGAATTCAACATTCTGCTGTGTGTCAGAGTCTCTAGATTGAATGCCCAGTAAATCTCTCAATCTCGTTATGTCCGACGGACTCAAAGAAGAAATGTCAAAATTTGGAGATGAACTGCTCTTTTCAGGTTGAACAACGTTCATACCAACAGATGACTCTCCTTTCTTGTTCGTATTTTTCTTTTTGGAAGAAACTTTTACAGTTTTAGACTTTGAAGTCTTTTTCTTTTTTGGTTCGGGGTCGGCGACCTCCGTTGCGCTAAATCCAGAAAATTCGCCGCTTGAATGTTCAGAACATGACAAGACAGCGTCTTGTTCAGAAGCCATAACAACAAACAGGTATTAAAGAACCTTCACAAAGAAATATTTCGGGACAGCGTCCACGAAATGGCTTATAATTTACTTACCAACCCTTGCGGGTCGAACGCCAGAACGAATATGAACACATGTGTTGACAACTGGAAGTCACGTGATATCTCGGGTGTACTTGTTTCTTTAAATACGCGGGTAATCGAATAGATCGGAACGATATGCTGTTATATACATGTGAAAGCCGAAGGCTTTACGGAAAATAATATGTATTTTATTGGAGGAGGTCATTTCTCTAAATGTTATAATGTGGAAACTTTCAAAATCATTTTCTCAGAATGTAACAGATGGATATCAACCAAATTTCACTGGAATGATCCTTGAGTGACCCCTTTATCAGTCTACCTAAAATTTTTGTAATTGGATGAAAAGTATGTATTTTATGGGCGGAGGTCAATTCTCTATAATGTTATAGAGTGGAAACTTTGAAAATCATTTTCTCAGAATGTAACTGATGGACATCAATTAAACCTCATTGGTATGATCCTTGGGTGACCCATTATCATGCAGCCAAAAAGAATTATTGTGATTGGATGAAAAATATGTCTTTTATGGGCGGAGGTCATTTCTCTAAATGTTACATAGTGGAAACTTTGAAAATCATTTTCAACAACAGTAGAACCCAAAATATCTAAAAATCTAGTCAAAACTTTGATTTGCCATTACAAGAATTCCAAGCCTGTGGAGCGACTCAAGCCATTCACGGCTTTTGAGGTTTTTCCTCCAACCACCGTGGTATGACTGCTAAATTTCTAAAAGTAGTGTAATCAAATTTAATCAATTTAATCAAATAAAACTAACTGTTCATTTCAATTACAGAAGAAAAGTATTGACAGATCCAGCCAGAACCAGGGTGGAGACAGGAGCAGTAATAATAACACTCGCGCCCCGAGCCCGTCAGAACCACCCCCCAGCCCTGAACCAGCGCCCATAAAGTTACCCGTCAACAAACCCAGACCCCCAGACACACCACAACCAAAGGAGAGAAAGAGAAGTTGTGTCAACAAAAAGGTAGAGTAGATTTTATTTAACTATTTTGTAACTTATTATATCAGTGGGTCATGGATTCATGTTGTCAGAAGATAACCTGCCACACGAAAAGGACCATCTGGGTAGTGCGTAAAGTGTCCACCCTATTCAGACTGCGCAGACCTCGCAGACTGACTAGGTTGATACTTTTCAGAATTTGCTTGATTTTTGAATCTAGAGTGATCAATCTACCTTCCAGTAAAAGAACTTTGAAATGTGACCTTTTGGTTGACCTTCAAGCTCAAGGTGAGCTTTTGTGATAGTACAATGTTTGTTGTCCGTTATCAGTCATGAGTTGTGAGTCGTCCACAATTTCTTAAAATATCTTCTCTTCCTAAACCAGTGGGCCACTCTTTATGAAACTTGGCAGGGATGTTCCTTGGATCAAGCTCTACCAAAGTTGTTCAAATAAATGAAATCCACCCTTAACTCTCCCTTTACCCTTAACAAAAAGGGTGAAAATATGAAAATCTTCAAAAATCTTTTTCTCTAAAACCAGAAGGCAGACAGTTTTCATTATTATTAGGTATGTAGCATCATCTAGTAGACCTCTACTAAGTTTATTCATATCAAGACCCTGGGGTCCCCGGGCACAACCCTTTTTACATTGAATCATAGAGCGATAACCTTTAAAAATCTTCTTCTCTGAAACCAGATGGCAGACAGCTTTCATATTTGGTATGTAGCATCACCTAGTGGGCCTCTACCAAGTTTGTTCTTATCAAGCCCCTGGGGTCATCCCTTTTAGCTCTTCTGAGCACAATGGGAGAAAACAGGAAAGTCTTCAAAATTCTTCTTCTCTGAAACCAAAGGACAGACAGCTCTCATATTTAGTATGTAGCATCATCTACCAATTTTTTTTCATATCAAGACCCTTGGGTCACATTTGGGCTCTACCTTGGTGCATCCTTTTTATACGCCCGTCGAAGACGGGACGTATTATGGGATCACCCGTGGCGTCCGGCGTCCGGTTGTCCGGGCGTCCGGGCGTCCGGGCGTCCGGCGGCGTCCACTTCTTTGTCCGGAGCATAACTCTGTCACTTGAAGTCCGATTGACTTCAAACTTGGCAATTATATTCTTCTCATCATTGCGGAGTGCAGTGCACAAGAACCATAACTCTACCTGGCCTATTTTTTGAGTTATTGCCCTTTGTTGTTTTTCAGACTTGAATCTTGTCCGGAGTATATCTCTTAAAGTATTATAGCTAGGATCATGAAACTTCATGGGTGTATAGACCTCACCAAGGGGGAGTGCAGTGCACAAGAACCATAACTCTACATGGCCTATTTTTTGAGTTATTGCCCTTTGTTGTTTTTCATACTAGAATCTTGTCCGGAGTATATCTCTTAAAGTATAATAGCTAGGATCATGAAACTTCATGGGTGTATAGATCTCACCAAGGGGGAGTGCAGTGCATAAGAACCATAACTCTACCTGGCCTATTTTTTGAGTTATTGCCCTTTGTTGTTTTTCATACTAGAATATTGTCCGGAGTTTATCTCTTAAAGTATAAATGCTAGGATCATGAAACTTCATGGGTGTATAGATCTCACCAAGGGGGAGTGCAGTGCACAAGAACCATAACTCTACCTGGCCTATTTTTTGAGTTATTGCCCTTTGTTGTTTTTCAGAATTGAATCTTGTCCGGAGTATATCTGTAAAAGTATTATAGCTAGAATCATGAAACTTCATGGGTGTATAGATCTCACCAAGGGGAGGTGCAGTGCACAAGAACCATAACTCTACCTGGCCTATTTTTTGAGTTATTGCCCTTTGTTGTTTTTCAGACTTGAATCTTGTCCGGAGTATATCTGTAAAAGTATAATAGCTAGGATCATGAAACTGCATGGGTGTATAGACCTCACCAAGGGGTAGTGCAGTGTACAATAACCATAAGTCTACCAGGCCTATTTTTTGAGTTATTGCACTTTGTTTTTTTTCAGACTTGAATCTTGTCCAGAGTATATCTGTAAAAGTATAATAGCTAGGATCATGAAACTTCATGGGTGTATAGATGTCATCAAGGGGGAGTGCAGTGCACAAGAACCATAACTCTACCTGGCCTATTTTTTGAGTTATTGCCCTTTGTCGTTTTTCAGACTTGAATCTTGTCCGGAGTATATCTGTAAAAGTATAATAGGTAGGATAATGAAACTACATGGGTGCAAAAAATATTCATTCAAAATAACCTCAGTTCTATTCAAACCCCCAGTTTATACTAAGCAGTGTGACGGGCGTATCTTGTGACAATTTGGCACCTTGTTTTTACATAGAATCAAAGAGCAAAATGGCATATCCTTCTTGCTCTTGCCTGAAAACATTCCAGGGTATTTATTTAATGAAGAAATTATCTCCTTGTTGACATCTGTCTATTTAATTAAAGTGATGTACCAGGGGTCAAAGAGACTCAAGTGAGCGATCTAGGACCATCATGGTCCTCTTCTTTGAATCTAGAGTGATCAATGTACATTCCAGTTAAAGAATTTTTGAAATGCCACCATTGGTTGACCTATGCAAGACCCAACTCCTTTTTCATATTTCAATTTTTCAGTCTTCCCAGATGCTCCTTTTTTGCCTGACGGGCCTCATATCAACTTACTGTAATTACAACTCAGGAAAGCAAACTCTTGTTACGTGTAGCCATATTGGCAATTTGTGGATGGACATCTCAGATAAAATAACTTGAAAGAAGATTTTTTGCAAGCTGATAAATTGAGTAAGGATAGAAAATAATGAAGAAAAAGGAAAATTTATTTGCAACAGCATACAGTGTTTTCACAATGTATTTTAAAGATAAATATATATTTTTTTTATAAATTAAGATTGTATTATACTATGGGTTTAATGATTGAAGAAATTTAATAAATGATATAGAAAAAAACTAAGACAGACATTAACCCTTTGCTGTTTAATCCCTGCTTTTTACGTGCCTGTGATTTTATGATTGAGAAAACTTTGTGAAAAAAGAATAAATTGCTTCTGACAAGCAATTTCTTCTTTTTCCACACTATTTTCTACCATACTGAATGGTTATTTTTCAAATTAAATCCACTTTAAATTTTCGTCTGCAAAACCTTTGAATTTGGACAGGTCCAAAATTTTGTAAAACAGGAAAGGGTTAAGCTTTGTCAGATAAGTAAAAAAGTGAGTTTTAATGAAATAATTCTAATTGATATGTCTTACCCACAACTGTGTTACTTAAGAAATTTGTTAATGTTCAAACTTTCTAGGTATAGATCATCAAGTTTAAGTGAGTGATCAAAGGTCAATTTTGTCTATACCTGTATAGACAAAATTGACCTTTGATCACTCACTCTAAATTGCGGGTCTCTACAGTATAACCATAGTACCTAAATGGGAAAAGAAAACAGGGGACTTAAAAATGTCAGGAAAATTTGGAGAGTAAAAAGAGTTACATTTCTTAGTATGCTTGATGAAATTTTAAAAATATGATTTATAGGATTAAACTACAATCATTTATTGATTTATTTAACCCTTGTCATGCTGAATAAAATTCTAGGCAAAAATGCATCAAAATCAAAGTGCTGAAGTTACTGGTTTCCCTGACTGTGAGTTAGTTTTTATTGTGAAAATATAATTTTTCAAACTTATCTGATTTATAAAGGAAATCAGGTGGTATCGACAGAAATCAGACTGCACATGAGTGCAGGCAGATCTTTGGCTAAGCCTCCTGCCAAGACAGGAATATTCCGGGATCAGCATGACAAGGGTTAATCATCATTCCCTAAATCTGCATTCTGAAACATTGATGAAATCTAGCTGGGAATCATTGTGAGGAAAAGATGAAATTGCTTGCATCAAGTACTTTTTCCTTTACTCAAATGATTTCTGCACTATAATTTATGGAATAAATTTTCCAAATTGATTAAATCTCTTTTGAGCTTTCATCTACAAACTCTTAAAAACCTGTCTAAAATTTTTTCAGGACTGTCAAAGAGTTCTGTGCAGTTGATTATCAATGACAAAACTTTTTGTAGGGGCAATATTGATTAGGACTTTTAAGGTAGCAACCCGTAATTATTCCACAATTTTTAGCCGACGGAGGTGGACGTATATTGGCGTCATCTTCTCCGTCTGTCCGTCCATCTGTCAGTCCGTCCATCCGTCCGTCCATCCGTCCACTTTTTTTGTCAACGCAACTCCTCCTAAGATTCTGGCTGGATTTTCTTGAAACTTGGTCAATGTTATCACCTCAATTGGTAGATGTGCATGAAGGAAGGATTTTATGGTTTGTTGATTTTTGCCTGAGTTATGCCCCTTAAAAACTTAGTCTCTGGGTCCACTTTTCTTGTCAACGCAACTCCTCCTAAGTTTCTGGCTGGATCTTCTTGAAACTTGTACAATGTTATCACCTCAATTGGTAGATGTGCATGAAGGAAGGATTTTATGGTTCGTTGATTTTTGCCTGAGTTATGCCCCTTAAAAACTTAGTCTCTGGGTCCACTTTTCTTGTCAAAGCAACTCCTCCTAAGTTTCTGGCTGGATCTTCTTGAACTTGGTCAATGTTATCACCTCAATTGGTAGATGTGCATGAAAGAAGGATTTTATGGTTCATTGATTTTTGCCTGAGTTATGCCCCTTAACTTAGTCTCTTGGGCTTATTGCCTCAGTTATGCCCCCTTAAAAATTAGTCTCTGGGGCTTATTGAAACTGCAGCCTTGTGAATGCAACTCTTCCTAAGTATCATGCTGGATCTAAATGAAACTTGGTGGATGTTATAAACGAAATTGGTAGATGAGCATGAAGTAAGGATTTTATGGTTCATTAATTTTACCCTGAATTATGCCCCCTTAAAACTTAGTATCTAGGGCTTATTGAAATTGCAGCCTTTTGAACACAACTCTTCCTTACTTTTTGTCTTGATTTAAATGAAACTTGGTCGATGTCATCACCATAATTTGTAGATGTACATGGATCAAGGATTTTATGGCTCATTTATTTCCCTGAATTATGCCCCCTTAAAACTTAGTGTCTGGGGCTTATTGAAATTGCAGCTTTGTGAAGGCAACTCCTCCTAACTTTTTGTCTTGATTTAAATGAAACTTGGTCATTTTGAATTTGGTTCTGTCAAAATAAGTAGTGTCTACAATTATTTTCGTGAAACAGCAGCAAAGTGGCGGTGTATTTTGTGACGATGGCACTCTTGTTCCAGAAGTAATGAACTTTAACTGTACGTGTTAACAAAGGTTTCCTAATGATTTTCATTAGGAAACCTCGGTCAACATTGTGAAAGATCTTGAGTTCCAAAATGTTGTGGAACAACAACAGGTCCACTACCTTAAATGCCTAATTTTATGATGGAAAAATTTGAATAACCAAGTATGTGAGAAAATGAATTTGTTAAATTTAAGAGTTCCTGCTCAAACTTAGAGTCTCTTTTTCTCAAATGATTAAAAATAGAGTGAAATTTTAGTAGAAATCTCGACAGGTAAAAATGATTATCAAGAGAAGTAACTCTTTCATTTATCAAATGGCAAAATATCAATAGTTACATTCCTTGGAAACAAAAAATAATATGTTTTGTAAAGTAAAGGCAAAACTTTCAAAACATAGTGCAGCCCAAAAGAAAACATTGTAAAATTAGGGGTGCTATTGTTTTTTAAATGATTGGGGTAGTGAGGAATTAAAAACTTAATGCTTTGGAAATTTTATTTTATGATATTTCAAATTCTTTACAATCAATTACACATCACATTTCGATTGCTCAGCCTTTGTTAATAGGCAGTTACAACTGTTTCACACTGGGGCATCGATTTCCATTCTTTCAAATTTTATAAGGGGGGTTGGGGTTGGTGTGTGTGTATGTGTGAGGGGTCGCTTCTGCCAATGGTTACATAGGTTTGTCCCAGGCAAAATAAAATCAGAATACTAAAACTAAATAAGAAGCAAATAAACAAGTTGAAATTAAAACAGTGAAGATTATTGAGTACAGAATTAAACTCATTACAAAATGTTAAACTTTTTTTTCTCAGACAAAGAAAGCCTTCGAAAGATCCAGAAAAATGAAGGAACCGGAAGAAATTCCGCTGGTTGTTGAAACACCGAAACTAGAGGAGCCTGAACCCACTGCTGTTGAAACTGAAAGGTAGGATTTATGCCTCTAATGAGTTACAAGGATTTTATCTAAATTCACAAAAAATTCTAAAGTGATCCTGAACGCATGGCAGGACTGCTCTTAATTGATTTGAAACCTGCTTTTGTCAATCAAGATTAAGGTAGAAACCTTCAGTAAATTTTTAGCTCGGCTGTCGGAGAAAACCTGAGGTATTGCTATCATGAGCCTTGTCGTCTTTTGAGTCGTTGTCATCGTAGTCGTTGTGTGAAAACTTTGACGTTTTGTAATATCTCTGGTTCTACTATAGGCATTCATTTAAAACTCAGCACACATGTTTACCATCAAAACAGCAACCTATTTTATAAAGGGGATAATTCTAGAAGCATTTTGTTACAAATTATGCCCCTTTTTTCAACTTGGATTTTTTTCCACCATACACCACTCAACAGTCGAGAGTAGGCACCTGTAGATGGTGCTCTTGTTTGCTTAATAAATTCATTTGGCCCAAATTTAAATTGTAATCTTAATGAACCCTCAATTTCTAACCCCTAATCTTATTATTTGACGAAGACCTAAACTTTGATTTTTCTTTTCTTGGAGACATTATTAGATACAAGTTTTGTTGAGTACCCATTTCAATTTGGTTTTTAGGGACAACTAATGAATGGTGTCATATTGAGAGACAAAATAATCAAATGAGAAATTTAATGTGAACATCTAAAGAATGTGATGTTGACAAACAATGTGCAAAATGATTCAAATGTGCTTGTTGCAAAAAAAGAAATTTTGCTCTGTACCTTTCCAACTTTTTTTCAAATATGTGACCCGTCACATGAAAAGGGACCACCTGGAAACTCTGTAAAAAATAAATATTTGGAAAAAGGATTTAGTCCAGCATTTGTCAACCAGAAGTTGTATTTCGGAAATTATTTCAAAGGAAGTTGGAATGCGCAGTCTGACCAGAGTCAACTCTTTTTCGCACTACCCAGATGGTCCCTTCTAACATGATGGGTCAAGACTAGGTAGATAAAGGAAAATCTAAGTGGGATGAGCAGCTAGGGGCTCAGAAAGGATGACGTGGTTTAAACCTGCTCTGTGTTCAGGATAAATATAGTCACAAACGTTTTACAAATGATACCCCACTTTGCATGTTCACACACATGCAAAGTAGGATACCATTTATAAAAGTTTGCAAATCTCTTTGCTTCCAGACTTCATGGCAGGTATTGGTTATACTAGGAACCCATGGTTAGGTGCCACATAGGAAGGTAGATCGCAAAGTCTGACCAGAATCAACTCTTTTTCCCACTTTCCAGATGGTCCCTTTTAACATGATGGGTCACCTCTAGGTAGATAAAGGAAAATCTAAGTGGTATCGCAGCTAGGGGCTCAGAAAGGAATGATGTGTTAAAAACCTGCCCTGTGTTCAGGATAAAAACATTTGCAAAATGTTTTACAAATGATAACCAACTTTGCATGTGCAAAGCAGTGTACCATTTATAAAATTTGGCTAATATCTTTACACCCTGAACACAGGGAAGGTACAAGAAATACCAGGAATCCATGGTTAGGTGCCACATAGGAAGGTAAATCGCCCAGTCTGACCAGAGTCGACTCTTTTTTGCACTTCCAAGATGGTCCCTTTTACTATGATGGGTTCCCTCTAGGTAGAAAAAGGAAAATCTAAGTGGGATGAGCAGCTAGGGGCTCAGAAAGGAATGATGTGTTAAAAACCTGCCCCGTGTTCAGGATTAAAACATTTGAAAAATGTTTTACAAATGATATCCCACTTTGCATGTTCATTCACATGCAAAGTGGGAAACCATTTATAAAAGTTGGCAAAAATCTTTGCTTCCATACTTCATAGCAGGTATTGGAAATACTAGGAATTCATGGTTAGGTTCTCCAGCAAGTGAAATATATTTGAAATGCTGGTAAGAAAGTGCCAGTTTACCCTATTTAATGAAAGGATTTTGCTAATTTGCCTAATTTACCCATTTATTCATGACAAGACATGGTTGATTTAATTTCAATAGCTGAATATGTAAAATTTTACTATTTACATGTCACCTGTTTCCAAAATATAATTTTCCGCAATTCAATGGGTCATTGAAATTCTCTCCCTTTACTCTTTAGAGTATGTAATTGAGCTGCACATTGGAGTCATTTTCAAAACCTAACAGCCTGGAACATTAAAAAATCTAAAAAAAGTTTGTCTTTATCAGTTATGCTTTTATTTCCATTTGACTTGAAAAATGAGAAAGAGAAAATGCTTGAAAACGAAGAAATTTGCCCATTATTATCATTATCTCCCTTTTCCACATTTTCTTTTAAATTTGATTTTCCAAAGGAATTTATGATCTGCAAATTCATTACTTTAACTTCGAACATGAAGTCTTTGTTTAAAAGAGTTTTAATTAAAATTTGGTTTGAGAAAAGAAAGGAAATGTGTTAGATGCATTAAATGTTTTGATTGAACTTACTTGTTTGAGAGACAAAAAAGGAAACAATCTTATTATTAGGTGCATTACAACTCCTGTTAGGTTAAAATCAAAAACACAAATTTTAAATACTGTGGGAAAAAGGTTTAGGTTGTGAACCAGTGGCGGATCCAGAGGGGGTTTGGAAGGTTCAAACTATCCGAAGCCCTATTATTCTATTTTTGATGTGTTTTTCAATAATTCCTTTTCCTGATATTCTCTACATATTCTTGTTGTGAACAAAGCTTTTATAGACAGTAGCCACTAAGATTAACCTGCACAATTGTGCAGTTTGATCTTAGCATGCATTCACTGCCTGTCATCTACTTGATATTTGTTGTAAAAATCTTGAAGCAATCTTGTTGATGCAATCTTGTTGATATGTAAAAATAGGAAATAAATTTAAAAGATATTTGAGCCTGTGGGTAACATTTCCAACAATTTTGAGCATGCAAAATGCAAAGTCTGACCAAAGTCTTCATAATGCTCATTGTAGATAGATTAGGTTTCAAAGTATCTTTAGACAGACGGGCTGGATTATAACCATTATTTCGGACTGTTTATTTTGCTCAATGTTTTCATTGCAGTAACATGATTTTTGGAAATGTCACGTATAGGCTCATTTAAATTCAGAAGGATAGGGGTTAAATTTGTTTATAATATGACCAACATCACATGAGTGAAATAACCCTGTTGGATATTTTTGATATTACACAGGTGTTATTACACTTGTGGTATAACTATGCAAAAGAGCTTAGAGCGAATAACAACGCTATTTTGTCAAAGCAAAAATGATGTCATAGTAAATATGGTGAAGTCAGTTTTAAATGGTGGTATAAGTTTTGCAGAAAATTGAAATGTTAAATTTCAAGAATTTTGATGCTTTTTTGCAAAAATTCGGATCATATCATAAATAGAATATAAAATTTGTGCTCATAGAACACCGGATTTATTAAACATTTCATCTTAAACAGATAAAAACTCGGCGCAGCCTCCTTTTTATCTCTTTATAGATGACTAGTTTAATAAATTCGGTATTCCATGACCACTCATTCAATATCCTCTATGTAAGACTATGAAGACGAGCACCCTCTTTATGTATATTCAACCCCCTCTTTACAAATATCCTGGATCCACGACTGTGAACTATGATTGTTGGTCATTTTGAAATGATCAGAGAACTTTTATTCAAAGGCTTGAATGGTTGGCTTGAAATATTAATCAAGAGCTTGTAAATTTCAATAATCTGAGGTTAGAAAGCCTTAATTGTGTATAATCCTATTTTAGGTGTAAAATTAATTAGGAGCTTTGACTTTTATGAAAAGCTTCATATGATTGAAACATATATTTAATATATACACTAAAGCACACACATTAATAACATAAATAAAAGTTAGTGAAAGATGTTTTTCAGTTCAAAAATTAATTGAAAGATATAAGTTATAAAATTATCATTGGGATAAATCATATATCAACAGTAGTATATCTATAGTTTTAATAATAAATAATGTAACATAAAATGTAGTATATAGATGGGGGGAGGGGGGGGGAGTCTAGCGATTAGAAGTAATGGTTGCTCGGATAGAACATTGTTTAGAATATTGTTTAGTTAATACTATTTTTTTAGTTTGATTGCAACAAAAGCTTATAGAGTTACTGTTGAACGCTTAATCCAGATTTCGAAGTTATCTGGGGCTATTGTCATGGCGTTGTGTCTGCCTTGCCTCCCGTCGTAAACTCTTTCTTTCAAAATCTCCTCAGAAACTACTGGATTGATTTTGACCAAACTTCACAGGAATGATCCTTGGATTGACCCCTTTCAAAGTTGTTCAAGATTTTTTTCAAATGATAAGGCTTTCAAGGGCGCGGCTAATTTCTAAACATGGTAATTTGTGACTTCTCAGAATATAATGGATAGATTTTCCATTATTTCAATGGTTTCTTGTCCCTGAAAGAAGTTCAGTGGGTTCAACTATCTGCTACCCAATTCTACAGCTGGGATGATTTGGGCTGGGTATTAAGTGTTTTTGCCAAGAAACACAACCCTGGCTACGGTTGGGCTCAAACCAAAGACCTCTTAGTAATGACAGCTGTAGGACCTTTACCAAAAGACCACCTGAAGGCAGTCAAGAATATTGTTTGGCTTATAAAATCGAACCGATAGTTATATTTGTACAAAGGTAAAATTTTATGATTTCAATACCAATTGAGAACAAGTGTAAATTTTATTGGTAATTTCATACTGTCATAGGATTATTCTCAAATTTCTGAATTCACTGATAGGTTTATTATGGGAGAGTGAGCGTTAAAAGTCAAAAATAATATTTGAAACTTTTATGGAAATTAAAAGGACAGAAAAAGGTATTTATCATTTAATTAGAAATTTGGTAAATTGGAGAAAAAAGGGTTTAACCCTTTGCTGTTTAATCCCTGCTTTTTATGTGCCTGTGATTTTATGATTTAGAAAACGTTGTGAAAAAAGAAGAAATTGCTCCTGACAAGCAATTACTTCTTTTTCCACACTATTTTCTACCCTACTGAATGGTTATTTTTCAAATTAAATCCACTTTAAATTTTCGTCTGCAAAACCAATGAATTTGGACAGGTCCAAAATTTTGAAAAACAGGAAAGGGTTAACTGAGGCCCACATGTCCGAGCTTTACATTGAGCCTGTTACAGAACAGGGCGGACCTGAGCAGTAGTTTTGTCCTGTATGCTCGCAATCTCCCTTTGATTATAACTTGATTTTCTTGAATTGTGGCTCATATGGGCATGTTAAGATGGCAGCACAACACTATAGTAAGTGCCTATGAATATATATAATAATATATTATAGAAATCATAATTGAGTGGATAAAAAGGTTGATGAGCAAAATATAATTAAGGCATTCAGGTACAATTTTGAGATTAAGAGTAAATGTGGATTTTATGGAGACATGACACTTAAAACCTAATCACACTGTATGAATCCACAAAGACATAAAAATTAAGAAAAGTTCAATTTTTAGCTCGTCTATTTGTAGAATAGGGGGGCTATTCTGGTCAAATGGGCGTCGGTGTTGGCTTTTGCGTCAGCATAATGCTTTGGTTAAGTTTTTTATGTGCAAGTGTTAAAATCTCTGTTTCTACTAAAGCTATTGCTTTGGAACTTTGCACATGCTTCTGTGACCATAATATCAGCCTCTAGACAAAGATTCATTACTCTGATATTGAATTTAGTGGAATTTTAATCTTTTTTCAGCCTCTATACAAAGATACTTTTCTCTTGACTCTCATTTAAATGAATTTTCCAATGTCAATATTGACTCGCGGTTACTCTCCAGCACTAGAAATAGTCGAGCTTCGCTGTCCTCCAACAGCTTTTGTAAAAATTGTAGAAAACAGATTTTAGTTAGAGAGTAAAAATTAAGATTTGGTTTGGCTTATAAAGAAGAAAACTTGTGACAAAAGTAAAGAATTTTGTTAGAAAGAAGTTATTGTACGAACTGATAAAGCTCTAATACATAATAATAGGCTAAATAAAATCGTCATGTTTCTATTAGAAGGGGCTGGTTGTTTATTTGAGGTTACACTTGTTAAGAAATGGAAAATGGCCAAAAATGTTGCTGCATTTGCAGACATTCTTCTACTTCTTTACAGCTGTAAATCTCCAGTAATGAAAACAGGCATTTTGAATGATCTAGGGTTCAGTGCACTTGAAAAATCAAAGAAAACTTTAAGCAAATTATTAATTAAAGCATTGAATTTACACAAAAGCTTAAGATTTGGTTAGGAAAAGTGTCATATACTGTTGATTGAAATCATTTTGACATCAATTTGGTGAGGATTGGGGCTTATTAGAGGCCTTAAAGTTTTCCAAAAATCACAAAAAACGTCAATCTTGACAGCTGAAGAAGGGGATGGGGTGCTATTAGAGCATTGGGCTCAAATATTTGTAAGTGCCTTTTGAAAATTAAACCTTCTCATTCTGTTCAAGGCATGATTATGCACAGTACCCAAAGGTGTGGCAGACAGTGTAGACTAAGATCAGCCTGCACAGATTTGCAGAATTAATGAAAATTGTCAAAATTTCTTATTGAGCCTGTGCGTGACATTTCCAACAATTTAAAAACGTTTGTGGGATGCAAACATGGAATAGCGTAGACAGACCTTATCTATCTACTTAACACATGGTGAAGACTCTGGTCAGACTGTGCAAATGCACAGGCTGGCCAGAGTCTTTTCTATGTGCATATTTGAAATTGTTGGAAATCCCACGCACAGGCTCAATTGGTCTTATTTAACCTTTACTAAGTTCTGTAATTCTAAATAATCTAAAAAAAAAAAAGATACATACATGAAAAGGGACAAGGAAAATTATGAATAGGTGAAATCAGATAAAAGTAATATTCATGTAGACTTTGAACATAATAGATTGTTTGAATAGGACTATACAAATTTAGTTTTTTACGAAAAAGGTCAATAATTATTTTCAACAAAGCACAAGTTTTCAATAATTAGTCCCCTACCGGTGTTCACACCGGAGGGGACTATAGGTTTGCCCTCCGTCTGTCCGTCCGTCCATCCGTCTGTCCGTCCGTCTGTCCGTCTGTCCGTCTGTCCGCTCAAATCTTGATCCCGCGATAACTTAATAACTAAGCAAGCGTTTTTGATGAAAGTTGGTATATGACTAGATGGCAATGTGTAGATTATGCACATCATTTTATTTTTGTTTTTCGACTTAAATTGAGGTTGCTATGGTTACGGAAATAGTGAAAATATGGCCAAAAATGGGATCCTGCGATAAGATAATAACTAAGCAAGCTAGTTTGATGAGACTTGGTATATGACTATATGGCAATGTGTAGATTATGCACATCATTTTATTTTTGTTTTTAGACTAAAATTGTTGTTGCTATGGTTACGGAAATAGTGAAAATATGGCAAAAAATATTGGATCCTGCGATAAGTTAATAAGTAAGCAAGCTAATTTGATGAGACTTGGTATATGACTAGATGGCAATGTGTAGATTATGCACATCATTTTATCTTTGTTCTTTGACAAAAAGTGCGGTTGCTATGGTAACGGAAATAGTGAAAATATGGCAAAAAATGGATCCTGCAATAACTTAATAACTAAGCAAGCTAACTTGATGAAACCTGTTTTAAAATGTAAAAAAAATTATAAGCCATGTTAGTCAGGGTGGTGATGCAGCAGTATTAATCACCTCCAGTGAAAGTTCTCATTTCTTACCAACAAGACTGAAGAAAAACATCTTGGATCAGACAAGGTAACTGTTATTATACCCCCCACCTACGAAGTAGAGGGGGGTATATTGGTTTCACCATGTCTGTCTGTCTGTCCGTCCGTCCATCCGTCCGTCCGTCCGTCCGTAGACCTTTTCGTTTCCGGACTCTAACTCGAGAACCAAATGACCTACAATCATGAAACTTTATACAAATGTTCCTTATGACCCAAGGAAGTGCCCTATTGTTTTTTGGTCATGTAGGTCAAAGGTCAAGGTCACAGTCAGTCTTAGTTCAATTTTTGTTTCCAGACTCTAACTCCAGAACCAAGTGGCCTACAATCATGAAACTTTATCCAAATGTTCCTTATGACCCAAGGAAGTGCCCTATTGTTTTTGGGTTACATAGGTCAAAGGTCAAGGTCACAGTAAATTTTTGTTCAATTTTTTTTTCCGGACTCTAACTTGAGAACCAAGTGACCTAGAATCATGAAACTTCATGCAAATGCTACATGTGACCTCAATATTAGTTACAAACACATCCTGCACTAATAGCACTTGCATTCTGACAAAGCGCTTGTGGGGGGTATTAGTCCGCTTTGCGACAGTTCTAGTTGATACTATTTCTTGCATCTGCCTATTGCTTGCATGAATTGTATAGTGGGCACAGCAGAGACAACAACTCATGTAAGTCTTGTTTAACCCTTTCCAAAACAAGACCTGGTTTTGACGTCCCTGATAGAATTGGCGTGGGAAAACATTGAGACAAACAAAGCCGGTAGGGGACTTATGTCCATGTCGAACATGGCTCTTGTTTCAACTAGGATTCCAACATTGGGTACCATTTCAACTAAAAATTGTAATTTGAAAATCTTTTTTTGCATTGAAAATATTTTCATTACCTTATATAATCGAAAGACTTCCCCGAATTAATTTTAAAAATCTTGAAACTCATCTTTGACTTTGTTCAAACATGTGAAAAAAAATGAAGAAATGGTGCCAAATTTGAATGTTATAAAACTTCAATTGGAAGTGTTTTTTTATAACTTGTTCTCTGAGAAAATTACTTTTTTTTCTCATATTTTATACAAAAGTTCCCACTGCTATGTCAATGGTGTTATGATGAGCCTTGGCTAATTTTTTCTCACTCAAAAGCTATCAAACATCACAACTTGCAGTTACAAAATTTATCATTCTGTATGTGAGCTGTCGAAGCAGGAGGCATATGTATTATGCCTTTCGACTTCCACCGAAGCCATTTAGGTTACAGAAAATTTGAACAACTCAACAAAATGCTTTATGAATTACTACTTATAAAAGAAGATAGTTTAATGCACATGCATTAGGGTTCATTTTTAGCTCACCTGAGCACAAAGTGCTCAAGGTGAGCTACTGTGATCACTCACCTTCCGTCGTCCGTCCATCACCCATCCGTCCGTCCGTCCGTCTGTCTGTCCGTCTGTCCGTCCGTCCGTCCGTCAACAATTTCTTTAAACATCTTCTCCTCCTAAACCACTGGGCCAATCAAGCTGAAACTTGGCAGGGATGTTCCTTGGGTGAAGCTCTTCAAAAGTTGTTAAAAGAATTTAAATCTAGAAATAACTCTAGTTGCCATGGCAACAGAAAGGCTGAAAATCGCGAAAATCTAAGAAAAAATTCTTCTTCTCCTAAACCACAAGGCCAATTAAGCTGAAACTTGGCAAAGATGTTCCTTGGGTGAAGCTCTTAAAAAGTTGTTAAAGAAATTTAATTTCATCAAAAACTCTGGTTTCTATGGTAACGGAAAGGTTGAAAAATGGTCAAAAATGGACAAAAATCTTTAAAAAAAATTCTTCTCCTCTTAAACAACAAGGCCAATCAAACTGAAACTTGGCAGAGATATTCCTTGGGTGAAGCTCTTCAAAAGTTGTTAAAAGAATTTAATTTCATCAAAAACTCTGGTTTCCATGGTAACGGAAAGGTTGAAAAATGGCCGAAAATCTTAGAGAAAAATCTTTTCCTCCTAAACACTAGGCCAATCACGCTGAAACTTGGCAGAGATGTTTCTTGGGTGAAGCTCTTCAAAAGTTGTTAAAAGAATTTAATTTCATCGAAAACTCTTGTTTCCATGGTAACGGAAAGGTTGAAAAATGGCCGAAAATGGCTGAAAATCTTTGAAACAAATTCTTCTCCTCTTAAACCACAAGGCCAATCAAGCTGAAACTTGGCAGAGATGTTTCTTGGGTGAAGCTCTTCAAAAGTTGTTAAAAAAATTTAATTTCATCATAAAACTCTGGTTTCCATGGTAACAGAAAGGTTGAAAATGGCCAAAAATGGCTGAAAATCTTTGAACAAATTCTTCTCCTCTTAAACCACAAGGCCAATCAAGCTGAAACTTGGCAGAGATGTTTCTTGGGTGAAGCTCTTCAAAAGTTGTTAAAAAAATTTAATTTCATCATAAAACTCTGGTTTCCATGGTAACAGAAAGGTTGAAAATCGCCAAAAATGGCTGAAAATCTTTGAACAAATTCTTCTCCTCCTTATCCACAAGGCCAATCAAGCTGAAACTTGGCAGAGATGTTTCTTGGGTGAAGCTCTTCAAAAGTTGTTGAAAAAATTTAGTTTCATCAAAAACTCTGGTTTGCATGGTAACAGAAAGGCTGAAAAATGGAGGAAAATTGCTGAAAATCTTAGAAAAACCTCTTCTCTTCCTAAACCACTAGGCTAATTAAGCTGAAACATGGTAGAGATGTTTTTTGGGTGAAGCTCTACCAAATTTGTAAAAATAATTGTATTCAATTAAAATCTCTGGTTTACATGGTATTGGAATGTCAAAATATTGCCAAAAATATCAGAGAAGGTTAATCTTCGCCTTAACTATTTGGCATATTTTTAATATGGCAGGAATATTCTTAAGGCTTAGGTCTACTAAACTTGAATTCAATTCCATCATTGATAACTTTGTTTGCAATTAAAAAGAAAATCAAATTGCTGTAGGAGGAAATTAAAGTCTGTTTCTTTTAAATCCACCCCAAATGTACATCAGACAATTTCTGGTATTTATAACATTGTTGACAAGTGATGAGTTGACTTACTCAGGTGAGCGATATAGGACCATCATGGTCCTCTTGTTACATGATGGGTCATTTTACTTGACCAACGACCAATGAGGTTGATATGACAATGTCTGTCCATATACTACAAGTGGACATACTGCCTAAATAAAATATTGACCATAACAGACAATGGTTGACCACTATACAATATTTACAGAATGGATTAGAACTTCAACATATCTATTCTTTATTTGTCTAAATGATTATCATAGCCTGGTAACTTGCTGTGAATTTCCAAACAATTCGCTTTCAAAATCACATTCATAAGAATAATATTGCAGTTATATCAGTGACCCAGCACAAAACTGTTGTAACTGCCTATTTGTTTATAGGCAGTTACAACTGTTTCACGCTGAGGCATGGAGTTTGTAGAAAAATCTGTAGGATGAGTCTATTATGATTCTATTCTTTATAGGTTGATACTGGGATTGCTGTATATATAAATTTCTTAGAAAACGATTCTACAAATGATCATAAGTTGATTTACTCCTCCAAATAAAACGATTAATCATCAGTTCTATTGTGATTTGAAACTAATTGCCCAACACTACTAGTTCATCTTGTAGAAATTTATTGTAGAAGCTGAATCTTAAACTAATTAACAGCTAGATTTGGAATTTCACAAAGTATATAGGCTCAAAGGAGTGCTTATGTTTCATGTAAGTTAAATAATGTGATAAAAAAAAAAGGAAAATAAGACTTGAATTGAAAAAAAAAGTTATGTCTTGACCTGTGACAGAGATTGTCGTAAATTAAAGTGAAATGTGAATAAAAATCAATGTCCTTTTTATTATCGAACAAGTATTGAAATCGGCAAATGACACTTGTGAATACATGCATACTAATAAGATCTTTACACTCAAATTATTTTCAATAAAAACAAATTTATTACCACATTTAAATCACAATTGTAAGGAAAACTTCTGTTATTAGCAAACTTTATACAACCTTAGCCCACGTAATTATCTGGCTCACGTCAAAATAAGCCACTATTTTCCCAGAGTAAAAAAAAAGTTTTAAGCAAATCACCAAAGCCACCAGGGATCGGCACTAACTCCTTTGAGTAAGGAGTCCACTGGACTCCCAGCTTATATGTTCAAAGAGTCCAAACTCAAAGTAAGGAGTCTGAATTTTTATATTAGGATAACTATGTGTAAAAGAAGAAATTGCTTGTTACAGGCAATTTCTTCTTTGCCACAAATTGTTCCCTCGCAGAAGAAGATTTTTTCTTTCAAAATAACTACATGTACTAGAAAATTGTAAGTGTTTTGTTCAACAACTTTTGTAGTAAAGAGATTTTTTATTTTCTCAAAATATTCTCATATGATCCTGGGAGTTCACCGTTCTCCTTAATTGTAAATTAAAGGAGTTCCAACTGGTAAACAAAGAGTCTTGGACTTCTGGACTCCCCCTTAGTATCAAAGCCTGCCAAAGATCAAGGTCATGATTGACCAAGTGGAAGCTTCAGTGTGTACGGTGAGCCTTGATTGTTTGTTTGTTTTTGACCTCTATAGATTCTAAATGGTTTGAAATGTCTACGCAAATTTAACTGTTGGCTGATAATTATTATTAAATAACTGCCTTGAGAAATCGTTTAAGAGAGAATTTTTTTTATTTCTCTTTCCAAATTGTTTTTTTGATTGCGTAGATAATTATATTCTCCTATTTTTTTTGCAGGGAGTGGGTAGGTTGGGGGGGCACTGTTTACAAAGGATAATAATGTTATACCAAAAAGATCTACTTCTTCCGCTGTTTCATTTCATGGACCCCACCCACAGCGTTATAATGGATTTTCAGTGTATTGTTCTTTTTTACCGATATTACATGATAACACTTACTTAACGCATTAGCACTGACCTATGAGCCTATATCATTTGTCTGTAGTAACTTCAGAAAAATACTTTTATTTCAAGATAATTGTTCATGGACAACTGCCTTGAGAAATTGTTTGTTAAAGAGAAAATTTTTTATTTCTCTTTCCATTTAGAAAAATGAGAAGCCCACACATGGGTTAATGTTTGATTTCAATCTAACAGTGAAGAGGGCAAATATTTAGACAAAACAAACATCTTTTGTCCTCATAGGATGTCAACATTAAGACCAGTCTTGATTGAAATACCGTATTTCATTTTATTTCAGAATTCTTGTGATAGGAATCATAGTGATATTTTTTTGTGTTATTGAAATTTAGGTATTTATAACTAATAATAACAAGTAGACCTGTATCTTTAGGGATTATTTTCAGAAAAGAATCAAACACTGTTTCAAACAGTCTTCAATTCTTTTCTGAAGTTGATTTTCAGATGGTCATACAAACTTTAATCAGATACTTTTGAAGTCCTGTCTACTTACTCAAGGGCTTAGCTCCCGTTACACAATTTACGCAACTGCGTAAAAGAAATAATCCTGTATTGAAAAATATTGTTGATGAATGATCATAACAACGAAACTACAGCTTATTCAAGCTGTAGTTACCATGATTTGATTATTCACCAACACTCAAATCATAAAGGGAGCGATTGGAGTACATTCACCTTTATATTATATATTCTTTAGTTGTCGCCTTATGATTGCGTAAAAAATTCTAAGTCCTAGATACGCCTATGTTTCTCACAGACTCTCAACACTTTTGTCCCTTAAAACCATGGTAAAACCATGTAAGAATACATATGTTCAAACCCCTTTACAGAAATTCTGAATCAACCTTTGTATTAAGGTCATAGAATAGATATATGGACAGGAATCATTGAGTACTTTAGTACCCATGGGTAACGAGATACAGGGGTTCAAAATTCTTCTTGTCCCAGCTCTACTCTTGTCCTCAAAGTAGGAAAATTTTTCATGTGTTTTCTTTATAGCGCAACCAAACTTTACAATAAAGTGGGATAACTGTAAATACATTTTTGTAATAAATTTCCCAGAAATATGCCCCTTTTTCCACTTGGTTATTGCTACTTTCAATAAGTTCCTGCAGTCAAGACTAAGCTTACTATATCTGCTATTGTTGTGCTCCTGTATAAACTCATTGCTGAGTCTTGAGCAAGTATGAGGCTTTGCCTTAAAACATTTTAATTGAACTTGTGTTTGCCATTTTAATCTTAAAAGCAGACTTGATAACTTTTATATCATTCTCTCAAGCCATAAAATGATCAAAGAGAGGGGGATTTTAAATCTGGATGAATTTATCTATGTTTGACATGACATTTACCTGACGTTATTCATACACAAGATACAATAATGAATGATAGGGTGACAAAATTAAACGAACATACTTGAATCGTTTGATTGTTACTAGGATAATCTTGTTTAGAAAAGATTAATTATTGTTTGACTTCAGATTTTGATACATTGCCATTGGTATCTTACCGATTTTGGTCTCCTTTCTTAAAACTTTGCCTTTGTATCATTATGTACACTATTATTTGAGCCTTTGCATGACATTTCCAACAATTTCAAATGTTCGTCAGGGGTGAAAATTTAGTAGAGTAGACAGCAACATACTGCATGTATAAAGTTATCTAATGGTCTACAGATACTTTGAGACCTTATCTATCTTCTAAATAAATAGTGAAGACTCTGGTCAGACTGTGCAGATGCACAGGCTGGTCAGAGTCTTTGCTTTGCGCATATTTGAAATTGTTGGAAATCTCACACACAGGCTCATTTTCAAGTAACCAAAAATTAATCAAGCTGTTCACGACATATTTCCGCTGTACACAAAGCTTTGGAAGACAGTAAAGACAAAGATCAGCCTGCATGGACATGCAGGGCCGCCACCATAGCGCAGTTGGTTAGGCATAAGACTTCCAATCTGGAAGTCGTGGGTTCGATTCCCCGGTGGCGGCAAATATCCTTTCCGACGTTTGTGTCTCACCAATGGGTAGATAATCGTTAACCTATGTGAGATAGTAGTTGGAGGCTAGGAAAGGGTGTAATGGTAGTACAGGTGAAGGAAATACCAGGACTCCATTGTTAGTTGCTCCGGCCACAGCGATATAACTGCAAAATTGTTGAAAGCGGCGTAAAACCCAAACAAACAAACAAACAAAGCATGGACATGCAGTCTGATCTAAGCCTATTTACTTTCTACTTGAATAGTGTTGTGAAATAACATTGTAGGCAATCAAGTGGAATTGTCCCTCACATTGGGCAACTTATATGAGATACAAATTTTGAATTTAACAGGATGAGGGTTTGGACTTGTTTGGACATCAAACAAAAAAGAGGGCAAATATGTTAAAGTGAGGCTTTTAATGATTCACATTTACACAAAAAGTATGTTTTTAAATTATAATAGTGTTTTGCATATCATCCTCTCAAATTGTAATTTGTCTATTCCAGTGAAAAGCCAGACTCCAAACTTGACTTAAAAGTACCTGAACTACCTTCTTCAGCGGACACAGAGAAGAAACAGCGTAAAGAAAAGTCAAAACCAAAACGGCATTTAATAGAGACTGGAGATGAACAACCTAAAGATATAGATCCAGTTGTAAGTAAAAGTTTTACGCCACTTTCAACAACCTTTCAGTTATATCCTGGCTGGAGCACCAAACAATGGATTCCTGGTATTTCTTACACCAGTACAACTATTACATCCTTTCCTAGCCTCCAGCTGCTTAATCCCACATAGGTCTATGACTATCAACCCATTGGTGGGAGACAAATAGTCCAAAAGGATGAGTGCTGCTGTCAGGAATTGAACCTGGGACCTTTTTTATGATAGTCTGATGCGCTACTGCTGCAGTCAGCATTATAACATTTGTATAATTATGATTTTGACTGTACAGTTTTGCATTCAAGGAACAGAGAAATTTGTAAACTAAAATTTTAGTTATCATAGGATTATATATAGTCATCTGAAAATAGGAATGTAAAAAGTGAATAGTAAGTTGCATTCACAATTAATTCTTTTACTTAAGAAAATGTTGCTTAATTTATTCCAGCTCTTAAATAATGAAAAATTGAGATGTTTGTTTTCTATAAGGGATTTTTGCTTCAGGCTTGCTTATTTTATCCATTGATAATTCATACAATATTTTTAATTGATTTGGAAGTTTTAAACGATATATCAACTTCTCCTGCTATGGCAGTTAGTGAAGACAAATATCAACCTGCACAGAATGTACAGTCTGATCTTAGCCTACTTTATCTGCTTTCTAGATAATTGTTGTGAAAAAACATAGCCAATTTATTTGAAATAAAATTTCAATTTAACAGGACAATAGTTAAACCTTGTCATGCTGAATAAAAATAGTTGAAAAATTACATTAAAATCAAAGTGCCAAGAGCACACGATGTACCAACTTTTAGTCAATTTTTATTTTGAAAATATGATAACAAGTATTTTGTGGTTTAAAAAGGAAAATAAAGTGGTATGGACTTAGATCAGTCTGCAAATGATTGTAGGCTGATCTTTGTCTCTTCCTCCTGGCATAGCCTGAATAATCCCTGTTCAGCATGACAAGGGTTCAGAGATATCTCTTTTTTTTTTCCTAGGAATTGTTGAATGAACAAAATCGTCAGATACGCAGTGAGATAGACTGGTCAACAATGGATACCAACGGATTGGAGGATACCAATAAGGTTTGTTATGCTAATCATTTAGAATGGAATAAGATACCATCTTGCTGACCCATAATAAGAAGAAAGAAAAAAAAATGTTACCAGTCATGCAAAAAGAGACCATCAGGGATCTCGGTAAAATTTTGAAATATTTGGAAAAAGGATTGCCTCCAGCATATTTTAGTTATCCGTAAGGCACATTTAGGAAAATTGTTTATACAAAGGTAGAAAAATCATTTTAGATTAAGAAACTTTGATGTTTGCAAGAAGTTTCGACCCTGGTCAGTCTGTGCTGATCACAATTTTAGATTTATAAAATGAAGTCAAATGGTTACATGAGGACTTGTGTCAATAAAAATTCCAGTTAGCGATATAAATTGAAGAATTGTATTCACTTAAATTCCTGTTTGAACATAGAAGATTTGTTCCTCGTATGAACTTTTCAGAAATGACCAGCTTGTAAATAACATTTTGTTTTTATTGGGTCTTATTTACAACACCCATGTCAGATTACAAAAAATAAGACACGTAAAAATAAAAAACACTACATTTTGGATAAAAATAGCGAAAAAAGACGACATGAAAATAACACAAAGTGTGGTAACAATTTGTTTTAAGATCTATGTTTATATTACAGCGTCAGCCGCAGATCAAGTCATGGATCCAAGGAAGGCTTGCGCTCTCACAACAATCTAGTCGATTTGAACTTCCTATGGACATGAAGAGATTAGAAAGTAAGCATCTTTTAAAAAGTTGGGGCTTTGAATATCAAAATGAATAATATATTGTTTCTTGGCTAAGAATTTTAAGGATATAGTTTTATTATTGATTGACTAAGTCTATCTGTCATTCTTTTACCTTAAATAAGAATAAATTCAAAACCTTTATCCATATCATGCTGAATTAAAAAGTTGGCAGAATTGAGAAAAATTCAGCTATATAAGTACTCAATGTTCTTATTTGAATTAGTACCTTATTTGGAAAAGAAATGCTAACTTTTTTTGGTTAAAAAACAAAAAAAAGGTGTTACAGACTAAATCAGACAGCTTATAATGTGCAGGCTGATCATTGTCTATATCTCCTACTAAAGCATTCGGAACATCATGCGGCCATTTCCATAAACTGCATCAGACCTCGGATGTAATATAAGGAGGATAGGTATGAAACAAAATTGTGCATTTTGTTAGGCAGAAACAGTGTAAGAAAAACTAGCACTTTTGGTTTATATCTTTTATATTAAATAATGACTGAAAAATCGTAATTTTTGAGAATGACAAATCATTCTTTTTCAGACGTTAATAAAGAAACTAAAGATATTTATTTAAGGATACGATGGTTTCACCTCAGTGACTTAAACGAGTAGCCTTGGCGACGTTGAATATTTTCACTCAAAGTTTTGAGGGCTAATGCCATTTTAACTCCATCTATGTACATCGAGGTTGATCATGAGATTGGCCGAGTGGTGTTCCGAATGCTATTAAAGCAGGATTTTTCCTGGCTCAGCAATGACTAGGGTGACCAGACTCAGTTCATGATTTAGTCAAAACTACTGGCTTTATATTTGTACAACAAAAATGTCTAAACAAATTATGGTAGAATCACATAAAAAATTCAGTAGTGGCATTGATATGTAGAATGACCTTACAGTCTTGTTAAATATTTTGGATATTAGACAAGAGTCTACACTAGTGTAATAAATATGTAAATGTATACAGAGCAAATAGGAACAATCCAACATCATTTCATTTCCACAAAAATCATCCTACATGTAATAATGTTATTTTACAGAGTTGATGAATTTTAATGGTTTGTCACAAAATATTTGGTTTTATTATAAGTATTAAAAGTACTAAAGGTTTTTAAATTGGTGATAATGAGTTGCCAAATTTATTAAACTTGCCATCTTAAACAGATACAAAAAAGACAAAGCTTCATGTAATATACAGTAAAATGTGTATTAGGAAACCACTTATGGGACCACCAAAAAGCAGTTGTTAAAGAGAATGTTCGCTTAGTAAATGTTTTACTTACAAATTAGAAGCATTATGTTGATAAAAAATGTATTTTATTGCAAATTTCTCAATAAATCTATGTTGTTTAAACTCAAAAGAATTGTCCCATTCATTTAAATTTACATTTAGTGCAATAATATCTACTTTTTAAAATACTTTGATTTAAAGAAGGAGAATTTAATGGTTGCCTAAAAAAAAGTTGCATAATAGTCGAGGTTGCTTGAGCAAGATTGACTGTACTAAACGGATATGTTTCTTTTTTTACAGGTATGACACCACAAGAATATGTCAAGAAACACTGTATTATAACTTCACGCAGAAATAATCTTTATCAAAAAATATTTTTGAAAAATAAAGATAAATCACACACTTTATTATTTAAGGTATGTACTTTTTGAGTTTTTATCAATCATTTGTTTATCAAGAAACCTTCTGTTCATATAAGAAAAGTCAAACCTAAATGCTTAACTAAAATGTATTTAGCTCATCTGTTTTCAGAGTAAACCCAAGGCATTGCTATAGCCTTGATATTGTCATCATTCTTGTTGTCATCATTGATTTTGGTGTCATCATGGTGCGATAACTTTGACATTTTATGATATCTCTGGTTCTGCTAATGGCATTCACTTGAAAATTGGCAGACATGTTCATTATCAAACAACAACCTATACTATCAAGGGGGTAACTCTAAATGCATTTTGTAAAAATTATGCCCTTTTTTCCACTGAGACTTTTTAACTATCAAGCACACAATATCTGGGCGTAGGCACCCATAGGCTATGCTCTTGCTGATTAACTCTAAGTATATGTGAAATAAAATACAAACATAATTGCAAGATTGAGGTCATGTTGAAAATAATTAACTAGTGTTTGTGAAATGCATAATTGAGTAAACAAGTCATCTTAAACAACAACAAATACTAGAGTTTAAGGAATTTATGGTGCGAATCATATGAAGAGTTAGATGATTGATTGATTGAATGGAGTTTTACGCCGCTTTCAACATTATTTCAGTTATATTGCGGCGGCTGAAGCACCTAACAATGGATTCCTGGTATTTCTCTCACCAGTACAACCATCACATCCTTTCCTAGCCTCCAGCTGCTATCTCACATAGGTCTACGATTATCGACCCATTTGTGAGAGACAAATAGTCGGAAAGAATGAGTGCCGCCGTCGGGGATCGAACCCGGGACCTCTAGATTGACAGTCCGACGCGCTACCAACTGCGCTATGACGGCGGCGAAGAGTTAGATGAAGTCTGTACTTTACAAGTGTCTTGAAAAATGATGTCACCACATGCATTATGATGCAAGTTTCACAGTGAGGTTATTGTTTCTTTTACCCTAACAGCCCGTGTCATAGCACAGTTGGTAGCCCGTCGGGCTGTCAATCTAGAGATCCCGGGTTCAATCCCCTACGGTGGCACTCATTCTTTCCAATGGGTTGATAATCATAGACCTATGTGAGATAACAGCTGGAGGCTAGGAAAGGATGTAGTTGTTGTACTTGTGAGAGAAATACCAGGAATCCATTGTTAGGTGCTCCAGCTGCCACGATATAACTGAAAAAATGTTGAAAGCGGCGTAAAACTCCATTCACTCAATCAATCTTTTACCCTAAGCTCATTCAGGGATAATTCTTACTCAGAATATCATGTGCAGAAATATCTCATTTAGCCAAATCTAATGAGAAATAAAGAATTTCTGGCAATTCTCCCAAATCTGTCTCTAAATTTCATTTTACTTTGAGATTTTTTCTCTCATTTAGTAAGTTTCAATGAAATTTCTGGCAGAAAAATGAGAGAATCTTTCAATATCTCACCCCAAAATGATGCCTGCTCATTTAGTTATTTATTTCACTAGCGTAATAACTCCCTTGCAATATCAAAAATATTCAAAGTGATTATTTCATTACTGTGCCATAGATCACAACTATTACAGATAAGCTTATTTCGTTATTTTCAGGATTTAGATAAAACATTAAAAGAAGTTTTAGTCAACACTATTACAACAGAACAGATACATGAAATACTCAAATTACTAGAAGTTGATGAACAGACGAAGGTGGATTTTAGGTTGTTTGCTGGTATGGCGGCCTACGCAGAACGTGTTCTCTACCCAAAATATGTGTAAGTAATTTAACCCTTGTCATGCTGAACCCAGAATTTTCCTGCTTTGGCAGGAGATATAGACAAACATCAGCCTGCACATTTGTGCAGTCTGATGTTAGTCTACACCACCTATTTCTCGATTTCAAACCAGAATTGTCAATAGATTTAGTTTATCAAATAAAAATTGAACTACAGTAGGAACTCTCAGTGCTTTTTGTCATTTGATTTTGATGAAAATTTTTAGCAAAAATTTTTCAGCATGACAAGGGTTTACATCTAAAGATGGATAAAACCCAAACTACCCTATTGATTTTATAGATACGGTACTAAGGGCAATCTTTCTCTGGTTTCTTTATTTTGACCTGTCACTGGAAAATAGACCGTCTGGGAGTTCTTTAAAATGAATTATCTAAAGGAATTTGATCCAGCATGGGTCAACCAAAAGTCACATTTCAAATATTCTTTCACTGGAAGGTACATTGATCATTCTAGATTCAGAAAAAAGGGATGGTGCAAAAAGTTTCGATCCTAGTCAGACTGCGCAGTCTGACCAGGGTCGACACATTATGCACTACCAAGATGGTTTCCGCGTGATGGGTCATAATTATACACATTAAATATTATGCGACCCGTCACATGAAAAGGAAACTTCTTGAAGCTCCATAAGGTTTTATCCAACAGATGTCAAGGGCAAAGTAGTCAAGGAAGTAGGTCATGGCACAGACCCAACACTTTGCGTAAATTGAATTCCTATTTGTTGATCAGTAAGCAGTAAAATAAAAGTGTTTTTATTGATATCCTGATGCCATGTTATCAAAAGATTGGAGCAAATTGTTTTACAGGTGTCCAACTGTCTGTCAGTCTGTCTACAAGAACTTAATCTACAAACTTATCATTTTCCCAAAACTTAATTTACTCTCATTGGTCATAAAGGTTACTCTAACTAATCCAGAACTTTGAAGGTTAAGATCATCAAACAAGATCAAGGTCAATTGTCAAGGTTATACTGTTTCGGGGAATTAGTGTTTTATGAACACCTCGTGTTAGCACTGCTCTTTTGGAACAAAGCTTTAGGATATTTTTGTTTCTTTGGCTATCAAAATGCCAATGTCCTTATTGTTGGCTTGACAGCATATAACTTTGAATATCTTTGTTGATACTGAAGATATTTACTTGAAGCATGGCAATAGTACCCATATAAATATGAATACTCACTATCATACAATAGCTAACCATACCATTTTCTTATCTTGTCAGTTTTAAATAAGTCTAGATTGCAATCCATTCTCATTAAATGTAGATTATTTACATTTCATGAACCTTTTTAATCCAAAGTGCACACATGGACATGTTATTTCATTTGAACCCTACTTAAAATATCATTAGGCAGCATGTGTTTATATTTAATCAAATAGAAAGAGCTGTTTTATTCATAAAAGGCTTCTTACAAAACTTCCAGTACTGAAGAATATCTAGAACAATTAATAGAACTAGAACTAATTAGTGATCTTCTGGGGTGAGTTACAAGATGTTTGATTGGCTAAACAATAATCTGGCTTAAATTTCATTTGCTAAGAGAGTTAACTTGCATGACTTGATTGGCTATGATAATATGTGGTTAAGTATTGATTGGTTTAGAAAGTTAAAATTTGCATGACATTGAATTGCTTTGTTTTTACCAGCTTTGTAAAAAAACTTGCTGTCCAAGCTAGCTACTCATTAATTTTTTTTAATAATCCTTGCATGATTTGTAATATTATACAGGAATTATAATTTATTTTAAACAACTTGCATGCCTTTTAATGCTTTAATAAGATTTCTAACTAATATACATTAACATTCATGAATTGATATAATGACCTGCAAGCCTGCACTACGCTCAAGATGACAAAACAGCACTTACAGTATCCCTCTTATACCCCGCTTTAAATGGAAGTGCATGTGTAAAGCAGGGTATAATTGGAAAACTTTTTGAACCATTTATCATCCTGAATGCAGGGCTGCTATATTGGTCATACTTGGGCCTTTTTTCCCTGCAGTTATGAATTAACCTTGGCTCTGCCAAGTTTTCTATCTATTTTTGGATGACGTGTTGAATAAATTTTGTATTTTATGAGCACAAATTTGATATTCTATTAATAATGTTACCTGAATTTTGTGATAAATTGAGGAATTTTCAGAAATCTATTGTTTCAAGTTATTCCACAAAACATATTAATTGCATTTGCAAATTGACATTACCAGATGCCATATGATGTCATTTTACAATGAAAAAATAGCATTGCAATAAGTTTTTATCCCATTAAAATTTGCATAGTTATTCCACTAGTGAAATAACACCAGTTTTATATTAAAAAATATTCAACTAGGTTATTTCCATCACATGACATAGATTATATTATGAAAGATTATACTGGTAACCAGCATGTTTAAAGCTCTAAATTTAGTCTTTAGATTGTATTAAGGAATAGATTGTTTTACATGCACAGTAGAAATAACTCAATTTGTGAACAACAAAAGCTACTATTGAAAATATAGCTATTGTTGTTCACCCAATGAAAGATAACATTAAAACAAATAATCCTGTATACCATCTGAAATGGAAGCATTTAAGATAAAATTGTTTAAGAAACATTGAAGAAATGGTATTTTGATATGCAAAGAAGATTCCATTTCTTATCATTATACCCCCAAAACTATGTTTGGGGGTATGTAGGAGTCAACTTGTCAGTTTTTCTGTCCGACTGTCTGTTGCCTTTTCTTGTCCAAAAGTTTTCTCAGCAACTACTGGACAGATTTAATTGAAACTTTACTGATGTGATCGATATCAGGCAGAGATGGGCAAGTGGTATAATTGTTAATATCTATTGATTTCTGACATAGTTATGGCCCTTTCATGGAAAATGGCTTTTCATGATTGACATGCTTTTGTTGGGGGGTATTAGCATTCTGAACATCACTTAGCCATTTCCAGATGGGTATGTAACAAAATTGTTAATTTTGTTAGGCGGAAACAGTGTAAGAAAAACAAGCGCGGAAACAACGGGCCCTATCTTTAGATTTATATCTTTTACAGTAAATAATGGCTTAAAGATCTTAATTTTTTAGAATGAAGAATCATTCTCAAAAATTAAGATTTTCCAGCTGTTATTTAAGAATCTAAAGATATTTATATAAGGATACAATGGTTTCACGTCACTGACTTAAACAAGTAGTGTTGGCGACATCCAATGTTTTCACTCAAAGTTTCAAGGGCTAAAGCCATTTCAACTGACGTCAACGAGTTTTACCAAGGTTTTCCCTTATTTTTTAAAAAAAAGTATGTCTATGTACATCTGAGGTTGATCGTTAGATTGGCAGAGTGGCGTTCCGAATGGGTGTATTAGTCTGCTTTGCCACAGTCTAGCCTGTAATGTTTTGTACTCTGAACACAGGGCTTGATTAGCTTGAAATTATTCATAAATACATGTTTAATATTTCATTCTTGTTTCAGGACTGAAGACACAGTTGATATGCCTGAATATCAAAAGGAGAAAATTGAGTCTGCTGATTTCTCTGCGTTGGACTGGAAATTTCATGGTGTTAATGTGAACCCTCAAATCAAAACTTTGTTGAAACAAATCAGCTGATTTTACATCTTACAAATCGTTGGCTCAGCGTAAAACAGTTGTAACTCCCTATAATGTTTATAGGGAGTTACAACCGTTTCGCACTGAGCCCTCGAAATATGCTTACACATTAATTGCAACTGCAGTCTGACCAATGTAGCTAGGATTTTTAGGTTTACACCTATTTAATTTACTTTGGTTGGGAAACAAGCTCTTTCAACTTAGATCAATCTCTGTTTATCCTGCTTTCTGAAAAACTACCAGTTACTTGTACAAAGTGTTTGGGCCAATGAAAGAACCAAGATCAATAGCTGCTCTTGGGAATCAAACTTGAGACCTCTTGATTTAGATTCTGTTACTCTACCTCTAGACCACAGACACCATTTAGCTTTGATTTGTTGGTGATTGATTAATAATGCAATTTTGACAACTTATTGATGTTTAATGATTTAAGGTAGCATTACAACAGAATTACAGCTTTTTAACCTGAAGTTGAAATTTGAGCAAATTCTTAGTTGAGAATGAGTAAAAATTAATAATCTCAATCCCAGATTTGCAGTTGCAAGCTATGTGTTTCGAAGGCTTATCAGCAAAATTGTGATAAATTTGTCAAGAACCAACTACTGTATTTCTGCTAACAACCCCTTCCTGCCTCATTTCTGCTATAAACAATTGAATTTAAAGAAAAGGGGGGGATTATTATTACTTTTGCCAAGTCTGTTTGTCTACCCCAAAACTATTAACTTTGGTCATTGCAAAATATTTGTAACTGCACATGACCATATAGGCAGTTACAACGGTTTCTTACTGAGCCATCAAAATAGTCTCTTTTATCAAATAATTTTTCTACTGGTTAAAGATTTTTTAAAGGTAGTGGACCTTTAATAGCTCGGCAACATTTTGCACAACATGTTCTTTCACAGTGGAAACTGAGGTTTCCTAATGATTTTCATTAGGAAACCTCAGTTACCATTGTGAAAGAATATATGGTCCAAAATGTTGCAGAACTATTACAGGTCCACTACTTTAAAGCAAGAAACCTCTGAGAGGCAAAACTCATAAAATGAACTGTGATATTTCTTTATTATTATTATTATTGTTTTATTTATTTATTCTTTGTTGCCTATTGTAAAATATTTCTTTTCTATGTGGAGATTCTTTTTATAGAAAATAGAAAAAATAATTCAGATCACCATGTTTGTTTCTTATTTTCCTGCGTCTTCCATCAGCAATGCTTTCAAGATATTGCATTCCTTGCAAGTACAGTCAAACCTGTCTTAGCCGCCACCTGTATTCAGCAAGCAACCTGTTTTAAGCAGGCAGCCACCAAGTTTAGAAAGAACCATTTGCACATAAACTGACCTGTATTAAGCAAGCACCTGTCTTTAGTAAGCGCTTTTTGAATGTCCCTTGGGTGCTTGCTTAACAAGTATGACTGTACCTCAGTCTAAGCCTTCCTACTTCAGTGGTTACACATTGGGATGCAAATTCTGGGGTTGTGAGTTCAAAGCATAACTTGGCAAACTTTCATCTGACATTAAGTTTATATTTTATACTAATTTATATCAGTTTGATTGCGACAAAAGCTTAAAATACAGTTTGGCTCTCGAACACTAAACCCTGATGTTTCCATGTCCCCGAGAGAGGGGCAACAGTTTAAACCCACTGCTACTTTTACAGCTGGGTCAACTAGGGCTGGCTATTAAGTGTTTTGCCCATAAACACACCCCGACAATAGTGGGGCTTGAACCGCGACCTCCAGGTCATGGGTTAAGTGCATTAACTACCTGGTGAGTCCTCAGACATTTTGACAAAAGTCACTGTGATAAGAGTCTCCTACCATTGGGTGTATGATGGATAATACACCTACCCCATTTCCTCTAATAATGGCACCCTCCCTAATAGTAGCACCCCTACATTTTTTTACTAAGAAAACCCACTTCAAATGCCTAAATTTCTGGAACTTTTTAAGACTTCTTCTCTAATTTGAGATAAATTTCCTCTAAACAATCATTTATATGATTGTTCAGAGGAAATTCAACTCAGATTACAGGGAAAATGGGGATAAAAGACATCAATTTTAAATCAGAAAATGCTTACAAAATAATAGCTCCCTGACCATGTTATGTATAGCTCCCTGGAGCATTTATTTGGAGAAATACAGTTACTGGAATAAGCAGCTAGTGGCTTGGATAAAATTTTGTGGTCTAGGGTTTTAAAAGATTTCCCTCTTTGTTCTGATTTAAAATTGGATGTGTCCAGACAGAGCCAAAAATTGTTTCTTGGGATATGACCCGAGATACATTACTTGATGTAACCTACCAAAATATGAAAGCTGTCTGCCTTCGAATTTCAAAAAAGAAGATTTTTTAAAATTTCCTTCCTGGTTTTGATGTTAAATGTGGTGCACAAGGGTAGATGCCAAAATTGACCCCAGGGGCCAACATGAACAATTTAGAAAGAGATTGATTATATGATGTTACAAGCCAAATTTAAAACCTGTTTGCCTTTTGATTTCAGAATGATTTTTCTTTTAAGATTTCCTTCTTTGTCAAAGTTAGATTGAGTGCACATGGGAAGATACCAAAATTGACCCCAGGGGCATGACGTGAACAAACTTGGAAGAGTGAACTACATGATATTACATGTACTACCAAATATGAAAGTTGTCTGCCTTCTGGTTTCAGAGATGATTTCTTAAGATTTCCCTTTTTGTTTCTATTTAAAATAGGATGTGACCGGGTAGAGCCCCAATTTGAACCTAGGGATATATGGACAAATTTGATAAAAGGTTCACTAAATGATGACACATACTAACTAGAGCTGCTTGAGCAGCTGAATAATTTTGACCCAGGCCTAAATCTACTGATATGATTATATAAGAATTTTAGTGAATGAAAGTTTATTTCTAATAAATAAGTGTTTTATAAGTGTCATGAAAAATTTTTGTGAAAAAAAATTCATCATCGATGTAGTACATATAGAAAATTGACCTCCACCTGTTCAATACATATTTTTCATTTAATCACAATGATGTGGTGCAGTCTGATAATTGTTCACCCAAGGATCATCAAATTTGGTTGACATCCATCCGTTGGATTCTTAGAAAATGATTTTCCAAGTTTACACTATACATACGTATAACATACATTGAGAAATGACCACCACCCATAAATGTTATATTTTCATCATTCTAATCACAATATTTTTTTTAGTATGATAAAAGTTCACCTTAGTATCACTCAAGTAAAATTTGGTTGATATCTATCCGTTAGATTGTTAGAAAATGACTTTCAAAAGTTTCTTCATTATAACATATAGAGAAATGACCTCGGCCCATGACATATTTTCCATCTAATCACAATAATTTTTTTGTAGACTGAAATAGGGTCACTCAAGGATCATTCCAGTGAAATTTGGTCAACATCTATCTAAGATTCTGAGAAAGTCACATATTACCATATATTGAAATAAGCTATGCCCATTAAAGCCTAATATTTTTCATTGGATAAAAAATCCTTGAACAACTTTGAAAGAGGGTTACCCAACGATCAATCATGTGAAGTTTGTTTGAAACCCATCCAGTAGTTTCTGAGGAGAAGATTTTTAAAGAAAAAATTTACGACCGCACAAATGAACGCACGACGGAGACAGCACCATGACATTGGCCACATTGGCCTTCTGCCAGTGGAGCTAAAAATTAATATGAAAGTTGTTTGTTTTCTGCTTTCAGAGAAGAAGATTTTTTTAAAGATCTGTGTATTTTCCCTCTTTTCATTACCATATGGCAACTTTTAAACATCATGACTGCAGCTTGATTAAGTTGTGTTATTTAGGCTCCCTTCAAAAACTCGATGTTTGTTATATATCCAAGATGATTTGTTTTGCAGAGAATTGAGGATGTGTTCAATTGATCATTTCTTCATTGATAGATGCATAGGCGTAATAGCTAGGATTTTGAAAATTACACACACTCAGGAGGTGACCAACATAGAATATAACAGAATAAAGGCAATATGTGGACTGTGACAAGAGATGGATGTTCTGCTTCCATTCCCCTTTTCTATGATTTGAGTGTTGGTTAATAATCAAAACATCATAACTACAGCTTGAATAAGCTGTAGTTTTGATGTTATGATCATTCATCAACGACATTTTACGAAAAAGGATTTATTTGTCTTACGCACTTGCGTAATGGTATTTATGCCCATGAGATAAATGGATGAATCAAACTATGGTCATATAGGGGTTCTGAAACAAACATAAAGCCAAAGTACTTATGAAACATTACATTTATTTCAAATGTTAGTTACATGTAAATATAAATAGAAAATCTATCTTCTTTTGATCACAACAATGTAATATGGACAGACAAGAAATACATGTAAGAAAATACTTTAACAACTTTTCATTAACAGAATAAAGGCATAAAGTTAGGTCAATATGCCAGTGAGTAATTATACCTTGTACCTGCATCTGGAATAATTTGTAGTTACAAGGCTTTTCAGAGCTACCGATAGAAGGGATATTTTGAATTTCATATTTAATAATTTCAACAATACTTGCACAAATCTTATATGATGGTTATTCATTGGAATTGTCTCCACAAGACAATTTAAATGAGTACCCACAACATAGAGTTACAATGAGAAATAAAGTTTTTTTAACTGGCAATACCACCTCATATCTTTACCTCTGCTATTTTGTCAATGAATATCATATTGTGAGTTTTCTTCTAAAAACAGTATCTGGTATAAAGCTGCAGTTACAAGGTTTTCGAAGGAAATTGATGACTTCATCCTTTCATTAGGTATGTGGTTTCAAATGATTAATTTATTGAGGAATTCTTCTCTTTACAAAAAATAATACTATTCAATCTTGATTAGGCAATCCTGGTTTTAAAATCAAACTAACTTAATGTTAAATATCTAGAAGTCTAAAAAATAATACTGACATATCACAGTGGCTTGGATCCGAATTTTTACACTAAATATAGGGACTACACTCTAACTGAAGCTAGCTGTTAATAAATTATCATGAAAACAAATAACATCTGAGAAACGTATACATTATTGACCATGATTAAGCTCGAAATTTTTCAATTTGGATATTCTTTTAAAAGTTGAAAAGAGTATTTGTTGATTCTATGGAGGTATGAAACTAAATATCTAATCACTGTATGCATAGGCGAAGCAGATTCATATAAAATTGTAATTAGATTTTTAGTTTCATACCTCCATGAATTCCATAAAAAAATTCTCTTCATATCTTAAAATTTAGTGTCATTTAACCCTTTGCTGTTTAATCCCTGCTTTTTACGTGCCTGTGATTTTATGATTGAGAAAACATTGTGAAAAAAGAAGAAATTGCTTCTGACGAGCAATTTCTTCTTTTTCCACACTATTTTCTACCCTACTGAATGGTTATTTCTCAAATTAAATCCACTTTAAATTTTCGTCTGCAAAACCTTTGAATTTGGACAGGTCCAAAATTTTGTAAAACAGGAAAGGGTTAAGCAAAAATGTATGGACTACTTCAAGATGAGACAGATTTTTAATGGAACTACTTTGCACACAAACTTACAAAATGGCTGCGTGCGCAAAATTGTTTGCATTGATCAATAAAACCAATTTTTAAGCCAATCAGATTGCGCGTATCCTGATGGAAACAGCTAAAATTAAACTATATAAGCAAACTGATAGGGTTCAAGATAATGTTTTTTTTATCACTTGACATTTGACTGTGCCCTTGAACTATAAAGTAAGATTAAGCTTTCCATGAATGACACAGTTGCATAATCTTTGTTGAAAACGAAAATTATTTTACCATTTAAACCTAAAACTATTAGCCTATTTGAAATGAATTTTGTTTGATCTTGTAAAATACAAAATGACTATACACATGGTACAGAAACCACGGATTGTATTATGTAGAATTTGACAAAAAATAATTACGCAAGAAAATTACGTATAGTTCTTAATGTAAAATATCACAGTTAATTAGGGACAGACATAAAACACATAATTAAGAAACTCACTTTATAGAGAAAATCACATTTTTGATCTGCCACTCAAAAAAGACTAATAAGATAATAGAACAAACTTTTAAAAAAGGTTATCCAATCAAACATAGATGAATCTTTCAAAAATTTTGAAAAATAGAAACACATTATGATAGAATTATTAGAAATATAATTTTGATGCAGTTCAACATATTCAAGACAGGAACTGGTCTGTTCCATAACCTTTCCTTTGTCCCAGCTTGTCCCTTTTCTTTTAGATGCATAAAACGCAGAATCCACCCTGTATTCAGGCTGCAAAAACATTCAAACATTTACAAATTGTACCCCACTTTGAATGTGATTACACATGCAAAGCAGGGTACCATTTTGTAAATATTTTGCAAACTTTTACATCTTGAGCACAGGACTTATTAGTCATCGTCTCTCAGACAGTGGTCTTCCAGTGTAACCAGTGTAAACGATCTTTGATATATGCATATTGCTCATTACAGATTTATTTTTTCCCCAGTTATCCTAAATTCCATAATATAATATCTAAATTCTATACAAAAAGAGATGTCATAAGCACTACCGCAGAGATGAGCGTGGTCTTGGCACCTTGGAATATTTGTTGAGTTGAGTATAGGCTTTTTCTAGCTGGATTAATTCCTGAAATTGGGAACAAATGAATATATCAAACAATTGGAGTAAGAAAACATTTAATCAAATTCAACTATGAGAGTGTAATGACATTGACCTTGTCACAAGATATTTAAAACTTATTTGTATTCTTTTTAAAGAATTTTATTCAATGATAGATACCAAATCAGGATTGCGGTTTTATATAGATATAAAAAGTCATGGAAATTCTTTTGCTTCATTTTCTATATCATCAAAGACTAAATCCAAAATATTTCTAGGCAAGGAATGACATTTCTAACAAGATATGCTCATGAAAAGCAAATGCACCAAAAAAGCAATTTTTTCAGAACTTTGACCTTGATAGATGACCTTGACATATGAACTTGACCTTGGTACCAACTGATGCATTATTGAGATCTATCATGTCAAATACGAGCACAGTATCAAGAATAGGCTTGAAGTAATTGGCAATATCAAGTCTTTTTGGTTAAAATTTGTTAACTGACAAATGGACAACAGTAAAAGAATATCTACCAAATTTTATTAAAGGGGGGGGGGGGTGTTAGGTGTACAAATAGAAGACAGCACAGCACTATCCCTGCATTCAGGATGACATGCACTTGTGTGCAAAGGGGGTATAATTTGAAAAAAAAGTTTTCACAATGTTGCAATCCTGTTCACAGGGCAAGACAAAAGCCAGATGTCCTAAGAAAGCTTGTTGAGAAAACAAAATGTATTAAACTACATATAAACCATGTACATGTATCAGCAATGTAGATAAATTTAAATTTCTAAAATTTAATTTAGGAAAGAAAATTAAGTAAAAACACACCTAACCCTTTCCTGTTTTACAAAATTTTGGACCTGTCCAAATTCAAAGGTTTTGCAGACGAAAATTTAAATGGGATTTAATTTGAAAAATAACCATTCTGTAGGGTAGAAAATAGTGTGGAAAAAGAAGAAATTGCTTGTCAGAAGCAATTTCTTCTTTTTCACAATGTTTTCTCGATCATAAAATCGCAGACACGTAAAAAGCAGGGATAAAACAGCAAAGTTAAGTCAAAATTATACCTTAGCTTGATTAGTAAGAGTGTTCTGTAATCGTGACATATCGGACATTTTTCGTGACATAATTTCTCTGTTTCGTCTCTGATGTTCGGTGAGTATTTCTGTCTCGATATCATGTTCCCTTGTCTTTAATTCTAGCGTACTGGCAAGTCTTTGCTGTTCCCTTGTTGGGAAATGAGGCCTGGGTAAAAACTGAAAAAAAAATTATAGCAATATATTGAGGGTTCAGCACAAGACTGTACTAAGTGTATATACAATGTATATACACTTAGTAAAGTCTTGTGCAAAACAATGTATATACACTTTGTAAAGTCTTGTGCAAAACCATTGATTTATAGTCTAAAACAAAATTGCAAATTGTCACAAGCTACACCAGTTACACTGCTAGATGTACAAGTCTGAAAACAAAGCAAAATAATTCAACAACTAAGCTAGATAGAGCTATTGTTCTCATGCACTAGATTCCAATTCCATAATCATGAGAGGAACATAACTGCCAAGTTTCAAGTTAATCGGACATGTGGTGACTCTGGACAAAGAAGTGGACGTCGCCTGGCAATCTGCAGTACCCCACAAGTATCCCATAATATGTCCTGTCTTTCAATGGGATCATTTTAGACAAGTATAAAACAAATAATACAAGATAATTTAGGATTTAAGAAAACAACTCTATGATTTGCAAACATCATTAGATTAATAATAAAAGTTTACAGACGGACGGACGGACGGTTTATTTTTGCATGACAAGCAAATTTTCCTTACCTTTCTATGATTTGTTTGTCCATACAGATCAGGGCTGGAGAGATCTGGGGTAGATGATGACACATTTAGTTTAACACGTTTTACACTGCCATTTTCTTCTTGTAACTGTCGAACTTTCATCTGTAAATCAGCAAGTTTTTTAGCATAGTCCATGTCTTCAGAAGTCTCATGACCTGCTGGAATTCTGTCCTGCACCTGAAGAAAAGAGAGATATCCTAACAGATATTTTGGTTTATTTCTTTTTTATTTGGTTAAATACCCTATTTCCTTTAATAAAAGGGCCCTCCCTGATAGTAGCACCCCTACATTTTTTACTAAGAAAACCCACTTCAAATTACTAAATTTTAGGAACTTTTTAAGACTTCTTCTCTAATTTGAGATGAATTTCCTCTTAACAATCATTTATGTGTTTGTTTTGAGGAAATTCATCTCAAAATAAAGGGAAAAGGGACAAAAAGATATCAATTTCAATGATTCCTTTCAATCAGAAAATGCATACTTGATCAAAGCTCCCTGACCAATTTTCCCGGGAGCATTTATTAGTAGAAATACGGTATGTATACTTCTTTCATCAGTAATGCAGTTCTAGCTATACCACAGTAGAGCCACAACATTTCAACCAATCTACAAGCTGCTTATTCAAATTCGGCCTACTACTTATCACTCAACAATTAATGGGATGGCATGGTTGTCTGTAGCCTTTCTTAATTCAAAATTGTCCCACAGTCAATTTTCAGAATAGAGTAGTGGGACGAGTCAATTCTAAATTGATCCATAAGAATTTGTCATCTTCAAAATATCACGCTGAATAAGAATTTTCATTAAACCAAAGGCCTGAAAGCACTGAAGATCCTTTTCATTAAATAGTGCTTGAAAAAAAATGATTTACAAAGAACTCATAACTAATGAGTAACTAACAGGTGTTGAATAGTAAAATCAAATTGCATAATTGTGTGGGCTGTTCTTTGCCTCCAAAAATAGCCCTGCATTCAGGATCTTGAACAAAATGCAAGGGCTTTCCAAAATTGATCAGTTGGTAGGCAACAAAAATTATTTGACTCAAAAGCTTAATCCCACCAATACTCTCAAAAAACATTTTCTTCAAATGGTTAATAGACAAGTTATCCAACATTTTTGTCTGCTATGCAAGTCAGCTTGCAAGACTGCTCGCCAATTATCACAAGGGCCCTAAGCAAGCACAACATTTAGGATAGAAAAGCCCTTGCAAATTGTACCAAGTACCTTACTTTTCTTAACCTTAGGCTGGGGTTATCATTATTCAAGGTTCTGACAAGCAAGGGTGTAACTCCTGTTACACATTTTACGCAAATATGTAAAAGAAATAATTCTCTGTTCAACAATATATCGTTGGTATTCTGCTAAAATCTCGTAACTACAGCTTGTTTAAAGCTGTAGTTACGAGGTTTTGGAAGAACGTCGACGATATTTGATAAATGATCATAATATCGAACCTACAGCTTATTCAAGCTGTAGTTACAATGTTTTGATTATTCACCAACGCTCAAATTAAAAAGGGGAGCAGACAGAATGCTTGCATCTTTTGTCGAAGTCCACACATCCCCTTAATCCTATATATTCTTTGGTTGTGGCCTTCTGAGTGCGTACAAATTTCAAAGTGCTAGTTACGCCTATGACAAAGGTTTCGATACATACCAATGACAGCCTGTTTATTTCCTGTTCCAATCTGTCTAAATCTCTCTGTTGTTGGTCTGATAGTCCCCCATTTCGTCGCTCCCAGGTTGGTGGCTTGACATGGTGAACTGGTCGCCTGTAAAAGTCATACACTATACATTATATGAGGGGTTTTAGATATTATGTGTCTGTTCAGTCATAGAACATTGACATAATTAAAAAACATAAAGAAGGAATGAATTACTGGAATCTAGTAATTCTAGTAATTATTTTATTGTGAGGTATACCCTTTCTGAAAGATGTCTGTTGGTAGGTCATTTCTACCTTGTGCAGATCTTATATAAGATAGATTTACAGCATCTTAACTGTCAGTAAAATCACTTGTAATTTGCATACGCTATAAATTATACAATCATCTTCATCTATGTTTAAAATGAAGGGGCAATAAGTTTGATTCATCTTCAGTAACTTGGCTTAAAACATTACATTACATGTCACCCTCTTTAATACAGTACTCTTAGAATTGATTGGCACTCAAGGTTAAGAAAGGATTTAATTATATATCAGTCACATATAAGACTATCAAATAATTAGATCTGGAAAGTGAATCCACTGAAAAGCATTTCAATAATAATAATGTAATAATGTATCAAATAAACATCGATGGATGATGCTTAAATTTTGCTTTAACTTTTTATTTGAAAAGAAAATAGTTTGTTGATCCGGAAATCAAGCTATTAGTTTTCATACATACATGTCATTTTCTGGAGTATACATTAAACTTCTGTACTCGTTCGTCGACAAGCCCTGAAAAAGGGAAATTTAAAATACACATTCGTAATATAAATAATTGACTTTCAAAGATGTATGTTGGCATAATACTTTTATTAATTAACATCAATATTTAGACTCGCATGATAATTGAGCCTGTGCGAGAGATTTCCAACAATTTCTTATATATGCAAAGTAAAGACTCTGGACAGCCTGTGCATCCGCACAGTCTGACCTGAGTCTTCACTATGCGCTTAGTAGATAGATAATTAATGTCTCAAAGTATCTGTAATCCATCAGATGACTATTACAGTATATGGCTGTCTACACTACTCAGTGTTTGCACCTTACGAACATTTCAAATTGTTGGAAATGTCATTTACAGGCTCAATTAAGACTTTCAGACATTTACAATGCTTTCAAATACAGCCACTGGGCGACTTGACAACAAATTTCATTTGATGATGTTGCTGCATGAATGTCAAAAGAAATCACCATAGAATTTAATATTTTAACATGCTGACAAAATTCAGGCATAGAATAAATTAAGAGAAAAACACAGATGTTAATGGCTTAGAATCTGCCTTGTAATAACATAAATATTTTATATTTTTAGTTTGAAACCCTTTTTAACTATCATTTTCAATTTCTCTTGATTTGCACCACATGGTCTAAAATTTTGTGGTCTTACAAAGTAAGGGAATACCTATAAATTACATGCTTTAGCATTGAATTCTCTATTTCTTTTATGTTTAACACTTGTCATGCTGAATAATAAACCCTGGCAAAATTATATATAAATAAAAGTGCTGAAAGCTCTGTATTTCCTACTTGTGACACAGCATTTGATTTTGAAAATATACTTTCTGAAATTTTTCTGGTCTTAAAAGAAAAACAGGTGGTATAGACAAAGATCAGACTGCACATATGTGCAGGCTGATGTTTGTATTATAGCTCCTGCCAAAGTTGGAATATTCCAGGTTCAGTATGACAAGAGTTAACAGGTCCACTTGTCCTCGGACAGGTACATAGGTTGATTTCTTTTTGAAAACCAGACTCCCAATTGTCAAAATTGTTTGAAAATGTCAGACACATGATAATTTTTTTTAAATACTTTTATCAAACAAATACACATAAAACGTGTAATGTACATACCTTCACTAATTTTTTCTTCAATCTCTCTATCTCTTCTTCTTTTTCTCTCTCTAACTGTCTCTTCAAATTGGCTAACGCCTCCTCCTAGAACAGAAAACACACATGTAATGTATACAGATTGGTACAATTTGATGAGAGATAAAATTAAGATATAAATAAGTAAATAAAACATTGAAATTCATAGCATTTTTATAGTTCTTTTATACTTGTTAATTAAAGCATTGAAAATAAACAATCAAAGAGAAGGAAAACAAATAATCTTTCAAAGTAAATCATTAAATGAATAACTGAAAATTAAAAAAAAAACAATATGTTTACTATATTTGAACTGTATTACATTGAGTAAATCAGTAAAATGAATACTTCATAGGGATGCATTTTATTAAATTGATAACATTAAAAGATTTTTGAGTGTGTTTTCACTTTTTATTGTATACCCAGCATTGTGTTTTAGTTTTAATCAGACTTCAAAAATATTTTCTAAAACTTGCATTCATCTTTTAGTCCAAATACATGTTATAGGAATACGTAGTCACTAAATTTTAATAGATTAAAGAAACTTAGATATGTTTGTAAGAAAATCATTTAACAGAATTTTATTTGGGCAATTCATTAACACATCAAACACACTGTTAATCACAAACAAAACATAATCCTTAAAAAACAAATATCATTAACTTTCTTTTTGTAAATTCATTAGAGTTTTAATAATCATTCTAGGCAACAAGAGAATAATATTCGAGACAGTTTAAGAATTGACATCAGTTAATTGAAAAGGTCAAGCTGTTGCGCATAAAGCATGCAAGCCATGCTTGTTTACTTGAAAAATTGGAAGTAAAACTTGAACACAAGTATTATTCATAATCACTCATATAAATACATTTGCTTTCCAAACTCTGTTCCAAATATGATGAAACTTGACATACTGAAATGTAATGTACATGATGTACCAAGGTATACAATATATAAAATACCTACATAGTGTTTGTATGGGTAAAAATATTCGACGAGGTTGGGGGAATTGATAATTGACAAGGCTCTGCCAAGACAATTATCAATTTCCACAACTGAGTTACCGGTAGATATCAAGGCTGCGCCGAAATTTTATCTGTTTAAGATGACGAGTTTAATAAATTCGGTATTTAATGAGCAAAAATTTGATATCTATCTATAATATGACCCGAGTTTTAGGGAAAAAATTGTCAAAATTATTGAAATTCAACATTTTAATTTTCTGTGAACTTTATAACGCCGTTTAAAACTGATGTCACAATATATACATTATAATGTCTTTTTCACTGTTACAAAATAGCATTGCCATTTGATCTGAGCTCATATGCATAGTTATTCCACTGGTGTAATAGCACCCTTGTAATATCAAAACTATTCACTGGGCATATTTCACTCCAGCAATGTCGGTCATATTATAAACTGTTGTAATCTGAGATTAACGCTAAAGATCCAAATCAATACAATTGAAAGGAAGAAAATAAAATCAAACTTAGCCGAGGAGGACAATTAAAGCAACTTAAATTCCTTAAAAGATACCTTTTGAAATAAAACTATTAATTCACAGCAAGCTCAAAATATAAAAAAAATCCGACAAACTCTGTGCACACATTGTAAGAAAAAGACAAAGGGAGATAACTCCTTTAAAAAAAGTGACAAACAAGGGAGACAAACTACCAGTGCAACCCCTACTGCTTGATCTTGGTTCTCCTACAAAATTGACAGAAATCATGAATTGCGATCATAATTAGTCACTTGAAAATAGGCAACAACAGCACTGTATGTTGGTGCCTATGATAGACTGTTAATGCCATGTGTTCAGGATGTAAAAATGTTTCGCGAGCAATTTCAGATGATACCCCGCTTTGCACGTGCACCAACGTGTAAAGCGAAGTATCATTTCGAAAGCGCTTCGCTAACATTTTCATCCTGAATGCAGGGCAGATTCCTAGAAGGTGTGTAAATTGGCAGGAAAAATGCAGGTTATTCGCTATTTACACTAGTGTAAAATACTGAAAGGAACCATCGGGCCAAGCTGATATTTTGCATGCAGTTATGATGTGTGCAAAATTTCAAATTGACTTGACTTGAATGGTGACAGAAATTACAAAGTAAATACATGTATATTAATGTAATAGAATGTTGTAACAACATCCAAAAAGGTAATATTCAGTGATTGGGATGTGTCACAATGTCTTCCTGAAAACGCTGAAATCGACCAATCGAAAAAATTTGAATTGCTCATGTAAATTTCTACCTTAAATGATCTGCAAATTTTTTTTGTTGATAAATTTATGCTAGAAATCTCCAATTTTGTATCATACTTCATTATAAATTCATAATTAGTAATCATTTATTGCATGATCTGTGACCTCGTCAATTTCTTTTAAGGCTTTTGTTAACCCTTGTCATGCTGCACCCGGAATATTCCTGTTTTGGCAGGAGCTATAGACAAACATCATCCTGCACTTATGTGCAGTCTGATGTTAGTCTGCACCACCTGTTTCTAACTTTCAAACCAAAAATGTCAATAGATTTATTAGTTTTTCAAATAAAAATTGACCTACAGTTGGTACTTTCAGTGCTTTTTGCCCATTGATTTTGATAAAAATTTTAAAAACTCTGTTAGTACCTTTTCCTGCGTTGCCATGTTAACAGACTTCTGTTGTTGGTCAAGGTTCTGTTGTAAATCACTCACATGCATTCGTAATTCTTCATTGCATGCACGAAGGTTAGCCTGAAATGTCACATGACCACATCATGTTAATGCTGATTGGTTAAAGACAAAATCAAAATGATCAAATTTAAATGTTAGATGTGAGAAATAATTTTCAATTATAAGCGTAAGTACACAAAACTAATTTGTAAGTTGTGAAAAAAAATCACAATCAAGTCTTATTCATCCACTGCAAAATAATCTAACTTTAACTTGAGAAACTCCAAGTATAGAAGTTCTAAATTTACCTTCTTTCTCTAATTACATTTTCCCCATGCTTTTAATATTTACATTTAAAGCTTAGAAAATATTAAAGCACTCTTAAAAGTGCTTTAATATGAATCAAAACTTTGTTAAATTTGCCAAAACGCAAACAAATCAATTATCACAGCTCGATTTAACTAAATTTAAAATGATTAAAGGGAGACTACTATAAGGTGAAATGCATTGGTACAAGTTATTTACCTTTGACCATCTTAGAGCTTTTGAATCGCAAATACACCCCAGTTGCTGTGATTTAGCTCAAAACACAAAATTTCATAATCTAAACCAGTGTTCTTAGTAGGCTCTTTGATTCCTCAAGCAGAATTTTTTGAAAGATTAAAACTCTGGGTATATGCTTAACTACATTTAACCAATACCATAAAACATCCCATCACCATATTATAAGATCATTATATATATTCATAAAGATTTCATTTAACCGTAATCCTTTGAGAGATGAAATATAAGTTTCAGACTAAGCTAGATCAATAAACACTCAATCAAACCGATCAAAAATGCTCCAAAATAAGATGAAAATATTTTGAAATCATTCAAAACCAACAGCAGCGAGTTTATAACATGCAATAGGAAAAGGGCGTATATTTCATTAAAGCGAAGTAACAAATATGGCTAATTTTGTTCATGTTGAACAAAGTTAGCGATATTGGATTACTTCCCTTTAATTTCACTCAAAACTTGCTCTACACACTCATTCAATTTCATTCCAAAATCATTTGACTTTTCAATTTCACGATGTTCTTAACTGTAATTTACTTCAATTATGTAAAAAAAAAATGAAATATCACACACATGTAATGCTCAAAATGATAACACACTATCTACAATGTTGCAGAAAGTTAATCAGTGCCACCACCGCTACAAGTAAGAAAAGCATATGTCTTTATTCATATAATTTCTTCCATTGTGGCTGTGCAACTTTCCATTTTTTGTGCATGTTTTTACCATAGAATTCTTGTCTCTTCTTGAATTTAATGGAGGAGATGTGAGAATTTTAAACTGAAAATTAAAATCATGATTTCATGCTCACATCTTTAAAGTGAATATTTACAGAGAATGAAAATGATCCTTTGAATGTCATTTTCAACAATTTCAAAGTTGTGCAAAGTAAAGGCTCTGGCGAGTAATTCTTTAGTTTTTTCCCTTTGTTATTTTTTTATATTGGGAAACAAGTGTATCTTGTGACAAATTGCCACATACCTTGTTCTTGAGTGTTTCAGCACAGAAGCTGTTCGAGGTCAGACTGTATTAAGTGTATATACATTGTACATCGTTTCATCGATGCAATGTTGCAGCTACCTAACAGGCACACTTTATCATTATAACATGCTGTAGACTGTAACATAGTAGACCCAGGATATGTGGTTCCGTAACATAACAACACAGAAAATTATTAGCACAAATAAGTTAATTAATAGATGATGATATAAGTACTCCTATGACCAGAGATTTATTAAAGCACAATATTGTATACAAGTTAGGTCCTTCAACACATATACAGCTACTTAAGGAATGAAAGGGATAATTAGATATCATTGAAAGACTACAATTTACATACCATATTCTCTGAGACCTTCACAAATGAAGATAGTGTTTTTTTATCATATCAAAACAAAACTAAGTGATGAAAAAATAAAAAGAGCCTTAATTCTCAGTACTAGGTGATTAGCAATTCTTATGTAACTGTATCATAAAGCGGTATTTTTTATCAAGGATAATAATTTTTTATCAAGGATAATAATGTGTTTCTGTGTATTTCAGATCAATATATCTTTCATTGAGTGAACAACAAATGCTTAATATTTTTTACAAATTCACTGGGAAGCCATAAGTAAACATATTTTATTATTCACAAGATGCAAGATTTATTGATCTTAAAAACAAGAGGCCCAAGAGGGCCTGTATCGCTCCACTGGCTTTAAATCTTTAGACTTTCATTAAATAAAGCTTACTTTAAATGAATACATTAACACTCGGAAATCTCCCAAGACCTATTTAATAATGATTAACTGGTTCTGGTCCATATTACACCAAAATACTCAATCACAATGAACCTGCATCCCTTCACCCATCTTATTAAAACATAAGGTTCAGAAGGAGATGTCATTCGATAATTTAGGGCTCAAAATAGGCCCCAACCTGCCACGCCCAAATTTATGGACCAATCAAAATTTCTTGAACAATTTAAGTAAAGGGTCACCCAAGGAACATTCTGTTAAAGTTTCATTGAAATCGACCCAGTGGTTCAGGAGGAGATGTCGTTTAAAGATTTCGGGCTCAAAATAAGCCCCGCCCTCCCATGCCCAAATTTATGGACCAATCAAAATTTCCTGAACAATTTCAGTAAAGGGTCTTCCAAGGAACATTTTGGTAAAGTTTCATTGAAATCGGCCCAGTGGTTCAGGAGGAGATGTCGTTTAAAGATTTCGGGCTCAAAATAAGCCCCACCCTGCCACGCCCAAATTTATGGACCAATCAAAATTTCTTGAACAATTTAAGTAAAGGGTCACCCAAGGAACATTCTGTTAAAGTTTCATTGAAATCGGCCCAGTGGTTCAGGAGGAGATGTCGTTTAAAGATTTCGGGCTCAAAATAAGCCCCGCCCTGCCACGCCCATATTTATGGACCAATCAAAATTTCTTGAACAATTTCAGTAAAGGGTCACCCAAGGAACATTTTGGTAAAGTTTCATTGAAATCGGCCCAGTGGTTCAGGAGGAGATGTCGTTTAAAGATTTCGGGCTCAAAATAAGCCTGCCCTGCCACGCCCATATTTATGGACCAATCAAAATTTCTTGAACAATTTAGGTAAAGGGTCACCCAAGGAACATTTTGGTAAAGTTTCATTGAAATCGGCCCAGTGGTTCAGGAGGAGATGTCGTTTAAAGATTTCGGGCTCAAAATAGGCCCCAACCTGCCACGCCCATATTTATAGACCAATCAAAATTTCTTGAACAATTTCAGTAAAGGGTCACCAAAGGAACATTCTGATAAAGTTTCATCGAAATCGACCCATTGGTTCAGGAGGAGATGTCGTTTAAAGATTTCGGGCTCAAAATAAGCCCCGCCCTCCCATGCCCAAATTTATGGACCAATCAAAATTTCCTGAACAATTTCAGTAAAGGGTCACCCAAGGAACATTTTGGTAAAGTTTCATTGAAATCGGCCCAGTGGTTCAGGAGGAGATGTCGTTTAAAGATTTCGGGCTCAAAATAAGCCCCGCCCTGCCACGCCCATATTTATGGGCCAATCAAAATTTCTTGAACAATTTAAGTAAAAGGTCACCCAAGGATCATTTTGGTAAAGTTTCATTGAAATAGACCCATTGGTTCAGGAGGAGAAGATTTTTAAAGATTTCAAAGTGAAAAAATGCCACGCCCTGCCACGCCCATATTTGGGGGCCAATCAAAATTCTTTGAACAATTTAAGAAGAGGGCCACCCAAGGATCATTTCTACAAAGTTTCATAAAAATCGGCCCATTGGTTTGGGAGGAGAAGATGTTTAAAGAAAAAGTTTACGCACGGACGGACGGACGGACGCACGACGGACACTCCGCCATGACAATAGCTTGCTGGCCTTCGGCCAGTGGAGCTAAAAAATGATAACTCCATTTCTTTAAGACAAAAATGATAAGAAATGTGAAAATTTTAGGACATTTACTTAAAGTGCGTCAGGAATGAAAATATCACAGAGTCTAAGCTTCAAAAAGTTTCACAAAAACATATCTTCTAATTTATCAAACTGTAATTTTCCTGGCAGTTTTCTACCTGCTAAAGTTTGACTGTTTTGGCAACTACAAAGATTTAGATGTAGCAAAAGTGTTGAAAAAGTCATAAACTACAGTGCAAACAAACCTCATTAGCTCGACAAACTTCCTGTGCATGCGTAAATAGGAACAAGTCATCGGCAGGATTACGCTTTAATGTTAGAAAACAATAACATGGGATGTTAGACAAACAATTGGTTATGATGTTAATTGTTAGGAAAATCATGTTTCTGTTCAACCCCATGGGTGAAATATTTTTTTTCAAATATGTAGATTTTAGAAAAGAAATGAGCCTGTGCGTGAGATTTCCAACAATTCCAAATATGGGCAAAGCAAAGACTCTGACCAGTCTGTGCATTGTTGGAAATGTCATGCACAGGCTCAAATTGCAATTCTTGGAAGAAAATTCAGACAAACAAATCAATTCAAAGAAAACATTGAAAAAGAGAAAAGCAATAAAGCTTTAATTACATACAGACTTTTTTGCCTAAAGGGGGCTATAACTATAAATTTGAAAATTAAATTTAGTCTGATCTTTAGATCAAATTATATACATGTATAACTAATCCATAATAATGAAGATTAAATCCAGCCTTTGGTAATGATATAAAGAACAAGTGCATGTCGTATTGCGATGCAATACAGGAGTCCCCCACTGGATAAAAAAAAATCCTCTCTTATAATATATCTCCTACTTACTAGATCTATAACTGTAAAAGTTTAAAGTTGCTAGCACTTATAGTTTAGGAGATATGACCTGGACAAGAATGTAAGACAAAAACAACAAAGGGCAATAACTCAAAAAGTGGACATGGCAGAGTAACGGTTCTTGTACATGACACTTTTCCTCGATAAGATCTATCAGTGTACAAAGATTGAAGTTGCTAGCACTTATGGTTTAGGAGATATGATCTGGACAAAAATGTAAGGGTAAAAACAACAAAGGGCAATAGCTCAAAAAGTAGGAGTGTCAGAATAACAGTTCTAGAACATAACACTTCGCCTTGATGAGATCTATAAGTGTACAAAGTTTGAAGTTGCTAGCACACATAGTTTAGGAGATATGTTCCGGACAAGAATGTAAGGGTAAAAACAACAAAGGGCAATAACTTAAAAAGTAGACATGGCAGAGTAACGGTTCTTAAACATGACACTTTTCCTCAATGATATCTATAAGTGTACAAAGTTTGAAGTTGCTAGCACTTATAATTTAGGAGATATGATCCGGACAAGAATGTAGGGGTAAAAACAACAAAGGGCAATAACTCAAAAAGTGGGCGTGGCAGAGTAACGGTTCTTAAACATGACACTTCTCCTCAATGAGATCTATCAGTGTACAAAGTTTGTAGTTGCTAGCACACATAGTTTAGGAGATATGTTCCAGACAAGAATGTAAGGGTAAAAACAACAAAGGGCAATAACTCAAAAAGTGGGCGTGGCAGAGTAACGGTTCTTGAACATGACACTTCTCCTCAATGAGATCTATAAGTGTACAAGGTTTGAAGTTGCTAGCACACATAATTTAGGAGATATGTTCCGGACAAGAATGTAAAGATGAAAACAACAAAGGGCAATAACTCAAAAAGTGGGCGTGGCAGAGTAACGGTTCTTGAACATGACACTTCTCCTCAATGAGATCTATAAGTGTACCAAGTTTGAAGTTGCTAGCACATATGGTTTAGAAGATATAGCCCGGACAAAAGCGTGACGGACAGAGGGACGGACGGACGGACAGACGGACAGACGGACGGACGGACAGACGGAATCGAGCAAACCTATAGTCCCGGTAACCGGTGGGGGACTAATAAATCTCTTCACATTTTAAATTGATAAGTTGAAAATTTTCGATTACAAAGCCATACATAAAACAATATGAAAAGATCTTCTAAAAGCAAATAAGGCTCTTCGTGTTATTAATCATTTCAAATCAAAGGTTTGAATTATATTAAACAGGGCAGTCTAATCTATTACCAAAACAAATTAAAATGTCAGACAAAATAAATAGATAAAGTAATTAAGAGAGGGTACAAAAAAGATCATTTTCTTTCAGAAGTTTAAAAATTACAACTAGAGGCACCTAAGGACCTGAATTGTTCCATAGCCCTGAATTTTTATTGGAAATTCAGAAAATAGATGATTTAGCAACAAATGTACATGTATAGTGTTTTGTGGATAGATGAGCACGGAACAGCCACATTATGCCATGAGTATAGCACGCTGTCTGCTGTTAATATTTATCTTAAATTGTGTTAAAAATGACAACATACAATAAATCTTAAAAGATTTAATTTTATCTAAGATTAAACATATTTCTTGGTTATAGGTAAAATAAGAAATAAAAGCTTGTCTTGCTGCCAAGATTCTTTATGGAATTCAAATCTTCATGGGCTCCTAGGCAATGTACACTACTTCTCTTAGTCATTCCCCCAACCAACCCCCCCTTTTGATTGCTTTTGTACATGAACTTTGTGATCTTTTGGTATGGGTTAAATAATATTCAAGAAATATAAATTTAATTGTTCAAGACAATGAAAATAACCCATTACAGTTTGGGTAAATAGATGTTATTTCCACACTTTAGATAGCCTTACTCAGCATAGCTGACATTAACACAAGTCTGTTAGGGCCAAAATCAGTTGGCATCTATTTTTTGTCTTTCATAACAGAGTAAATATTGACTATATTGCTATGACAATGAAATATATATCTAAACTGATTCCAAATTGATGCCCCAAAAGCTTCATTGGATTCAATTGAAACAAATCATCTGCCATGAGACTGGGCTCAATATTTCTCCAGATGGCAGCAAGACAAACTATTGAAGAAATATAAGTGGGATATTTAAGCCTTGTCATGCTGATAAAAAGCTTTATCAGAATGAAATGAAAATCAAAGCAAATTAAGCACTGGAAGCTTTTGATGGGTCACTGTTTCCTCAGGAAATTTGATTAAGAGATGAATGGAGTATTTTTTTTTTCAATTACATGGAAGTATGAAACTGAAAACCTAATCACACTGTATGAATCAACTTCATGTGAAGCGGATTCATACACCAGTGTGATTAGGTTTGTAGTTTCATACCTGCATGTAATAAAAAATACTCTTTTCATATCTTATTATTTTATATCATAGAGTAAAAGAGGAAGAATTTCACCATAATTGGACATATTTTTTGAGGTACTACTCAGTGCGCAACCTGAAAAATAGCTGTGTACTCAAATTATTTTCATTGATCAATTTTTGGCTAATCAGAATGCATGAAAATTGTTTGAAACAAATAATATCAAATTATTTTACAAATAAGTCTGAGGTCAAAAGAATTAACAGGTGTTGACAAAGACCCTCCTATCTTTGCCTTCTACCCAAACAAGGAAACTCCAAGCTCAGCATGACAAGGGTTATTAAACAACAGATAAAAACATGGATGAATCCAAAATTTATAACCTACCAAGGCAGAAGTAGTCGCTGATTTTGTAGTATTTGCATTGTTTGGGATGTAGCCATTCTCCCTGTAGCTGTAATGAGGAACAGTAACATTTTGGTTCATTACAAAAATCAATTTATGAAATAATAAATTTTGATGCAAGGTATTACTAGGTTCTTCTATTAACCCTTTTTATGCTGATCCCGGAATATTCCCGCTTTATGGCAGGAGGTATGGACAAACATCAGCCTGCACATATGTGCAGTCTGATCTTTATTTATTCCACCTGTTTTTCCTTTTTAAACAAGAAAAGTTTCAGAAATTATATTTTCAAAATCAAATGCTGACCTACAATTAGGAAATACAGAACTTTCAGCACTTTTTATTTACATATAATTTTTTTATATGTTTTTTATTCAGCATGACAAGGGTAAATTAATACAAAATAAAGCTGTATGGCCATAGCATTTCAATGGCTTAGCCCAAAACAGTTGTAACTGCCTATAAGCATATAGGCAGTTACAACTGTTTCGCACTGAGCCATCGCTTTGTATCATTATTCAGATTTATCTTGTCCTTTCAATCTAGCGCTCAGACATAGTGTTTAACAAATCTAAACCTTCAAGCATTGGAAAGCCATTTTGTTTCCATTACAGAAGTGAGATATCATACCAAAAAGTCTTAAAATGCAGCTCCCTCAATCTAAATAAACATTGAAAAAAAAACAACATAAAAGGTTTTATAAATTTATCTTTATTATGTATAGACTTTTCTAAAGAAGATCAATTAATATGCATATTCTTACAGTTAAAGTTTCATTTTAATAGTATTGTTATACATATTCACACAACACTTTGCATTTCGGCTGTCACACAATTGCTTCTTCAGCTGCCACAGCATTTTGACTCAGTACAAATAGGATCAGTACCCAATTGGGAGTTAATTTTTTTGCTCACAAAAATTTTCTGTGGCCTAGCTCAGATTCAAACTAAGGACCTTCTGATCTCAAAGCCACATGGAACTGTTACCACCCAGCCAGGGACTTCATAGTTCTGATTATATACATTGATACTTTAATTATTTTGAAATACATACTTATTAATGTTGACTTTACGTGGACTAAGACCAAGAATCTCTGAGGTTTTTCTGCATTCTTCATTGATTTCATTTATCAGTGTTCTCTCACTTCTGTCCATGTTTATATTCGTCTCTTTCTGTTGTCGAACGAACTGTTTTCTGTCCTCTCGTAACTGTCGCAGCTCATCTTCCTGAATTCTGATTGTCTCCCTTAGTTTGTCTATGTCTTTCTTGTGTTCCTGAAAAAACAGTTTGGAAATTCATGGAAATAAAATTGCACAGAAAGGCTGTGCTTGAATCAAATTGATTTTTTAAGGCAGCCCTGAAAAACAGTTTGGAAATTCATGGATATGAAATTGTACAGAAAAGCCAAACTTGAATCAAAATGATTTTTTAAATTTACCCCTGAAAAACAGTTTGGTAATTCATGGATGTAAAATTTTACAGAAAAGTCATGCTTGAATCAAATTGAATTTTTTGACTGACCTCTGAAAAACAGTTTAGAAATTCATCAGTATAAAATTGCATATAAAATAGTCATGTTTGAAATAATTCAAATTTTCAAATTACCAGATAAAAGATCACATAAAGATCATTCCTGCAATATGTTTGGGTTTATAATCCATCACACAATTTATAACAAAATGGCTATAAGAGTTTTCATTTTATGCCTTTTGTAAAGATTAGCCAGCTCATTAACAAGAGATGTTTTTAGTGAATGTTTTAAGCACTTATCACTATTGAACATTTAACACATGGGTTGATAATCATAGACCTATGTGGGATAGCAGCTGGAGGCTAGGAAAGGATGTGATGGTAGTACTGGTGTGAGAAATTCCAGGAACTGATTGTTAGGTGCTCCAGCCCCAATGGTAAGACTGATATGATGTTGAATGCGGCGGCGTAAAACCCCATTCAAACAAATCAAACATTTAACACACTCTATTCAGTACAATGTGCTTACATTTTTCATTTGTTCTGTGATCCTCTCCAACTCTGCTTGGTGTTCTTGTCTCATTAGTTCCTTAGCACGTGCAACAGCCACCAATTTCTCGTGCATGGCAGACTTGGCATTACTTCTGTAGTCTTCTAACTCCTGAAATGACGAGAAGAATATGGTGTGAGACCCCTGCATAGAAGGGTAATATGAGCTTGTGCATTACATTTCCTACAATTTTATGTGTAAGTGACACACAGATGTTGGGCAGCCTAGACACTCACACAGAGTATTTAAATTGTTCTTAGGCTGTGAACAGAAACTTTCAGTCCATAACCATCCATTGAGCACATAGTAAAGACTCACATCAGACTGTGCGGCTGCACAGATTGATCTGAGTCTCGATGATGCACACATGTGAAATAGTTGGAAATGTCACACACATGCTCAAATATGTACTTATGATGCCAGAAAAACTTAAAACAAGTCAAATGAGAAAACAGGAGCACTGCCTCATTGCCTGCTGACGCTTAACTTTATAGGTGCTGGATGATTGGTAAAAAATTCAAATAAGCAAGATGTGTTTGTGAAACACAAATGCCCACTAAACACAACTTTTTTTAAAAAACTTTTGACCTTGACAGATGACCTTGACCTTGTCACATGATATTGACTTTGGTGTCTGTAGATGCCCATCATTGAGATCTATCATTATACCAAATATGAGAATTGTATCTTGAGTAGCCTTGAAGTAATTAGAAATGTTACATTTTTGGGTTAAGATTTTCAGACTGTGAGACAGACAGACCAACAAACAGATAAATGGATTGACAGACTGGTGGACAACGGTAAAACAATATGCCCAAGTTCTTTTGATGCAGGGATACTAAAAAGGGGGCACAGTTAGTACAAAATACATCTAGAGTTATCTCCCTGATAGTATAGGTTGTTGTTTACTTAGAGAACATTGTGTTCCTACTTCAAAGGAAAGGCTTTTAGTAAAACCATAGATATTACAAAATGTCAAGGTTTTTTGCAAGAGGACCATTAACCACCACAACAACACAGAAGCTAGCAAAAGATTATCTATTTCTAACTACAATAAATCTTTCAAAATTCTCATTACGTAATCAAAAGCTTATCATATTGTGATTTGTTTATAAATCTATAAATCATTTAAAGTCAAAAGCAAATACTTATAAGGGCAAACAAACACTTATCGTCCATAAAAGATCCCTTCATGTCACTTCAATTTAATACAAGAATTACAAACTTGCGTCATAGAGTTCTTAAAACTTTTATTGAGAATATCAGATTGACAGTTGGATAATGTATATTAAATTTTTATATCACTTGCATATTAGTACAATCATTCAAATTTAATAGGTTTTTTCAATAACCAAGGAATGAGACTAAAAACTTAATCACAATATATAATTATAATTGTGTGAGGATGATTCTAGTTTCATACATCCATGGGTCAAGATTATATATTAATTTCTTGTGATTTAATATGGTCAAGCAAAAAAGTCAAGACTTTGCAATGTTCAGAATGAGGCAGCTCTCCGTTATATCTATTTAATGAGCAAGCATACATTAATAAGTATAAATAAATGAGTAATTTTTTCAACCACCAACACTGAAGTTATATGGTACTAAATAAGGTGATAAGTTAGACGTAAATCACCAGTCAAAAATGGGCATTGACTTATGATAGGATAATATTAAACTTTTCAACATTAACTTTCCTAGTGCATGACCAGTGTATTAAGAAAAGTATACGTAGGGTAATAGGCCATAATCTAACTAAATAGATTAATTATTTGTTAAAATGATAAGAAGATTATAAAGTAAATGTGTCAGGTCCTTGGTTCCAATATCATTGGCATGAAAAAAGGGATTATTAATAGAAAATTTCATAGGTATATGAATACTATACAGGCTGTACAGATTTTTTCAACACCATACTATTAATCCTAAGGTCTGTGGTTCTAATTCCAACCCCTGCAGGAATTTTTGAGGATACTATCTCGAGGGGTCAGTGCAACACTATTGTAAGTGCCTATCTATTTATTGGCAATTACGAAAGTGTTGCATCTTGCCCCTTATCTATCCCCTGCCTTACTAGACGTGAACTGGTATTTAGAAACCCAGAGGCAGCTTTGTGAGTATGTGTGCTTTAAACTTACAGGGCCATTTAAGAATCATTAGTGGGTCTTTTCGAAGAAGATCATAGCTAGGGTGGTATGAACCTGGATCTCTTTGTATCTGCTTCTTTCTCTCTCATGGTCCATACCATATATGCCTAGAGCAATGGAGGGGCCTAAATCTGTGTGCAGTACGTATTACAAAAATCCAATTTATACCCTGGATTCAAATCTCAAAGGATATTACTGTAGTATCGATACTGGTATTTGAAAATATTTAGTTTCTGGACATAATTTTATAATTCTTTATTTCTTTTAACATTCAACTTCTTGTAGCAACTTTTACCGATAATAGATTGATTAACTGGGATTTAAAACCCCTTTATACAATTTTTCTTTAACGAGTACCAACATTTCATCCTTCCCAAGCCTCCAGCTGCTATCCAACACATGTTTACCATTATCAACCCATTGGTTGGAGACAAATTATGGGCAAGGATGAGTGCCCTGTCGTGAATCAAACTTGGGACCTTTTGATTGACAGTCGAGGGGCCAACTACCAACTGTACTCAAAATGACCTCGACGGAAAGAACGATTAAGACACAAATGTAAAATATAAGGTTTATAAATGAGAAATGTTTGATATTTGAAAAAATTAAAATCATTTGAAATGAGCTAGCTGTAGTCTGTAGTCGTATTTCAGAATAGACACATTTTTCTCTACCTTTGCATTCCTAATGTGGAACCATTACGGGTCCGCTACCTTGAGTGATACGTAATTTATTCATCGGATTTGGGAAATTCAACAATTAGTGATATATTTAGACAGCCTAACTACCATTCTCAATCTGGGCATAGATTTGGGTAAGTTATGGATCAGCTCTTCAATTAAAATGACAAAATGGTGCAAACTGTTTGCAAATTATGCCATGCTTTGCATCGTTTTGTCATGCTGAAACTAAGGCACAATTTTTTGTTCACCAAATGCAATGCTATTTATTAGACTGGTCTCATCCACAATAAAATAAATTGTTACAATCAAAACTCAATTTGAATGGGAGAGTAATTTGGTTGCGAAGAAAGTGTCTCTAGATAGTCATGTCAGAGTCACACTCAATACTTCAAGGTTTGTTTTGATTGAAAATAAAATTTCCCTGTATTTACAGAACATTGCAACAAAAGAAGAATTTGTTAGCTCAGCTATTTCTGGAGACGTGAGGTATTGTGATCACCTTGGCGTTGTTCGCATTGCTATTGTTGTCGGCATAGATTTATCAAACTTTAAATTTGGTCAAATCTCTCTTTTTAGTAAAGATATCTTCCTGAAACTTGGCATGCGTGATAACCATCACACAAGCTATCAAGACTATAAAGGTAGGAAATATGCCCCTTTTTTGACCTTTTTTTTTTGCAATAACCAGCACCTGCATCTGAGTGCTGTCACCTTATGTCCAATTGACTTGAAACTTGTCATTTATTTCCCTCTGATTACAAAGTGTATTGCACATGAACCATTACTCTACCTTGCTTAATTTTTTTAGTTTTTTCCCTTTGTTGTTATTCATACTTGGACATCAAGAAATGTGACGGGCGTATCTTGTGACACCTCTTTTCTTTCTCTTTTTTGAACAAATTAAATGTCAGACAATGCAGTTAAATGATTTCAATAAATATTATTACTTACATCTGAGACAAGTAAAAATCTTTTTCTAATATCCCTGAGCTGATCATAGTCTAAATCCATTTTGTTGATCGATAATCAGTTTTGTACAATATCACATAAATTCACATTAAACAAAATGAACTTTATTCTATAATCCAATTCACAAAATACTCACTAAAATTTGAAAACAAATGGACTTAATCGATCAACAAATTTTCCAACAGCCTTTATCACTTCATGGTATTCAAGGACTTGTTTGATTAGTCAGTTTCCTAACACTACAGATTTATGTTTGCAATTTAAAGTAGAGATAACTTTCTGATAAATGTAAAAAGTTGTTAGAAACATTTGAACCTTATCATTGTCTGAATGTCAAATAGGAAAAGCTGCATCATATGAAAAAGGGCTCAGTTTGATGGCTCAGCGCAAACCAGTTGTAACTGCCTATACTTTTATAGGCAGTTTTAACTGTTTCATATCGATCCATCCAAATGTCAAAAGTTTATCAATGCCCAAAAAAAATGTATTTCAAGCAGTTGACAAAATTTAAATGTACCAAATTACTAATTCTTTGAAACTCAAAACATATATGGCTTTGCATGAACACCTTGCAAAGAGGGATAATTATTGCAGAAGAAGAAAAATCTAATCATCTGACACTGTTTTCCTACATGTCAAATTGTGTAGAATTCATTAAAATGCTTTTTGTAACATTTTTTTTTTACCTTTGTTTGAAAAAAATTGTACAATGAAATGTATACATTTAAACCACAATTCAGCAATGTTACTATGCTAAATGTATTTTATAAAAGAATTCAGACATAAGTAATTTGATTCTTATGACAATCCTTTGAATCATAATTCAATAAAGCACTTTCCTTTTTCAACAATTTATTGATATTTTTAATTAAATTTAACAGAATAAAATAAATAAATCACATGTAGTTTCAGTTCAAATATCAACTTCCAGTATTATTTTGTAAACCACTAGAGTAATATAATGTATTTTTAACAATAACCTATTCTTTAACTCCACTAGTCAATACTTTCACTAATTATTTCATTATTTTCAAACTAAAAGAATGTCTGATCAATGGGACAAATTGAAAGGTATGTTTCACGCCCCATGTACACTTGCTTAACATGCCTGATCATATTTACTAAACTTGTAAATGTAACAAAATCCTTGTGAAAGTTGTACAATTGTATTACAAGTATACAAAGAATATTGTGATAAACAGAGAAAAAGTATCTTGATTTACAATGATCTAAATGCTATGAGATTATTTAACCCTTGTCATGCTGAACTTGAATATTCCTGCTTTATCAGGAGGTATAGATAAAGATCAGCCTGCACATATGTGCATTCTGAACTTAATCTATACCACCTGATTTTCTTTTAAACCAGAAGAGCTATAAAAACAAATTTACAAAATATAATGTCTTGCAATAAGGGCTACTAGTAATTTTAGCACTATGATTTTGATGCACTTTTGCCAGGATTTTTATTCAGCATGACAAATGTAAAGGCAATCAGAAATGAATAAAAAATCTCAGCAAAGATTATATTAAAATCAAAAAGATGACAGCTCTGTGTTTCTGAATATTATCTTAATATTATAAGTCATCGTTTGAACTTGAAAGCACAGTTTTGAAACTTTTCTGGTTTAAAAATTAAAGGAAAATCAGGAGTTATAGACAAAGATCAGACTGCACATTGTGTGCAGGCTAATCTTGGTCCATACCTCCTGCAAAAGCAGGAATATTTCAGGATCAGCATGACAAGGGTTAAAACATAAAGTATCACTTACGGGAGAATATAATTATTTTGAGAAATGGAGGAATTGCTTCATTGACTGAGCATATTCTCCTTTCTCATAATTTTTTCCCAAAGCTGTCTTTTTTCAAGGTGCTAGCTACCGGTAATTTATTTGATAACTCATGGACTTTGAAACTCTTGTTCCATGATTTTTCAATGGTTTCTATATAAATATCTTAATATAAATGAACATTTGAAGGGTTTTGATATTGCATTGAAAACTTGATGAAAAGGTCTGACAAATAAAATATTTAGACACTCTTCAAACACAATCAATCTAAATAATTGCATTCAGTATTGCACCTACTTGTCAATTGCATTTTTAATTAAACTGTTAAAGCTCAATGATTGATCAATGGCTATGGGTTTTTAAAGTAAACTTTCTACAGGAAAGGATGTATTATGGTAATAGCAGTGTGAGAAGCACAAGGAATCTATTGATAGGTGCTACAGCCAGTGAGATATAACTGATTTCTGTCTATATCTCCTGACAAAGCTGGAATATTTAAGGTTCAGCATGATAAGGGTTAAAATACAAATTGATTGCCCAAGAGGACAAAAAAATATTTGTTATAAAGCACTGAAAATTATCTTAAATTCAAAACTGTTCAAAAAGCAAAATAAACATTTCTAATAGAGAACTAAAATTATCAATTTCCTGAGGTCATTTGTTATCGAGGTTTTCACAAACACAGGTTTCATTTTTATTAGATTCATACTACCAAGTAAACAATGTCATTGAAAATAAAAACCTTTGCAGACACTAGACAATTGATAAAATTCTCTGATAATTGAAATTATTTGAACTGAGACAAGTTTAACATTTCACCAATAAAATCCATCAAGAATGCAGAAATTTTGGAGGCTCCTTCCTCTATAGGAAAATTCCGTCTAAAACTGCAATTTCGCTTCATAAATCAAGCATCCAACCTTTACATGGTTCTCCCTGTGGAATTATTTATGTAAGCAATCAAAGAGCTTTGATTATAAGCTTTTAAACTGCTTCTTAAATCTATTTTCTTTGGGTTTATTGAAGTGTTTTTGAGCATTTTTAGAAGTCAACAAAATACAAAACAAAAGATTTCTTCCCTGTAACAGCTCATTTAATATAATGTTTTCCAAAATTAGGGGCCTCACGCCCCTTTCCATATGCTTCCAAAAGAACCCCTGCAATATTGATAGCTCAGCGCAAAACAGTTGTAACTTCCTTTATGTTTATAGGGAGTTACAACTGTTTCACGCTGAACCATCGATATTAGCTTTAGCCTATTCAAAGATGATCCCTCTTAATGATACCCCTCATGCAAAAAGAGTCTAACAAAAATATTGTGAAAAATGAAGTAACTGCTTCCAAAAAGCAATTCCTGATCTTTCCATGTTTTCTTTCTCATTCAGGTAAAACTACACAAGATTTCATCAACTTTAAATTAGAATCTGCAGATAAAAGGTTGACAGAAACTTTGAGCAGGCAAAAGTAGAGTTATTGTCTTGGAAGACATTATAAGCTATATCGCATGTGGTATTTTGTTTTTTTTGTTTGTTTTAATTGGGTTTAACACTGCTTTCAAAAATCTTTGATTTAATGGGTACTGGAGCACCTAACAATGGATTCCTGGTATTTCTCACACCAGAACTACCATTACATCCTGTCCTAGCCTCCAGCTGATATCCAATATAGGTCTCCAATCATCAACCCATTGGTGGAAGATAAGTAGTGGGATTTAGTGCCACTGTCAGGGATCGAGCCGCGGCTGGCCTCTTGATTTGGTGGTGGATGCACTATTAACTGCATTATGATAAGGGCATGTATACTTTGGTAAAAAGCTTATAATGTTCTTGGAGGTATAATCTAAGAACAGCCTTCAAAAAATATGAACAATCTAGCAATTTACTACACTATTAGTAAGTGCTTTTCACATCATTTGAATAAAAGAGTGAAAATGAAAGCTGAAATGACTTTTAAGTCTGCAAGTAACCTTCTTTAACTATCTTTTAAAAGATGAAATTGATAAGATGTTATTTATAACAATCTTTTAAGTTAATACTTTAAAATGAGTATTAAAACAGATTTACGGCTGTAATCTTGATTTGAAATTTGAGAAAATTTTGAATTGAGAATAATAAGACATAAATAAGGGAAGTAACTTGATAACAAAGGTACTTATTAACTCAAAGGAGTTATCTCTCTAGATAGGTGTTACTTATTGAATTAGCAAGCTGTGTTCGTAAAACACAAATGCCCTGCAAAATTTTTCTTTTTTTTTTTATTTGGCAGATGATGTTGACCTTGTCAGATGAGCTTGACCTTGGTATTTTTAATTTCATTTGCAGGTACATGTCAATGACATCTAGCACCATGTCAAATATGAGCACTATATCTTGAAAGCTTTGAAGGAATTTGAGGTGTTAAGATTTGGGTTGGGTAAAAATTTTGAAGACAGACAGTCAGTTTGACTGACAACAGAAAAAACAATTTCCCCCTGATCTAATGGATGACAGGGTACTAAAAATAGTATTTTTAACTAATTATATATTCAAATCCAGTATACCATATAACAACTAAGCCTCTTTCTTAAAAGCCATTTTCTTTTTCTAAATCAAAATCTTAATAGCAATCTGATAACAATCACCCAATCATAAGTCTTATGAAATTGAGTTGAAATCTTTCCTCATTTTCTAAGATTTTTTTTTTTTTTTGATAACTTGCATTTTGATGGTTCAGTGCAAGGCTGCACTAAGTGTAAATACAATGCATATACACTTAGTACAGTCTTGCATTGAGCCCTTGATTTGTTATTGACCCTTTTTTTTCCTTATTTTACTTTTATTCGCTGCATAAAGCTCAACACCAATTGGAAACACTCCGCGATTTTACCAAATAGACCTAGGGAATAAAATGGCCGCTGATATGAAAGCCCATCATTTCGCACATGGGTTACAGGACATCACAAGTATCAACACTCCTTCAAACTCAATGAAAGATTTCAATTGAGCATTTTATAATTTCATAACAAAACAGTGCTTTTTCATAAAATCATGATTTGCACAAAAGATTTCCATAGACCATCAGGAAACAATTAAAGAAAATGTGTTTTTCTGCAAGTGTATTGACCAAACTACCATCAGAAGCTGAATTACCTTCAAATTGACCCAAATTACTACACTAACATTCAATTTTATGGGAAAGTTCTAGCAATGTTCTGAATGGATCAACACGAAGGTATCATTTGAAACACATTCATCTATCAGCTACAAAACCATTTGAGAAGATACATTTTCAAAACCAAATCACATAGACAATGGTTCCTCATTTGAAAGGCACCCATTAAATTTGTTTGTTTTTTTTGTTTCAATGGATTTTCATGACAGTTTTAACAACCTTTTTTTTAAAATTGCGGAAACTGGAGAGCCTAATAATTGATTCCTGGTAGATTTGTATTCCTTGTACCAGTACTATAGTTTCATTTCTTCCTAGCCTCTAGCAGATACCCAAAATAGGTACAAGGCTCATAAAAATTACCAGATTGTTGTTTAAAAAGGAACATTAACTCAAAATTGATGTGTATTCGCATAATGAAAGTTCAAACATGTTAATACCTGTTATGGATATCTTCTATTGATATTTCTATCTTATCTTATAACAATACAAATATCATGCAGTGTGATAACATCCCAAATGATATTTTTTATAATATCACACAGCTATTTTTAGAACAACCACATAATGTGGTTATTTTTAGAAACTTGCATTTCTGTTAGAAACATCGACAAAAACAAGGCAAATAGAGGTTGTGAGATGAATATAATACGTACTTAATGTATTGTATGAAAAATATAAAATTCGGTTCTGGAAATTGATAATTGCCTCATCAGAGCCTAACATTAATCAATTTCCCCAACCTTGTTAGATATTTTTTAATACAAAACACTAAGTATGTATTACATATGACCAATTGATATGTGCAGTCAGGCAATGGTCAAAGTTTCCATCTTTTTCTGCTATAGAATGTCCTTCTTCAATTAGCTTGGTAGTCACTTATAACAATTCATTCTGATTTGAGCAAAAAGCATGTACTAGCTCTACAATATCTTACCAGCTTGAAGAAAATGAAAATTAGAAACACAAACTATAATTTTTAGGAATTAAAAAGAGTCCTTATCACTAATTATATGGATTTTTTGTGCATTAATTCTTCTTTTTCATGTTTCATGGCTTCCTAAATGTAACAAAATATATGTGACCTGTCACACGAAAAAGAACCACCCGGGAAGTGCGTAAAGTGCTGACCCTAGTCAGATTGCTCAGCCTGACTAGGGTCGAAACTTTTTGCACCATGCTTAATTTCTGAATATAGAATGACCAATCTTCCTTCCAGTGAAGAAAATTTTGCAATACGACTTCTGGTTGACCTATGCTGGATCAAATGTCTTTTTCAATACTGGGTAATTCATTTTACAGAATTCTGAGAAGGTCCCTTTTCGTGTGACTAGTCCGTTATTTGTATCAAAAGTAAATTGGACTGCATTTTACTCAGTACTGTTGAATCACTTAGGAAACATACAAACACTACTTGTGTTTATTTGAGGTACCTTAATTAAAAGCTCTAATTCAACCCCAGGGGTTATTAGAAACATCATGTTACAATAAGAAGGGGGAATGGGTTAATTGAAGTTTACAGTTCTCAAGACATGAAAAATGGCCAGGAATGCTACTGCATTTTTAACTATTTCTACTCGTCTTCAAAACTAAGAATCTCAAGTATTGAATACAGTAATTTTGAATTAAATAGGATATGTTACACTCGGAAAATCAAAGAGAAACTTGAAAAAATCATTTATTTAAGCATTCAATTAACACAAAAGCTATTTGGTTGGGGAAAATAATGGCCTGTGTTCCCAATTAATTCAATTGGTTTTAGTTTAAACCTATTTACTTTACATTGATTGGGAGACAAGTTATATAAATCCCTTTCAATTCTGCTTCCTCTAAAATATACCAGTACTCAAGCCGAATGTGTGGGCCAATAAAGAAAAAAGATTGATAGCTGCTCCCAGGGAATTGAACTTAGGACTTTTGTGTCAAGAGGCCAATGCTCTACCTCTAGACCACGGATACCTCAAAATTCAATGTGAAACTTTGGTGTGTTATCTCCATTGTTTGCTCTGTGGATTAAATCAGAGGTGTTCCAACATCGTAAGCAGTCCTTTCAGAAATTTTCCTTGGATTTTATCCATAGTTTCTTTGGAGAAGTTGTGAATTTTATTTTTGTAAATACAAAATACTTATTTATGCAATTCGTATTTATGAAAGTTTTCAATAGAAAAGAAGAAAATAAATATTCATTTTATGCATCTTATGAATTGCGCAATATTGGAATTAGAACTTATCTTTAAATCTAACAGTGTAAAGAAAATTAGGATAAAACCCAAGTTAACGAAAGATTTGGACCCTCCCATGATTTGGAGTATTTCAAGGGAGATAACCAAGCAATATCCCTCATTGAAACCCCAAAATTCTTACTTACATCTTTGACTTCTGTAATCTTATTTTCTAGAGTTTGTTTCTCCTGTCTATGGTGGGAGACTTCTTCTTGTAGTTGTTTGAGTTTATAACGGAAATCAGAACTGAGGTTTTCTTTCTCTAACCTAACAGCTTCTTCTTTGTCGGAGTCTAGAGCTTTCTTCTGGTCCTCAAGGGCCTCTTGTACCTGTAACATACAAATTGAGGGTTCAGTACAGACTTTACTAAGTGTATATACAATGTATATACACTTAGTACAGTCTTGCACTAAACCCTCGAAATGCTTATGTTTAAAAGCTGCATAAATAAATATAATCATTCTTCAAAGCATTAATGATAATTTGTTTTTTTTTTCAAAGGCTAGGTTTCAATGCAATGGTGTTATATAGCAAGATTCAATCACTTCCAGTTAATTTTTCACACTAAGATTAAACATTTTCTGAATAAATAATCAAAAGTACCTGAAATTACAGTCAAAATTATCAATAGTGGCCAACTATGGGACAAGGCAAAATCGTCCACATACGGGAGTTGGCTTCTTAAGAGAAATCCCCCCTCCATGGCCACCAAGGCGAATAACAATTCCCATAAATCAAAAGCCTGTTAGATGGCTCACCTAAAATGTAGTGTTCATATCAAAACTATTCAATATCAAAATCAGCGAAAGGGGACCAATACAATGTAAATATTTCTTGAAAAAGCAGTGCTTCTAATGTTTTGGCCATTCACTGTATACTACTCTTTTTACAGTGGATACATTCCAAGTTTCAAGTGAATGCCTTTAGTAGTACCAGAGATATTACAAAATGTCACAGTTTTTGTATGACAAAGTCAACTGGAACTGTTGCAGGGCGGACTAATACCCCCCACAAGCACTTTGTCAAAAATGCAAGTGCTATTAGTGCAGGATGTGTTTTAAACAAATGTTGAGATCATATGCAGCATTTGCATGAAGTTTCATGATTCTAGGTCACTTGGTTCTTGAGTTAGAGTCCGGAAACAAAAAATGAACAAAAATTGACTGTGACCTTGACCTTTGACCTATGTGACCCCTTAAAAAATAGGGCTCTTTCTTGGGTCATAAGCATCATTTGTATAAAGTTTCATGATTGTAGGTCTCTTGGTTCTTGAGTTAGAGTCCGGAAACGAAAAGTTCTACGGACGGACGGATGGGTGGATGGACAGACAGACAGACATGATGAAACCAATATAGCCCCCTTCTACTTGGTAGGTGGTTTAAAACAAAACACAAAACTAGGGTTAAAGCAATGCCCTAGGTTTTCTCCAAGAGTAGCTTAACTAAGATTCAAATTAGTTTTGAAAACTAACTTACCCTCAATCTAAGTTCAGATTCCGATTTGTCCTTAAGTCTGGATTGTTCACTCTCTAGTTTGTCCACAAGTTTAACCAAGTGAGTCAGTTCTTCATTCTTGGCCTATAATATAATTGTGAAACTGTTAGGGGTCCAATACCTTAAGATACAAACTGAATGATAGAGAGGATATTGAATGAGTGGTCATTGAATACCAAATTTATTCAACGAGTCATCTATAAACAGATAAAACTAGGCTGTGCTGAGTTTTTATCTGTTTTTGATGACGACTTTAATATATTCCGTATTTTATGACCACAAATTTGATATTCTATTTATAACATGACCCAAATTTTCGAGAAAATCATCAAAATTCTTGATATTCAACATTACAATTTTCCGCAAAACTTATAACGCTGTTTAAAACTGACGTCACAATATATACATTATGATGTCATTTTCGCCATCACAGAATAGCGTTGCTATAATAACACCCGTGTAATATCAAAAATTTTCAACGGGTTATTCCACTCCTGCTACATAGCTCATATTATACAACTTCTTATTGAAAAGTACATATAACACATTATTATCCATTTGGAACATTGCTCCAACTCTCCCATTAACTGGAAAGTATTTCTCAGACATAAGTGTAGTAATTTTTGGTCACTTTTTAGGTCACCCGGCTTCTAGGGGTACTTCCGTTATTTAATAGGCTTGCAAAAAAAACAAATCTTGTTTAAATTCTTTCCAATCATCTGTGAAAATCTTTTGTGTATATTATAATTTAATAACAAAACCCAGTTAAACACTGCGTTTAGTTATCTAATTATAACATGCCCTTTTCTTATCTTTTGTTGATTTTATCTTATGCAACATCATCCTTAGCAGGATGGTTGATAATTGTGACATCATGTTAACCCACATATGGAATGTCTGTGCCCTTATTATTCCTGGGGTCCAATCCATAGAATCCCTGAAAGTTCCGGATTTATCATTACCTTGATAATAGCAGCCTGATCAGCTATCTGGCTCTCATATCTCTCCTCGGCTCTGGTCAGTATGTCCCGCCTCTCCTGGTCCAGCTCAGACCGCATGGTGTCAACCGTCTTTTGTTTCTCTAGAAACAAGGACTCCCTCATTTGTACAAGTGCTGAGTCCTGAAGAGAAAAGGAAAACCATTTATATTCTTAAATCTATAAACATAGGCTTTGTTTTTACTTAAATAACAAGAAACCACAAATGGATACCACGCTTGGTTACAGGTCCTTAATAGTAGAAAAAAACTCAAAGAGGGGCCTTATTCTTACAACAAAAGCACACCCATGGGTGCCAATGATCGGCTGTAGGTGCTGTAAAGTATTAAAGTCTAAGTAGAAAAGGGCATTACCCTTACAAATGGGCTTTCAGAGTTATTCCTTTTGATAGTCAGGGTAGCTGTTGTAATGATGATTTGTTTGTTTGTTTGTTTGAATGGAATTTTACACCGCTTTCAACAACCTTTCAGTCACATTGTGGCAGCTGGAGCTCCTAACAATGGATTTGTGATATTTCTCACACCAGTACCACCATTACATCTGTTGTAATGGTGAACACATGTGCCAAAAATTCAGATATCTTCAATAACAACAGAGATGTGACCAAGGTTAAAGTTTGTCACTCCAATGCCAACACCAACACAAGGGTAATGAAAATACCTGAAGTTTCCTTCAAAAACAGCCCAACAAAAATGTAATTAGAGTTATTTCCTTGAAAGTATAAATTGCTCACATGATGGAGAACAGACATGCCATGTTTCAAGCAATATCTCCAATAACAGCTGGTTGTGGCCAAGGCTAAAGATTTGGCAGTCCTCAAACTTCTAAGCCTGTACCGACAGGGTTACATCAATAATTAGACTTATCCTTCCAAAACAACCAAGCTAAAACTTTACCAGCTAATATATCATTTACTCCTTTCCCACAAAACTCTCAGAATTTTCTGTCAAGTGGAATTTGACGTTTTTATTTTCATTCAATCTGAATACATGTCCAACTTAAGACTGTCGAAAAGTGGACTAATACCCCCCTTCAAGTGCTTGTCAATGATGAAAAGCCATTTTCTATCAAAGGACCATAACTCTACCAAAAATTATCATAATTATCATAACTAAATTTTAACTTACACATCTCTGCTTGATATCTGTAAAGTTTGAATGAAATCCGGCCTTTAGTTGCTGAGAATTGAGCAGACTCCAAAATGCTACAGACAGAAGGACCAACTGACCAACAAACAGAGGGACAGATTGATCCACAGACTGACTCCAATATACCCCCCAAAACTGTGTAAGGGGAAAGGGGGGAGGTATAATCAGATATTCTTGTGTTGTAATGGGTTCAATGAAATAAACGCAAGATAGGAAAGATATTTGCTAAGGCAATTAATCAAAAGGCAATGTTAGACCATTTGACAACAACTTACAGTTTCTTTCCTCAATGTTTGTAGAGTTTTCTTGTGTTCCTCAATAATGGAAGCCCTACTTAACTTCTCCTGGTCTGTCCTTTGTTGAAGGTCTACTAGTTGATCTCTGTAAACAAAATATACATACTGTATTTCTCCTAATAAACACTCCTGGAAACTAAACATAACATGGCCAGGGAGCTTTTATCTAATATGCATTTTCTGATGAAAACCATCATTCAATTTTTAAATCATTAAATGTCTTTTAGGCTTTTTTTCCCTTTAATTTGAAGTGAATTTCCTCCAAACAATCATATAAATGATTGATTGAAGGATATTCGCCTCAAATTAGAGAAAAAGTCTCAACAAATTTTATGAATTTATGCATTTGAAGTGGGTTTTCAGAGTAAAAAAATTAGGGTCGCTACTATAACAGATGGTGCTTTTTTTAGTATTATTAGAAGAAATACAGTATTGTAGACTAAATTTTCCTTTACTGTACACATTTACCAGTTTAATGTCATGATATATAATACGTACTTAGTGTTTTGTATGAAAAAAAATCTAACAAGGTAGGGGGAATTGATAATCACTCCACTGGCTTTCAAATATCTATCAATGAGAAACTCAGTCAGATATGGAAGTTTACAAGGAAATTTAAGAAGAGACCCATTTTTCCATAACATATCATTATAATGCCAAATACAAAGAATTCTGACAGAGGTCAATCTGAAGACCCTTCCTGGCAAAAATCATTCATTTAAAATAATTGTTTCCAGAGAAGTAAATCATTTCATATTTCACTGCATAGGACCACTTTTTCGTTGCTAGAGGCCGGTGTTACTTGGGTTCCAAAATGGCGTCAAGAATAGTGCACAACAATTTGATTACAAAAAAATAAATATTCTCTATTACTTTAAATAGCAAATACTTTTTGTCTTATTTTATATAGTATTTTGCACGAGTTTATCACATTTCTTCATGGGATAACGATATTTCATGGTAAATTAATTATTGTAGCGGTAAATTAGAAGTTTGTTTACTACTACCAGTGGGTAACTCCGTTCACATGGATGTCTTTTCTGCGCATGCATATTACCGTCAATTTTAGATTATTACATCATCTCACGCGTCTCTCGGGCTGCCATTTGAATTTCCCCTAGGATAGCAGCGAGAGCGATCTATTTTTAGAACAACTCATGAATAATCATAGAGTGCTGCTAGATTTAATCGATTTGTCAGAAACCAAAGATATAAATAGCATAGTTGGCGATTTCACGTGTTTCTTGAGGGAAAATGCATTTACAGTATTTGGGAAAACCCAATGCTTGAAATACAAACATGTTGGTAATCAAAATTGTAAATAGTTTAATGAAAAATGTTTGTTGCTAAACAGGCTTTTAAACTCTATAGAGAGAGGAATGATATTAACAGACAAGCTTTTAGCTTGGCGCGTGCTCATTATAACAACGTAAAAATCTGCTAAGAAATAATTTAGACTAGCAGAGGGCTATCGAATCAGCAAACTTTCAAAATCGGACCCACGAGGTTGGATGAGCTGACGATGTCCTCGAAAAGATGGAGTGTTAAGACAAAAAACTCACAAATTTAAAGATTTTACCAACTTTTATTGTCCAAATTTGAGCCCTTTTGATTGGCGAACTATTGCACTATCCCAGCCTCTCAATGATGTACGATTTACAGTGCTGACAGCACTTTGATTATAAATTGTCATCCGAGAAACAATTTGGTAAAGTTTCATTGAAATGGGTCCAGATGTTCAGGAGAAGCATTCGAAGATTTTGGGCTCAATATTAGCCCTGCCCTACCACGCCCATATTTATTGGCCTATCAAAATTTCGCAAACAATTTTTGAAAAGGGTCACCAAAGGAACATTCTGGTCCAGATTCATTGAAATAGGCCTTGTGGTTCAGGAGGAGATGTCATTCAAAGATTTTTGGGTTCACGATAAGCCCTGCCCTACTACGCCCGTATTTATGGGCCAATCAAAATTTTGCAAAAAATGTTTGAAAAGGGTCATCCAAGGAACATTCTAGTAAAGTTTCGTTGAAATTGGTCAGGAGATGTCATTCAAAGATTTTGGGTTCAAAATAAGCCCCGCCCTGCCTCACCCATATTTGGAGTTTAATCCTAAAATCTTGAACAACTGTTGAAGAGGTTCACCCAAGGATCATTTCTGTCAAGGCTGTCAAAATCCACCCATAAGTTTAGGAGAAGAAGATGTTCAAAGAAAAGTTTACGCACACACACAAACACACACACAGGCGCACAACGGACACCCCGCCATGTCAATAGTTCGCTGGACTTTGGTCAGTGAAGCTACAAAATGACTTGTTTTAAGGTTTCATTTTGGTTTCAGAGTTTACTGTTCGCAACAATTTGTCAAAAGGCCTGTACACTTCACTCCTAACTTAGAGTAAATTGTATTCTGACATAAGTGAATCATCTTCTGTTATATTTTTGACTAGGCATTCATGGTAAATCTGTATTTGGTACTTTTGGTTGTTTTTTTCAAGTGGTAAAAATCTGTAGCCTATAATTAAGCCCCATCCCCTTCCAAAAGAAACTTGATGGTTCTAATGAAGCCCTTTGAAAGGCTTCAAAAGTACCCTCTTTTATGGGGCTTGAAAGGACAAACTTTTTGAAAATCATCTTAGATATTTTCCCATATTCATTGAGATACATGAAACCATCAGAAAGTTATTCATGTATAAAAACTATCCTACAATTTGAACTCATTTAATGCATTTGATGTCGTGGAACGGTGTTAGAATGAAACCTAATGGATCAGCATAAAACTATTGTAAAAGCCTATCAAAACATATTGAACCCTTTATTTGATGTACCTTAACTGGGAATTAATATCTTCCCTGGATCGTAGCTCATCCTGCATTGTGGATAATTTGTTGGCCATTTTAACAAGATCTTTACGCATTGTGTCCACTTCTTCTGTACTCTTCTTACGTATATCCTGTCGCTCTTTTTGGCTCTTGTCACGCTCCTCTTCATATAATCTGGTCTTTTCCTAATAGAAAAGAGATTAACACATTGTGTCTGATTGCTATTTGGTTCAGACTTCTAATAATAAATCGAAGCCAAATAGCACAAAAGAGCATTCGGTTCTGCTTGTAATCTTTTCAGTGGTTGCTCTGTCAAAATTTAAATTGGGATCTACACTGTTTACATGAACAAGATGTTTTTCAATGTTTTAACAGCAATCAGGAATCACTTAATTAATAATATTTGCCTTTTCCAACAAATAACAAAAATTGCTTTAACTTCATTTGTCAACTCATCCTTGTTCCATGCAGGTAGAGTGTCAATATATCGAATAACAAGGCATTAAGAATTTTGAACTTTTGTTCCAATGGATTTTGTATTAGTGTCTAATGAGAATTCCATTCAAACGGATGAAAAATGCACTGTGTAAATCTATTCCCAACAAATTAGTGTAGGTAAACAAAAATGTCTATGTATCAGATATCCATCAAACTGAAGTTGACTGTATAAGAATTCAAAATAATTATTTCAAGCAACTAATTAACTGACAAAACTGTCAAATTAGCAGCCGCCCAAGGGATAAGGTATAATCGGTTGCATTCAGGAGATGTGTGCTGAACAGAAAGTGCCCCCTCCCGGGTAGCCCCCAATACGAATTTCAATATATGCTTTATCTAACCCCATCAGTAAAATCTGACATTTGTGTTTGTATCAAATCTAAAGTATTTCATATCAACGGCAGCAACATGAAACCAAAATAATGTAAATGATGCTTAAATAAGCTGCATTTATGATGCTTTGTCATTCACTAATATGTATTTTACCGAGAAAATATTTCCTGATTAGTAAAAGTGTATATTAATGAGTAAACATTCTTATCACCGATGAAACACGATGAACAAGATTTTGACACCAATTATAAACATTCAAAGCTTACTTGAAATATGCTATTATGAATTAGAGAAAATGGCAATTTCAGCTTTATTCAATAAAAAGTATAATGTAATACTTTGATAAACTAACAAGACAACAAAAACATTACATCTAACCTGTACAAGTTCATTTTTCTCTTTCTCCATTTTTTTATAACCAGCCTCAATTCTGGCAGCTTTCTTAACAGCGTCGTCTTTCTCTGTTTGTAATTGGTCACAGTTACTGGTAACAGTCTCTATCTCCTACAATGTAAATTTGCAAAATACTGACTGAATGTAGGTAGAGACATTCAATGCCTCAGTGTAAAACAGTTGTAAATGCCTATATGTTTATAGGCAGTTATAACTGTTTCATACTGAGCAATCAAGTTAAGATAGATATGGGATTTTCATATTGATGGCTCAGTGCAAAACATTTGTAACTGCCTATAAATATATAGGAAGTTACAACACCATATAGTATACAGAGGATATTAAATGAATGATCATAGAATACCGAATTTATAAAATGAGTCATCTATAAACAGATAATAACAAGGGCGTGCAGACAAGTTAAATAAATTTGGTTTTTCATGACCACAAATTTTATATTCTATTTATAAATTGGTATTATGACCCGAATTTTTGTGAAAAATTGTCAAAATTCTTGAAATTAATAATTTCAATTTTCCGCAAAACATATAATGCTGTTTAAAACTGGCGTCATAATATATATATTATGACATCTTTTTTGCGGTTACAAAGTTGCATTTCTTTCCGCTCTGAGCTTATTTGCATAGTTATTCCACTAGTGTAATAACACCTGTAATATTCAACGGGGTTATTTCACTCCTGTGACATAGGCCATAGGTCATATTATAATATGTGATAATGATCATAACAAAGTTTCAAAGAAACAATTCTTGGTAGAGCCTGATATAAAAATACCAAGAAAAAACATTTGTTTCCAAAAAGCAGCCTAAGGGGTTAACAGCAAGCAGTTTTTTCAAAATATTTTTTTCACCTGCAAATCAGGTTAAGTTAAGTTGAAGTTTTTTTTCAAATATTTCAAGTTGATAAAGGATATTTTTGTTAAATGATGAGCCAAGAAATGAGTAGATAATAAGACAGACAAAACACTCTTTGAGTCAGACTAAAGGCAATCATTAATTAGCACAGCTAGCCACACCTCTTTCAACTCCTCAATTTGTTCTCTGGCTTTTTTCTGTTCATGGAAAAGCTCCTGTTTGGCAGTTTCTAGCTGTTGAATCAGTTCATCTCTCTCAGCGTGGATTGTGTCCAGACTTCGTAGTTTAGTTTTCATGGTCTCATTCTCCTCTATAATTTGCATGGCCTAAAAACGACACAGCAAAACTAGCCTACTAGGTTGCAATTGTAGAACACCTCATAAATAGCCAACTTGCTTATAATTCAAAACATATAAATTATCCGCTGTCCAGTGAAATCTTCTAAATGACAATAAATTTACAATGGAATACATAATTATCTTAGAAAAAGCAAAAAAAATTATAACCTGTTAAAGGAGAAAAATAATGTTCTCTCCCCCCAAAAAATGGATTCTTTGCACCTGTTTGAGAAATCCTTTTGACTGAAACTGCATTTCTTTGTACTGAAGACAATAAAAATGCAAATCACTGAGGCAAAAAGGGAAATTGCTTGTTTCATGCAACATCTCTCTTTTTCTCAATGTTTTCTACAATAATTTTTGCATTCTATTTTCAATCTCAGTGCAATTAAATTACCTGTTAGAATTCTTGAATTTCGATAAGTCTAAAATGTTCATAGATTTGTATAATCTGGGTAAAACAGATGAATTAACCCAGCACTGTCATTTAGGCAGATTTTCAAGGATAATGGATCAAATAAAATCATAATTTCAAATACTTGCATTTACTACAACTACCCTTGATAAACTAGAGTTGCTTAAGCACCTGATTTGCTCCACAGGCCTGAATCTACTGATATGAAGAGATGAGAATTAAAGTATGAAAGTTTATTTAAAGTAAAAGATTGTTTTTAAGTGTCACATGCTGAAATATTTCTGCAAAGAAAAATTCAAGATCAAGAATAACATATAAAAAAGTTAACCTGCGCCTGTTAAATACATATTTTTCATCCAATCCCAATAATTTTGTGAAGTCTGATAATGAGACACCAAAAATAATTCCAGGGACATTTGGTTGAGATCCATCAAATAGGTTCTGAGAAAATGATTTTCCACTATATAACATATAGAGGAATGGCCTCCGCCTATTAAAGACATATTTTTCATCATCAGAATAATTTTTTGTAGACTGATAAAAGGTCACTAAAAGAATACTTCAAAGAAATTTAATACATATCCGACCATTATGTTCTGAGGAATGATTTTCCAAGTTTCCACTATGCAACATATACAGAAATGACCTCTGCACATTAAAGAAATATTTTTTCATTTGATCACAATAATTTTTTGTAGACTGATAAAGGTCACTAAAGGATAATTCTAGTGAAATTTGGTTGATATCCATCACTTAGATTCTGAGAAAGTGATTTCAAACTTTCAAAGAGTGTCACCCAAGGACCATTCCTATGAAGTGTTTTGTTGAAATTCATCCAGTAATTACTGAGGAGCAGATTTTTAAAGAAAAAGTTTAAGACGGGATGCATAGACGCACACGCAGATGCACTACAGACACAGTACCATGACAATAGCCCCACTAGCTATGTTAAACATATGAAAATAAGCATGAGTTTGATAATTCAAATAATTCTTACAACAGCCCTCTTCTAAATAACATGATTGTATCTTCATCTCAGAATCTAACATGATATGTTTGAGAAACATGAACTTGAATGCTGTGAAAGGCAAAATTCTTTAGAAGTTTGATCTTAATAGAAAACCATGACCTTACCACATGATCATAACTTTGATTTAAGGTAGTGGACCCGTAATAGTTCTGCAACATTTGGGAAGTAATGAACTTGAACAGTGTCCCACTGAGGTTTCCTAATGATTTTCATTAGGAAACCTCGGTCAATATTGTGAAAGCTTATGAGTTTGGAAATGTTGCAGAACTATTATGGGTCATATTTAATTACCTTAAATGAGATCAATCATCTTACCAAATTTAATTATGTATCAAAAACCCAATGACTGTTTCTTTTATAGGTTTCTAACAAACACACACAAATCCCAATAGCATCCCTATCTAAATCACAACACTCAATACAAACAGCACACACAATTACCTCTTGTTTTGTAAAACCTATCGTACCGAACTGTTTCATTTCTTCTCTATGAGTGTGAGCTTCCCACTATAAACTTTTGATAAAGCTTATGACTCAATTCACACAATCACATCTTGTTTCGTGAAACCTATCTCACCAAACTGTTTCATTTCTTCTCTATGAGTGTGAGCTTCCCGTTCTAAGCTTTTGATAAAGCTTATGATTCAATTCACGCAATTACTTCTTATTCCGTAAAACCTATGTTACTGAACTGTTTCATTTCTTCTCTACAAGTGTGAGCTTCGTCCTTTAGACTTTAGATAAAGCTTATATATGACTCAATATTCACAGCACACACAATTACCTCTTGTTTTGTAAAACCTATGTCACTAAACTGTTTCATTTCTTCTCTACGAGTGTGAGCTTCTCGCTCTAAACTCTGCGTCTCCTGACGTTTTCTCTTCAGGTCGTCAGATATTCTGGCAAGTTCTTTGGAGTTATTTTCCTTCTTATATTCTGACAGCATCAGTTTCGTTCTGAAGTGGATTTTTTTTTAATTACATGGGAGGAGTTTTATGCATATACATACATTAAAGAGATTCCTTACAATTGTAATTGTCCAGTTTTTGACATTTTATGACTTCACAATATTCAAGACTTTATGGTTCACAATTAAAATACTTGTTAAAATAAAAGAGGATTCCAACAGATTGAAAGCGATACTATACAAGCCATTTTGAACAATTTCACATGCTGGCAAGGCACTAACATAGTGAAGCCAACACAACCACACTGTAAGAATATTCATTAATCCCCTGAAGTGGGCTTTAGACCTTAGCTTTCTATAGAGCACAAAGTGAAGAATCTGGTTAGACTGTGTGGATGCAGACTGGTCAAAGTGGTTTCCAAGGACATAACTCCCATTGTGCAATTTACATAAGTGGGTAAAAGAAATAATCCATTGTTGAAAATTATTGTTGATGAATGATCAAAGCATCAAAACTACAGCTTATTCAAGCTGTCATTAGGATGTTTTGATTATTCACCAAGGCTCAAATTGCAAAAAGGGAGAGGACAGTGGGCATTCATATTTTGTCAAAATTCTCATATTGCATATACATGTATCCTATATATTCTTGGTTGTCTCCTTCTGAGTGAGTATAAATATCAAAGCCCTAGATATGCCTACGGTATCCTTGTCCTATACACGTGTAAGATCCATCAACACATAGCATCATCACAATGTCATCTAAGGGTACATTTACACGTCATTTCTTCAGAAATGGGAGTCAACTTTGTTGTGAAAAACACACAACCGCGGTTAATGTTAAAGAAGAATTTGTCACTCAATTTTTTAGACAAGCTAATAATAACCTGCCTAGAATAGAAAAGATATAAACCTTACCCAGGGTCTCTTAATAACTTTTCAATTATAGACTGATTTCATTTATTACCTTGTTTCAAACAAAATTTTAACACATATCTTATGTATGTTTATATATCGAAGTCCAGTGCAAGACTGTACTAAGTGTATATACAATGAATATACACTCAGTACAGTCTTGCACTGAACCATTGATATGTCAATTACATACCTGGCATCTTCATACATGGATTCCGTTTCCTTCAAACTTTTTCTGGCATCTGCTAGTGCATTCTGGGTAACTTCAAGGGCATTCTGGGTAGCCTTTAGTTCTGCAGACTTCTCCTTGATGAAACAAGAAAGTGTACTTGCATTTTTAATTGTTTAATCATAGTCATACATATAAATGGTATCCATTAAATTCATCATAGTTACCACAATTTTTTCAAGAAAACTTGATGAGCCACTTAAATTTAAAGCTTGGCATGTTGGTCTCTTTTTGTCAAAGCATTGCCTTTATTTCCAGGGCTCACTGCAAAACTATTGTAAGTGCCTAAAAATATATAGGCACTTGCAATAGTTTTGGGCTGACACCTCATTATGTCTTTTGGACAAATAATTTTGTTTCTGGGAAGAGCAAATGGTGAGTGGTGGGTGACCAGACATATCTGTAACTGCTTTCAGCAAATTTCGTAAAAAATACTTTTCTATAACATGAATCTAGAATTTGAACTTTTTTGAGTTTCTTGAATATTTTGTGATGAACACATTTTTGTCAAAAACATTAACTCTCTTATTTGTTTCTGAAACTGAAAGCTTCATCAGACAATTTGTTTGATAGTTTATCGATCAAGAAATTCTCAATCCTCACAATGTTAAGTTTTATTTTAAACTGATCCAAATTGAAAGAGCATACAGAAAACAATGTAAAGCAGTCCGAATTTGAAATGGAACTACAATAAAACTTGTGTTAAGGGACCATTTCATGGACCACTAAAAAGCGTTAACTTATGAGAATGGTCGCTTCATACAATTTTTTGTGATAGATAAGACATGTCATTTTGATTGCATAAATTGATTGTTGCAAAAGTCTTACTGAATTCTAATGTGTGAACTCATTACAATCGTCTGACTTAGACGATTACTATTTGATCTTACAACATAAGATTCAATAATTTACAATTTTTTGTTAAAAAATATCCACTTTTTATGAGATTTTGTTACATTGAAAGGGGCTCTTTATGATGGTCTTTTAATAAATTTGGTTGCTTAATAGAAGTGGTGGCTTGAGCAATATAGACTTGTATCTTAAGTGGTAGAAAATATAGTTCGAAAAGGATATAAGTCCATATAAAATGAACTTGAACAGTACCTTTTCCTCATCTGAGAGACTTTTACCATGACAATCAGAGAAACTACTTCCTGCATCTGGTTTTTCACGAACAAAGCTCTGAAAAAAGACATTGAGACATTTGTGACTAAAGACAAGATCAAGTGAACCAGTATTGTATTTTCAAAATTAGTATATGTTTCTTTTGAGTAGATGATCTCAGACAAGAAGCAGACTGATAACTATGGAAAAAAATTAAACAAACAAATTAGGCAATACTTTGCAATATGCATACTTTTTTTTACAAAATTGACAATGTTTCATGAAAAAATCTTGATATTGATTATATTGAGAACCCTGCTGCAAATATTCTTATAAGTTACAACCAATTTGTGGGCTATAAAGCTGTTTTTTGAGATAATGACTGCATAACTAACACATATGCCATGCTCAGCTAGAATGTTCTTGTTCTGTATGATTAATGTTCACCCTGGTGGTGGCACTGATATACTTTCTGACTATTTGTCTCCCACCAATAGGTTGATAATTGTAGATCTATGTGTGATAGCAGCTGGAGGTGAGGGAAGGATGAAACAATAGTACTGGTGTGAGAAAAATACCAGGAATCCATTGTTAGGTGCTCTAGCTGCTGAAAAAAACATTCATTCACTCATTCTGACGAATGTTGATAATGATCCAATTTCATCATAATATGTTTTCAGAGCAAATACTCACCTTTGGCATTGAAGTTATGGACAGATAGGTACGAGTTGGTGACCTTTCTCTCTGTGGAGGCTGTGACCTTGACCTTCTCTCTTGTTCCATCTCGCGTCGAATTCTATCCGTCTCCCTGGCAATTTCTTTTTGCGTCTCATCCATGACTTCAAGGTCATTTGTATGTTGTGAACTCCTAGGAAACAAAACATGATATCTTGATAAGGAAGGAGCTATGCTCCAGATTAATTTCCATATTAACTCTTCAGCTGTGACCTTAGTTTATACTTATTTATTTTTAAGTTCAATTGCAATCAGAGCTTAAGCTTATAGTATTGCTAGGGAACTCTAAATCTTGATGTCTCCACGTCCCTGAGAGAAAGGCAGTGATTTAAACCCACTGCTACCCTATTTTACAGCTGGGTGAACTTGGGCTGGCTTTTTTAGTGTTTTGCCCATAAACACTCTGTGGAGACAGTTAAGCTCAAACCATGGACCTCCAGGTCACAGGTAGAGTGCATTTACCACTGGGCCATCGAGGCAGTCAGCTAAGATCTTGACATCAGAGTTTATAAAATATTCTTTCAAATGGTTGCAATGGCAGGCCTATTCTTGATGAAGAACCAATTGTGCTTCCTTTTATTTAAAATCCAACAAGCAAATAGGGGAGCTATGCTCTGGATAAGCTCTACTCTACTACTTGACCTTGACCTGTGTGTGTATTTCCTTTTATTTTAAATGTCGCTACCATAGCACAGCATGGTGCTCAACCAACCAACCTTGACCTTGAAACTATTCAGAACTTCTTTCAAATGCATATCTACTCATTATGATGAGCAGTTGTGCCCCATCATTTTGGAATCCACAGGGATAATTCTGGCTCAGAATTGCATGTGCAAAAATATCTCATTTACCTGCATCTAACAAGAAATTCAAGAATTTTAAGAGAGAAAGTTTCACAAATCAATTGCTAAGTGCAAAACAGTTGTAACTGCCTATATAATTTTAGGCAGTTACAGCTGTTGTGTGTTGAGCAAACAACATTCTTCACTAAATTATATATTGTTTTGAGATTTTCTCTCATTAAGACAGTTTCAATGAGATTTCTGGAAGAAAATTGAGAGAATCTCTCAATATCTCACCCAAAAAGGATCCCTGCATCCATAGATTTGAATTCTATGGATAAATTCGGATGCATGAACTAAAGTAAGAAGGCACTTAAGCAACTTGTGATGTCAGCGCAAAACTATTGTAAGTGCCTATACATTTATAGGCACTTACAATAGTCTTGTGCTGACTGTTCAAAATACAATGACTTGTTGTAGTAACCACTATGTCTCGCGCAAGACAGTCTCAGGGCTTGACAAAAAATATTTGTACTACATGATTTCCCTAATTTCAATCACAAACCACCATCTTAAACTTGAAAGAAATTAAATATGGAAAAGATTTCATAAAATGTGTTGGAATTCCAGGCTGTTTTGGTTACAGGTGCTGAATTAAACACAACCCCTCAGCAAGCCGATGCCAACCAACACTAGGCTTCAATAGGTAGATACTATATAGATTGAAACCAGTCTGTCTCAAGATTTTCCCACAATAATTTAATTATAATCTATAAAGCAGACAGTAAAGGCTTTGTTCAGACTGCATGTCTGTGCAGGGTGATCTTAGTCTATTCTGTCAGCAAAAGGTTTATATTAAACAATTATTTGACAGTGATTACCATGACAGAGTTTAATAGTCTAGGTTGTAGACAGTGTAGTCATTTCAAAAGTCAGAACTATAAAAAGCTTGAGTAACATAAATTGCCAATGGATGCTGTATAATATAGCAGCCTATGATTTATTGTATGGCATTTTTTACTTTGTACAATTTTATTTTCTAAGGCATGAGTGTTTGCAAAAATCGTATGATACCCACTAAGTTTTTAACCCTTGTCATGCTGAACCCGGAATATTCCAGCTTTGGCAGGAGCTATTAACAAACATCAGCCTGCACATATGTGCAGTCTGATCTTAGTTCATACCACCTAAATTTCATTTTTAAACCAGAAAGGTGTAAAACAATGCTTTTTCGAAATCAATTCTCACTCACGTTTGGTAACTCACAGTGCTCTTAAAACTTTGATTTTGCAATTTATTTTACAAAGATTTTTATTCAGCATGACAAGGGTTTATAAACCTGTAACATGAATCCTTGAGGTGCCTATACAGTTATTGGACAAGGCATTTCTATATTCCAGGACAGAGATAGCGTGGTAAGTCAACAAGATCTATTGTAGATTGTACGCGCCTATACTGTCTCTGTAAGGTGACCATGTAGGGACCAAAGGATGATACAGTGTTTGTTTGTTTGTTTGAATCAGGATTTTACGCCGCTTTCAATAATCTTTCAATTATGTCACAAAGGCTTGAGCACCTAACAATGGATTCCTGGCTACCATAACATCCTTTCTTAGCAACCAGCTGCTATTTCACATAGGTCTACAATTATCAACCTATTGGTGAAAGACAAATAGTCAGAAAGGATGAGTGCCACCTTCAGGTATCAAACCCGGGACCTCTAGACAGTCCCAAGTACTACCAACTGCGCTAGAGATAGGATGATACAATGAAGATTTGAAAGGAAATCATTGCAGCATGATAATGGGATAGCCTTGTAGCAACCTTGGGGTGTCTTATGGCATTCTACCGGCTATGCTTTCCATGCTGTCTTGCAATTTCAAAATAAGTTGGTAAATTGTCACAACACAAATTAAGCTACATAGAATTATGGTTCCTTAAACATAAGAGGAACATAACTGCCAAGCTCAAAGTCAATAGTAGATTAGGTAATGCTCCAGACAAGGAAGTGGATGCCACCCACCACCTGACGCCAGAACAGGCACAAGACACCCTGCATGATCATGAATTTTAAGGTCGATTGCAAGCGTTAAACCATGTGATGACTGATTGGACAGCATATGCTGCATTACAGGTACAGCACAATTTTTGAGTTAAGGTGATTTCAAACATGCAACTTGGGATGTGTAAGTCAAACATAAACTAGGCTTAACTTAAACAACTGGTGTGATTATAAAACATTCTAAGATGACAGAAAAACAGCAACTTTAAAAAAATTGAGCTTGCTTAAACCCTTATTCTGCTCACTTTAAATTTTGTTTCAAACAAGGGCCATGTCAGTCATGGCCATTCCAAGCCATGACAGCTTGCTGAAGCAAGCTGGATTTAGGGTTCTTGTGCACTGTGCCCCATGAGTTCTACCTACCCCCCAAAGTTCAATTATACCTCAAAATCAAACAGGCAACAATTGTGACACTTGAGCACTGCATTTCTCCTGAATGAGATCTATCAAAATATGAAATTTCAAGTTGATAGCTTGAATACTTTCAGATAATGCCCTGGACGAAATCAGTCTTAAAAATAACAAAGGGCAATCACTCCAAAATTAAGCAACTTAGAAATGTGATTCTTGTGCACTACACTTTACTGAATGAGATCTTTCTACCTATAAAATTTCAAGTTGATAGCTAGTATACTTTCAGAGATATGCTCCGAACAAAAAAAAGGTCTTTAAATTTACAAAGGGCAATAACTCCAACATGTTTAAAGCAAGGGTTGTAGTTCTTATACACTGCATTTCTCCTCAATGAGCTCTAACAAATAAAAGCTCAACTAGTATGTCCTATGTTTTGTATAGCTCCAGGGAGCATTTACTAGGAGAAATACGGAAAACATAATGAATTTTCTTTACAATTCCATTGAATCAATATGTGACACAAATATGGACATTCTCTGAACTCTACAAATATAAATATTTGAAAAAGAGATTGGTTCCAGTAGAAGTCAACCAGAGGATGCATTTCATAAGTTCATTTACAGAAAGTTAGATTGATAATTCTAGATTCAGAAAATCAGCAAAAATGCTTAATGTGCAGACTGACCAGAGTCTATACTTTATGCACTTCCCAAATGATCTCTTTTTGCTTGACATTGAGTCACATTTGAGCCTCTGTGGACATTTTCAACAATTTCTTGCATCCACAGTCTGACCAGAGTATTCACTGTGCATTTCGTAGGAAGATAAGGTCTCAAAGTATCTGAAGACAATCGGGAAATTTTACATTCACAGTATGTGGCTGTCAACGCTGCTCAAAGCTTGTGGCTCATGCAAATTCCAAATTGTTGGAAATGTCACACACAGACTCATTTAACATTAATTCACAATCAATATCCTCTTTACACCATCAATAATATTGTCTATCCCAAAAATTGACTTTATTATTGATTTTTTTGTTGGCAATATCACAATTTGTTTCTATACAACTGTCAATATCATTGATTCTTTTTTGGACAATTTTAAAGATACATGTATTTTCCACGCAACTGTCTATATAAATGATTCTTTTTTAGCAATATTGAAACTTGTTTCTATACAACTGTCAATATCATTGATTCTTTTTGGCCATTTTTAAAGATTTTGTTTATGCAACTTTCTGTATAAATGATTCTTTGTTAGCAATATTGAAACTAGTTTCTATGCAACTGTCAATAAAATTTATTCTATGTAGGCAATATTGATGTTGTTTCTATACAACTGTCAAAAATATTTATTCTATGTGGGCAATTTTAAAGTTTGTTTCTATACAACAATCACTATGATTTAATCTTTGTGGACAAATTTCAAGTTTGTTTCTATACAACTATAATTTATTCATTGAGGGTGTTGTTTCTTATATACAATTATCAATATTTTTAATTATTTGTTGGTAAAATTGAAGCTTTTTTCTTTACAATGTTCAATATTATTGAATCATTGTGGGCAATATTGAAGCTTATTTCTATGCAACTGCTAATATTATTGAGCCTTTGTGGGCAATATTGAAATTTGTTTCTATGCAGCTTTCAATATTACTTATTGTTTGTAAGCAATATTGAAGTTTGTTTCATTACAACTATCAATTGTATTTATTCTTTGTGTGCAGCTCTGAAGCTTGTTTCTACACAGTTGTCAATTTTCTTAATTCTTTGTGGGATATTTTGCATTTGTTTCTATACAATTAACAATATGATTGAATCTTTTTGTTCAATATTGAAACTTGTTTCTTATAATGAAATAGTCTATAATATTGATGCTTTGTGAGTAATATTGAAGCTTGTTTCTATGCAACTGTCAGAATTAAAGTGGGGATTTTTTAAAGGGCGGTGGGGGGATGGGGTCAATTCTGAAATTTGCTTCTATACTGTTAATATAACTAATTGTTTGTGGGCAATATTGAAGTTTGTTTCATTACAACTATCACCATAATTGATTCTTTGTAATACTCAAACTATTCTATACAAGTACAATTATCAATATCATTGATTCTTTTTGGGTAATTTTGAAGCTTGTTTCTTTACAATCGTCAATATTATTGTTTCTTTAGTTTGCGATACAGAAGTTTGTTTCTATACAACTATCAATTTTATTTATTCTTTGTTGTCAATAATGAAAAGTTTAAAAAAGTATTTTCATTAAAGATACTGACTTATAATAAGTTCATCAAGAACTTTCATGACTTTTATTTTCATGCAATTAAGGAAGTGGACCCATAAAAGTTATGCAACATTTCAGACCATATGATCTTTTACAATATCAACCGAGGTTTCCTATTGAAAATCATTAGGAAACATAGGTTAACAATGTTAAAGTTCATGACTTCCAAAACGTAGCGGAACTGTTACAGGTCCACTACCTTAATTCAAGGTTTTCATTCAGTATGACAAGGGTTAATTGTGCTTTCTTTAGGTAACATACATGTATATGAGCCCTTTTCTTTGAGCCTGTACGCAAAATTTCAAAAAATTTGAAACATGCCTGTGGCTCAAACAATAATCAGCCTAGCCAGTAAAACATTACAATTAGATTTGTTTGTTTGAATGGGTTTTAAGCCGCTTTTAACAATTTAGCAGTTATATTGCGGCAGCCGAAGCACCTAATAATGGATTCCTGGTATTTTTTTCACCTTTACTATCATTAAACCCTTTCCTAGCCTCCGACCGCTATCTCACATAGGTTTACAATTATCTACCCATTGGTGAGAGACAAACGTGGGAAAGGACATTTGCCGCCACTGGGGTAAACCTACAACTTCCAGAGTCTTATGCCTAACCAACTGCGCTATGGTGGCAGCCCCATTTTAATTAGAACATTGGTTGGCTGTCTAATGACACTTCAAGACCTTCAAGACCTGAAAAGGGCAAAGTTAAGACTCTGTACAGACAGTGCAGATGCTTTGTTCGTTTGTTTGAATGAGGTTTGGTGCTGCTTTCAACAATTTTTCAGTTATCACGGTGACTGGAGCACCTAGCATTGGATCTCTTGTATTTCTCACACCAGTACCACCATTACACATTTTTCTAGCCTCCAGCTGCTATCCTACATGGGTCTTTGATTATTGATTTATTTGTGGAAGACAAATAGTAGGAAAAGAATGAGCGCCGCTGTAGGGGATCAAACCCAGGACCTTTTGAATGATAGTCTGATGCACTACCAGCTGAGGACTGTGCAGATGCATAGGCTGGCCAGAGTATTTGCTTGGAGCACATCTCAATGGCTCAGTGCAAAACAGTTGTAACTGTCTATATGTTTATGGGCAGTTACAACTGTTTTGCACCATGCCATTGATCTCGAATGTTGGAAATGTCACACACAAGCTAATGTCCATGGCTCAGCATGAAACAGTTGTAACTGCCTGTAAACATATAGGCAGTTACAACTGTTTCACACTAAGCCATTGATATGTTCACAGGTTTGGATGAATCAATGAAAACATGGAGAAATAATAAGGCATCAATATCATCTAATAATTCTTGGAACAAACAAGGGATAATTACACATGCATTACCTTAGTTTTCACAAATAATTTTCAGGTATATTGGCAAATCACCATGACAACTGTTATATTATGTTCATTCCTTATCAGAAAGTTCACAGAATGGTTTTGTGTTTTTTTCAATAACATTTCACACTGAGCTTCATTGTTAACAGAACTTCAATTGAAAGAAGGAAACAATTTCCAAAGAAAAGAATGTTGTTCATGGTCTACTAAAATATTGTAAATACAGCTTGAAATAAGCTGGATTAACAACATTATAATGGTGGCTCACAAACAATGTCTTAAAAGGTTTTTCCTCAATAAAAGCACTGGACTTGGTTTTAACCCTTGCCATGCTGAAGCCACGATATTCTATTCCTCCTTTGGCAGGAGCCATAGACAAACATCAGGCTACACATATGTGCAGTCTGATGTTAGTCTACACCACTTGATTCTCATTTTCAAACCAGCATTGTCAATAAATTAGTGTTTCAAAAAAACTTGACCTACAGTTGGTACTTTCAGCACTTTTTGCCCTTTAATTTCGATGAAAATGTTTAGCCAAAATTTATTCAGCATGACAAAAGTTAAGAACTTCACTTGAAAGAAGGAATCTATTGGCAAACCCAGATGCTCTTGTTTGATGACCAAAATGGCATGCTGAAACAAACCCTTGACAAAATAGCATTAAAATCAAAGTACTGAAAAAACTGGTAGTACCAATTGCGAGAAAAGTATTTTTTAGAAAATACAATTTTGATTTTTTTAAAGGAAATCAACAATTTAACAAACGGATATTGATACATTTTTATTTAGACATAAGGTCTAAATATTGGGCTAGAAAATGAATTAATGCAAGGTCAGTGTTTAAAATTAACATAATATATTGTCATCAATAGGTTATAGATGCCTTTAGATGCTCTTATTTCAATCCATTCCCTATAAATCCCACTTTTAACATGATTTACCCAAGAAGGAAATTTGGGAAGCATTGTAGAAAATGATGAAATTATTTGTTACAAGTAGTGTCTTCATTTCACAAAAAGTTTTCTCCACAGTTATCATGAGTTTCCAGATGGTCCTTTTTTGTGATGTTTGCAATATAATTTCATCCAATTATCTTAAAAAATTGTTGATTTTGTAAATTTAAATGGTTTACAAACACCGTAAAAATTCTAATAGAGCTCCATGCTCTAATAAAACCTCATCCCAATTTTTGGACGTTGAAATTGACCATTTTTGATGTGATTTTGAAGCCTTTAATAAAGGTCACTAAAAATCAAGAGATTTTTATGCACCTTTTTCCCAAATAAAATTAATATTTTTTGCACGGATTATGTTTATTTTTGGCCATGCTTTCTCTGTCTTTACAAATTTTGATGACTCAGCGTGTAACAGTTGTTACTGCCTATATGTTTATAGGCAGTTACAACTGTTTAACACTGAGCCATCAGTATGTAGCATAGCCTCTATTAAAAGCCCACCCCTTTCTAATGGATATGGGATGATTCTAATAGAACCCAGGGCTTCTATTAGAGCTTTTAATGCAATATCTTCTTTTATCAATTATATTAATTATAATATAATTATATATACAAATTTATTACTCCTGATTAATGTTAGAAATCATAGAAAAAAAAGCATTTCTTATATGCACTTTTATCTTCCTAATGCATTTTTTTCTTGTGACAAGCAATTTCTTCCTACCTCAAACTATTATTTTGGTGTGTGTGTTTTGATTGCATGTTATGACTTTTCTTCTGACAAAACTTTTAAATAATTCACACACCTTAAAGCCGGACACCAACATAGCGGTAAAATATATATATCAATATTTTAACATTGATGGTTGTTACAGGCCAATTAAAGATTACAAATCACTGCTTTATTTAAATTTTAACCTACATGTTTGTTTGTTTGTTTGAAATGGGCTTAAATGCCAATTTCAATGTTTTTCAGTCAAAATGCACAAAAACGGAGCACCTAATCATGAATTCCTGGTACTTCTCTTACCAGTTCTACATTTTATTTTTCCATAGCCCAAGTCACTCATCCCAAATAGGTTTTATGATAAGATTGGTGAGAGACTAATGTCAGAATGAGTGTGTGTTGCCATCGTCTGTCATATTGAACTAAGCAGAATATTTTGCAAGCCTCTGCCTTTCAAGCTGCTCTGTAGATATTTCCAGGGGAGAGCACTTAGTACAATAATCATGTTCTACTTTGTCTGAAATATCTAAGCAGAGGTCCTCAATATCTAACTTAAATCTCACAGTATAACCACAATTCAAACAAATATGGGTCTGTGTCTGATTAAGTTTACTAGCATAAATGTCAATCTCTTCAATCTCATGGTCCAATTCATCCAACAGATCTTGGGTAGCAGAACCAGGCTTGTACATTCTACAATTGTCTTGTGATTGAGATACAAATTCATCATCAGGTTTAGCTTGATTGTCAACAGAAAGGTCATAAAGTTTGTCAAATTCTTCAAAAATACTGTCAATATCTTTTGAGTCTAAATCTACATCACAGTCTGTTGCGGTTACACGTGAAATATCTTTGTCCATATATTTTTCAGAACGAATATCTTTGGCATCACAAGTTTTATGTACAGTGGGCAAACAAAATGTCTTAACTTCAGCTTTATTCAAGCTGTAGTTACGACATTTTTGTTGCCCATTGATGACATGTTTTAAATCATGCTCAAACTGATTGTCAATTAAGTTAACTTTATCATCAGAAGAACAGAGATAGTCAATGCCCATTCTATCACTTTTCATTTCATTGTTCTCTTTTTCTAGTTCATCAGAAACCTCGGATACATTAACATTTAAATCTGATGAATACAGACTTAGCTCACTTTCAATCATTTCCTTTACACTTCTTCTTGAATATTTTGTTCTGTTGGTATTACCACTTTCAGATGAAGATGTTCTTAAACACTCTCGTCCTGCTTTAATCCTCCGAGTTACATGCTTTTCTGGACCAAAACTAACATCTATGGACTGAGAAAAGGCAGTTCCTTTACTTAATCGTAGAATGTTCTTTCTTGACTTTGGTGTTTCATAATCTAAAGATCTAGATGACAGGTGAAAATTTCTTTCAATGAAACTACTATTTTGATCTGTAAAACAGTCCAAGTCTGCCTGTATATTAGTTCCATGTGCAGAAGTAATTTCCTTGTCTACAATCTCAAAGTTCTCAGTATCTTCATTCATTCTAGTAATTTCATTGACTTCCTCAGTGCCTATTTCATTGTATTCTTTACACATATAGTCTGTTTTACTTGCAGAATGTCTTAATACAACACATCGATTTTGAGTTCTAACTTCATTAGTGTATCTTTCTTGCAGTCTTTTTGTTTTTTCAAGTTCACTTGATGCTTGTTGTGTAGGTGTTCCAGTTTGTATTTCACCAAAGCACAGGCTCACTTCTTTTCTTGAACAATATAATCTAGAATCATAATTTATATCATAGTTATTATCTTCTGTTAGCTCTGATTGATTTTTTATGCATTTGTCTTTCAAAATTTCATCTTTATTAAGAGCACTATATTCTGATTTTCCATTTAATAAGTTGGCATTTTGAAATGTTTTGTAATTTTCTATTACAGATTTATTTGCGTCATCAGTTAGGCTTTCAGAATTTTTATCCTTCTGCTTAAGCTCTGATTCAATAGTTTCAATTCTCCCAGTGCTTAAATATTTCCCAGCAGAATCAGAAACATTATGACAATTGTTTGAATTCCCACTGTTGTGTTCTTTCAATGCGCCGCTCTCAATATCTACATTATTCATTTTAGTTTCATGTATCAATACAGAACAAGATTTAAATTTGGGCAATGTTTTAGATGTATAAACATCAATTTCTAACATTGTTGAGTGTGTGTTTGAAATTCCATAAAAGTTCCTTTTTGGCATGTCATCATTGATAATGTGATGTTGGTTGTGAGAAGGTGACTCAATCTTTGGTTGTGGTAAAGTGTGTAATTGTAATATCTGCACATCATTAAAATTATCATAAGTATTTTGAGCACCAGTTTTGTCCACATTCATGTTTCTGTTCTTACTATCTAACCTATCGTCATACGACTTTGCACCTATATGTAAAAATACTTCTGATTTGAATACTTTGGGTCTTGAAACTTTAGGTTCTACAAATCTTTTGTCTGATAAATTTTCAGGGTCAAAACTTTGAGCTCTACTCTGATCCTCACTTTTACCAAGACCATCTTTAGATGATTTGAAGCAAACTTCTACTTGATTTATTTCACAATCACTTCCAGGGAATTGGCCCTCTGTTTTTACCAAATGTTCCACATTTGGAAATGGGAATGCTGTCTGAGAATGATCCAAATTAGGACAATATTGAACACTGTCATAAGATAAAATGTCACATTGCACTCCTCTATCATGCGCCATATAGAACATATCTTCATTTAATTTACTATGTAGTTTGGAACACATTTCCTGTAACAAATGATTCAGTTCTGGTAGCTGTAACAAAGGTGGAAGTTTGTCACTTTCTGTTTGTAACCCTGCATCAACTTGCTCATTTTTATCAGACCTTAGACATGTATCAGCAAATACATCATCCGATTCAGGATCATCAAGCTTGGAGTCACATTGATAATGTCGCCTTTCCAGAGATAATTCTTTAGGTGTACCCAAACTTCTTCTCTGTCTTCCTTGAGATTTTTGAGTGGTTTCCTTTGTTTCTGATATCTTTTGCAATGTTTTGAAATTGTTTCGTATGCTATGCCTTTCAGTACTATTCACTGTAGCACTAGAATCAGTGTCTTTATGGTCTTCCATCTCTAAGCTATCATTTTGATTGTCAAGTTTCTTTACTTCTATCACAGTAATTGGTGACATTAACAATGGTGAGGCAATTGAAGATGTAGGTGACAGATATTTGTCATCTCGCTCCGAGGTTATACTCAAATATTTACTTGTGCTTGATCCAGAGCTATTTCTCTTCTCCTTTCTAAGAACTGGAGTAACTGGTCTTTCTATTATTTGAGGTACAACATCATTTTCCTGTAATGAACCACTAAGGCTTGATTTAAAAGTTTTCAATTTTGGACTCATGATTTCTGCAACTTCCAAACTATCCTTTGATTTCAAGGGAGCCTCCGGTGTTTTAGATTGATTATCAGGATTAGGAGAACAGGGTCTTTCTGGAAAACTGCTTGGTGCTGTTTGGCTAGGGGGATCAGCGTCAAAACGAAACACCTCTTTTTCAGCAACAAATATACTTGGTAAAGGTACCCTATTCTCAGCATGGTTTTTCTCAATATTATCAATCTCTATGCTACATTCACTTCCCTCCCCAATGTCTCCAACAATAGAATTTCTGAGTGACTTCATAGTTTCAGACAATTTAAAAACATCATTTGATCCACTACTCTTCCTACTGATATCTGAAATACTTGTTTCATCTGATGAGCTAACACTATTTCTCAGTGATAACACCTCATCTTCTTCAAAAAAAGTTTTCATGTTTGAAATGTTTTCCCTTCTTTTCTGTTTTCCCATTTTGTTCTTAATCTGCTTGTCATCTTCCTCTTCACTGAGCGTTTCAAGAAATATCGGCAGAGATTTTTGTCGATTTGTTGCAAATCTACTTCGTCTCATGTCTCTATCTTTGTACAATCCATTGTTTGATTGTAGAATTTGTTTCAATTTATCAAAACTATTTTCCTTGGGCAGTGGTAAAGCTCCAATTTTTGAATACTCAGACTCAAAGTTTTCATTGTTATCATTGAAAGAACCAAGTCCACTCATTCCACTAAAGCTAGACATTGAAGAACTAAGTGTCTGGGCACGGCGGAAATTTGATCTTGGATTGTTAGCAATTCCAAATCTTTGTTCCTGACTAGCTGCATATATGTTGTCTATTGACTGCTGCCACTTTGGTGTGCTGGCTTCAGATTGTTGAGCACTTACACTTGGTGGTAAAAAGTCTGTGTCATCAACATAATATGGATCTTGATATGCTGGGTTTGGATCTTGGCACATGATCATTTTTTGTTCTATTTCACTTTTCTTATTAAACATGACTCTGTCGACCCAACTTTTCATGAATCTCTCTGGTAATATGCTTCTAGCTTCATCAAGTCCAAAACTTCTTAGCAGGCTTTCAGCATTATTATCCATAGCTGAACTTGATTCATAATTATAAGGCAAAGGTTGAGAGGGAGGGCTTGTTCTCCTTGATCTATTCAAGCTCATCATCTCCGGATGATAACTAGCTGGGCTTGATAGCTGGGTATGAAAGGATGGTCTTTTCACCCAAGATGTTGCTCCAGCATTTAATGACTGTGTTAAATCATCAAGAGAATCAGGAGACTCATTAAGACTTGAAGTTACTGAAGATAGAAGTGAGGTTGTTGATGATCGGCTGGCAACCATTTTGCTTTTTTGTAGATGATTATGTTGTTTCAGTAATGCTATTGAATGAATTGAGTCCCTGGAACTGCTGAAGTGAGATGAATTTGACCTTGAGCTGATAGAGTCGTCACTTTTATTTGGCTTCTTATTGAAAGTATATTTAGCAAATGGGTATTCCTCTTCCTCATCATCTTGGACTATAAGGTCACGCTTCTTTTTTGTATGTTTATCTCTTCTCATGCTTGTCTCATTACTAGCTCCTTTAGGATTTCTTCCCCAAGCTTGAGCATTTTCTTTTGATCTTCTTTCATTGCTTATATTGGTTTCATTTATTCTGCTATTTCCATCAACCTTTGAGCTTTTTCCTACGTATAGAGTCGAGTTTTCACTGAACACAGCATCATGGGTAATGGATGACCTTTTTGAAAGGTCTGTGAGGTCTGACAATGATGAAAAAGTTGAACCAGTGGATGAAAATGCTGAGCTTACAGATGAGATTTGTGAGCCTTGTCTTTGTATTGTTTGGCCTTGTCTAGATCTATTTCTTTGCTGTGCTCTTTCTTTACGCTCTTTATCACTTGAACTAAATGATGAGGTTGACAAAGAAAGAGAAGATTTTGAGAGACTTTCATCAAATGATGACGACTTTGAAAACTGTCTTTGAGGTACTCCACTGCATACAGCTCTATTTTGTAGGTGGCTATCATTAGCAGATTGGTTGAAATTGGCTGGTTCCCTCCACACAGCTCTGTTTGGGTCCCAGAAGTCATGAAAGTAATCTGTCAACCTGGAAAAAAATGTCAAAAGTTTAGTATCAAAAATATCCTTGCACATGTAGAACTGTGTATAATATTTCTACATAATAATGCAATTAAAAAAGTAGCAAAATAAACATTGCAAGAAAACAAGAATTTGTTTAAACCTAAAAATCCCCCCTCTCACATTTGACCTTTACACAAGTTTTCAATTAGTAAACATTTTCAAATTAAACGAACTGTTTTTTTTATATTATCTGGTATTATGTGAATACATTTTAATTTAAAAAAAATATATATTGTTGGTTTCATTTCAAAACCTGGTGCCTACAGCTTTTATGTATATATCTAAATCCTTACACATTGTTTTTGCTAAGTTAAATTGAAATGAAAATATAAATTAAGCTTTGATAGATTTTTATTGATGATAATAATGACAATAATAATGATTTGTGAACAATATTGTAAATATGTAGCAATAGTATTATTGGCCACTGGTCTATTGATTTGATTATTATTATTATTATTTTTTTTTTTTCATCCAAATTTTTATTTGATTACAAATTAATTATTGCTTTAAATGGTAATTTTTACATATAAATCAGCAAAATAATTTCATCATAACATTATGCAGCTAAAAAACTAACCTATCCATTTTTTATCCATATTATTGATAAAAAATATCCATAATCAGTTCATCAAATTCCTTTTTATAACTTAATCCATAGAAATAAATCATCACAAAAAATTCTTGTCTATCATTAACAATCAACAGATTCCATTTCACTATTTCATGTCCTTTGGGTTCTTATCAGTACAAAGAAGATTATATTTTATGTCGTCTGCAACTAGGTGTGGCCTCATAAAAGCCGATTTTCAATTTAACGCTTTACCTGACATTCTATGTAATTTATTGGTCTGAAGACAAGATCTTTTCATATGGTAGTAGATTAATTGTTCATCCCCAATTGTGTTTGACATTCAATCCACATCACAGTCTGAAGGTTATGTATCTAATTGTTAATTATCATTTCATCTGCTTTAAAGCACCAAGTTTGGGTTCTAATTATTATGATACTTGATAAAAGAGTCAAATGGCTGTGATCACACTTCAAACAATTCAATGTGTGAGTGGCAGACTGCGCCAAATGACTATAGAATGTGTGGACACTTGGTGTAGTTTTGGAATCACACTCAACCATAACGACAGTAAATCACCTTATCAGAATTCATCATGTTGATCAATTCTAGCCAGGTTTAGCCATTTTCCTTTTTCTCCTATAATCGCCATTAAATTGCTCCATGGATAGCACCACAAAGGAGACAAATGCTTATCTCTAAATTTTCTCAAAATTCAATTGCTTAACACTTTCCTGTTTTTCAAATTATGGACCTGTCCAAATTCAAAGGTTTTGCAGACAAAAATTAAAAGTGGGTTTAATTTGAAAAATAACTATTCAGTAGTGTAGAAAATAGTGTGGAAAAAGAAGAAATTGCTTGTCAGGAGCAATTTCTTCTTTTTTCACAATGTTTTCTCAATCATAAAATTACAGGCACGTAAAAAACAGGGATTAAACAGCAAAGGGTTAAAGAGAGAAAGCAATAGAATATAAATACTGTAACCTATATTTACTTGACTGAGTGCACTGCTATTTTGTATGTACACAGTGTTTTTTCTCCTTCTTTGACTGGTACCCTAAAAAGGACTCGTTCCCAATCCAAAAAAGTGACATTTTTTCCAAAAAATCATGAAAAAAATCCCAAAGTGCCTAGGTCGAGGACCTTTTAACCCTTTAAGGTGAAAAGAAAGAATCAAACATGTTGTTTGTCAGTTTAATTTTAATCTATATGTCTTAAAAGACAAAGAAAACTTTATTCTGGTAGTAAATTGTACAATATACTAAAGTTTTTGTCCATAATCACTTTTTCCCCGATTCTTATGAAAATAACACATTTTTCCCAATATGCCTGGTTTCAGACTCGTTCAAAAAAACCTGAGAAAAAACGCTGGTACATTAAAACACGTACTAAGGGACAGCTTACTGGACCACCAAAAAGCAGTTATTTAATAGATTGATCAATGAGTATAGGTTTTAATTTATGAATTAGAATCAAATTTTGATTCAAACGCTGGTACATTAAAACATTAAGGGACAGCTTACTGGACCACCAAAAAGCAGTTATTTAAGAGATTGATCAATGAGTATAGGTTTTTATTTATGAATTAGAAACAAATTTCGATTCAATTTTTATGTTATTATGAATTCATCAACATGTAATCATATGTAACGTTAAAACTCAATTGAATTGTCTCATTGAGACAATTCCAATGAGTTTTAACAACATAAGATTTATTAACAAAACTTTTTGGACCTACAATGTCTATTTTTTGAGATACTTTGATTTAATTAAGGGAAATTTGGAAACAGTTGCTTATTGAAAATGGTCACTTTAAAAACATAGTTGCTAAAGCAAGACAAATTGTATAATATTCTGCCACACATCCAGCCTCTTGTGGGACTCAAACGGCAAACCATCCAATTAAGAATTGAATATGCTAACCTATCTGCTAATAAGCAAGTTAAGTCCTGGGATTTAATGTTCCGATAAATTTGTACCCAACAAGATATTGTGGAAAAAGAAGAAATTTTTTAAAAAGCAATTTTTCTTTTTCCTACAATATTTTCTCGTTTTTTTTCTCTTTTCAATTGCCCTCACTTTTTATTTGTCCTGTATATTGTCTCTCAATTTGAAACAGTACAAATTTTGAAAAAGGGGTCAGTTTTCCTGTTTAATCAGGTAGGCATGAGGCACAAGCTAACACCCATTAGACATTAGGAGGAAAAAGTATGTCATTTCATTATTACAGAAGACCAAAAATCAATGACACTTTGTGATATTTATATTCTGATTACAATGTATGTTTCACACCTTTTATGATTACTCGTAAATTGCAAAGATTGAGGATATTGGATAGATTCCATCTATCCCTGTTTCAGCGTAATAAATTCATCAATCAAATACAAATCTGTGAGGTCTACACAATCCTAATTAAAATTATATAACATTGAATACATTCAAATTATAGTTCTGATGATAAAAGTATCAAAAGTACATGTTACCTTAATAGTAAACAGGGATAGTTCTGGCTCAAAAGTGCGCAAAAATCTCATCCAGTCGGAAATTATGAGAAATACTGAGTTTTCAAAGGAAAATTTAACCAAATCCTTTGTTAGAAATATATTTTGCTGTGAGATTTTTCTCTCATTTAGCCAATTTGAATGAGATTTCTGGCAGAAAAATGAGAGAATTTGCACAGATCTCACCCAAAAATGACCCCTGAGTAAACAAAAAAATATAATTTTTTTTTAAACAAAATGGCCTTGAACCTGTGGCATGACCTTCACCTCATTATCAGAGCAATTTATTGATAGAGAGGGTATTTTGGATTTCAAATTGAAATATTTCAATAAAACTTTCACAAATCCTATGTTGTGGGCACCCATTGAATCGTCTTACAGAGACAATTCAAATGAGTACTCACAACACAGGGTTTCATCGAGAAATGAAGATTTTACCCCCTGATTCTGTACCTCGATCTGCTCATTATAAACAATATTGCTGGACATTTATTTAAATATTAATAATTTTAAAATCTTGAAAATAAAAGACAACTTTAATTAATTCTAAGGGCAAAAGTAAAAATCTTATATATTTTTGTACTGATCAAATGTATCCTTTAAATGATTTGCAAAAGTGTATGAATTGATAAAACTTTGGGACAATAAATATATCAAAATCACATGCCAGTAAATGAAAAGGTTATGGACTTAGTTGTAGGTCAACAAGTTGAGCATTAAAAAAATATTGTAGAGAAAATATTGGAAGTTTTCAATCCTAGAAAACCATCTAAGTCTTTAAGGGTCTCACCAGTGTCGATATTTTTTACATTTCCCAGATGGTCCCTTCTTGTGTGATAATCTTAAATGTACAGATAAAACCCTTACCGTAGTTCAAAATTTGCTTCAAAAATGCTTCAAGAGTGATCCCTCTTGATAGGGATTCTGGATAGCTCTTGTGTTGGTGAACACATATTGATGGCTCAGTGAGAAACAGTCGTAACTTCCTATATGTTTATAGGGAGTTACAACTGTTTTGCGCCGAGCCCTCGAATTATGGTTTGATTCATGAAGATATCTTCAATAACAACAGAGATATGGTCATGCAAACGCCAACAACACCAAAGTCAACACCAATAACACCAAGGTGATTCCAATACCTCGGATTTTCTCTGAAAACAGATGAACTAAAAAAAGGCTATCTCTTGTGATATAAAATTGTGGGAATAGGAGAAATAAGGCTATCTCTTGTGATATAAAATTTTGTGGGAATAGGAGAAATTACTTTTCACAAGTAATTTACCCTTTTTCTACAAGATTTCCTCAAGATTATATTTGTCACAGGGAAGTAAAACTTAGGTTCTCAGTACAGGAAAAAGGTTCAATGTTCCAAAGATGATCCCTTCTACCTTGACTGATCACATTAGACATTAGACTAGTGGGAAAATGACGAGGATTAAATAATAGTAGGAAGCACCTGATTTTCCATGGTAACAAAAACCATTAAAAGGCATTTCCCAGGGACAAGCTTATAATGCTTCTTATTTCTATCGATATTTTGCGAAACTGTTTTGAGATCAAAAAGGTCAAAATTCTTTTCCCTTTTTTTTTTTATTCAGTTGCTATGATATGAAGACTTTTGACAGTAATAATTTCATCATGTCAATTAGAGTTGTGGTGAAAGGAATCAGCTTTTTCTGATATAATTTGAGTTTTTGTTTAACCAAATAATGACATATTCATGCAATCACTAAATTCCTATGACACTAAGGCTCAGTCTCTATTTTGTCTTCTTTTTTTTTGTTATTTTCTTTCGGAACAATTACGGGCTAGCCAATATAACCACCCCTTACTCAAGGGTGTAACTATCATTACGCACATTATGCAAGTGCATAATAAAATAAATCCACTCTCGAAAAATATCATTGATGAATGATAAAAACATTGTAACCACAGCCTATTCAAGCTATAGTTACCATGTTTTGATCTTTCACTAAAGCTCAAATCATAATTTAAGGGGGTAGCTTTTAGTACTTGAAGATTTGTTAATTGGACAAACAGACAGTCAAACAGAGAAATGTATCACTATGAAAATTAAAATACTATTTTAAAAAGTTGTATAAGCTTATATATAAAATTACTTACCGAATTCAGTCTAAGAAACTATCCAATATCACGGGTGAAAAATTGGCGCGGAGTACGCACAAGTTAGTCGCAATAATCTACGATATTGTGTCAAATCATTGTCATAATGTCCTGTGTTTTAAAGCCCATGGTAATTTGTCATAAATATCCGTTCATGAGGACATTGCACGAGATGTTCCATGCTTAAAACTCCCACCCAACTAAGCCTAATGAATTGCTTCATTACCCTTACCTTGAAAGTAATTCCTGAGAGATTTTTACTTAGTGGTCCCTCATAGTAATATTTGTTGTTTAATTGCAAGGATACCATTGTACTTGTATTTTTTTTTAAAATAAGCACTTGCCCTTAACGATAAAAAATACTATAGCTGCTTGAGCAGCAGATTTGCTTCACAGGCCTGAACCTGATTAGATGATAATTTGAGTGAATGTCACATCATTGAATGAATTTTTATTTCAAGTAACTAAGAGTTTTCTTAAGTGTCACATGCTGAAATATTTCTGCAAAGAAAAATTCATGATCAATGAATAACATATAGAAAATTGATCTCCTCCTCATAGATACATATCTTTTTATTCAATCTCCTTATTTTTGTGCAGTCTGATAATGGGTCATCCATGTATCATTCAAGTGAAATTTGGTTGATATCTATCAATTAGATTCTGAGAAAATGATTTTCAAAGTTTCCACTGTATTACATATAGAGAAATGGCCTTTGCCCATAAAACATATATAACATATAGAGGAATTAGCTCTGCCCATAAAAGACATATCTTTCATCATATCACTTTTTTATTGTAGACTGATAAAGGGTCACTCAAGGAGCATTCAAGTGGAATTTTGTTGATATCCATCAGTTAGATTCTGAGAAAATTATTTTCAAAGTTTCTACTGTATTACATATAGAGAAATGGCCTTTGCCCATAAAAGACATATTTTTCAACTTATCACAACAATTTTTTTTAGACTGAAAAAGGGTCAACCATGGATCACTTAAGTGAAATTTGGCTGATGTCTGTCAGTAGGAAGAGAAAATAATTTTGAAAGTTTCCATTATATAACATATAAAGAAATGACCTCTGCCAATAAAAGACATATTTTCCATCTGATCACAATTATTTTTGCAGACTGATTAAAGGGTCACTCAAGGATCATTCAAGAGAAATTTGGTTGATTTCTATCTGTTAGATTCGGACAAAATTCACATATTACCTTAAAGGGAAATTAGCCACACCCATTATGGCTTTGTTTTTTCATTGGATCAAAAATCTTTGAACAACTTTGATAGAGGGTCACCCATGGATCATTCCTGTGAAGTTTGGTTGAAATTCATCCAGTAGCTAATTACTATATAAATCAAAGCACTGAAAGTACTGATGGTGAACGAACCTGATGGCATTCTAGAGTGATATATTAAATCAATTAGAAAAGAGAAATTATGAATGGAAAAAAGGGAGTATTGTCTCGACAAAATTTCCGTTATTCGGAAATTTCACTGCAAATTCAAAAAGGGAAAGAGAGGAAAAATCCTGTTAAAAAAATATTTGTTAGATTATGAGTTGTTACTCTGTGAAAATTTCTTTTACACACACTACTGCAAGATCAACCATGAATCAGCCATGAAAAATTCATGGCTTGAGCCATTAACATCACCCATTAAAAGCGACATTGTGCTGGGCATTAATAAACCATCAAGATGCCATGAATTTAACATTAAATTATTTTAATGGGAGAGTTATGGCCATTAAAGAAGTCATTCATGGCCATAAATGGAGAAAGGACACCATTAGATTTTCAGGAGTAATTACTGGGGAAATAATAACCATTACAAAAATGAATACTGATGGGCATTGATTTTTTAATGGTAGCCATTATTAATATTAATGGTAGCCATGAATTTGTATAATTGCTAAATTCATGACCCATTAATATTTTTCATGGCACATTTTAATGGGCAGTGGCCATTAAAAAAAGCAACATTGTGCTGGGCATGAATTAAGATTAATGTGCAAGAATTTTATTTTCACTGCTATACCATGCCCAAGTATCAATAAACCCTGAAATAAATGTAATGGGCATTAAAAATAAATTTACAAATTAATGGTTAAAATATCTGCCAAGTAATGGCCATGAAACAGTCATTAACTTTTTTTAATAGACAAATTATGCCCATTAAAGTTTACCCCTTAAATATTGTAAATGGGCATTAATTTTCTAATGACCAAACAATGGGGAGAAAATACCAGTCATGGACCAAAAATGATGGCCATGGAAGATTTTAATGCCTATTATTTTAATGCCCATTAATACAAATCATGCCCATCATTGTTTCCCCTTAAATGTTGGTCATCTTTAGTGAAATTCATAGGTACGAATCTACAAACATTATACAACTTGAAAGATCTTATTCATACAATTCTACTATAAAATTGATGCAACAATGTTTAATTGGGGTTTGAGTGTATTTGCACAATTGATTTATTGCTAATATCTTTAAAAAATAAAATCTTTTTTCAATTTTTACAAATTAGAAGGTTTCAGTTAAAATTTGTCTTATATTTTGTTAACAATTGTTTTAAGTCTAACAAGATTCTATTTAAAATAATCGAATTTCAGCTTTTTACATACCTTCTGCTTGCTATTCTTCCCAATGTAAAAGAGAATAAGGCAAAAAACATTTCAAATGGAAATTTCGTTTGAAAACAGCAGCCATGTTGGATTTCCATAGACTGGATTCAAGGTCACTCTTTTAGACTGGTACTCTTGGCCATGACTTTGTATAACGACTTATTCATGGTTTGTGTCAAGGGCATGAATCAAAATAAAAGTAGTTAAAGCTTTAATTCTGTATTTAATTTCTCATTAATAATACCCATTTCAAATAATGTAAATAGCCATGAATGAACTGAGTAAGAATTCAACAGCATATGAATGGCCAGAATTAATTGTCAGAATTTTTTCAATGCCAATCAATGACTTGATTTTTTTTAATTATGGCCATTATTTATCATATTTGGTATTTAATTATCATCATTTATATGGATGATAAGCTTTAATAAATGATCATGATAGTAACTGGGCATGAATCAAAATAAAAAAAAGTTAAAACTTTTCTGTATTCCTTTCATCCCTATTAAAAACAAAGTTATTGATCATGAATTATCTGATTCATAATTGCATGATTTATTAATGGCCATAAGTAAAAGTCAAGATTTTTTCCATGCCAATGAGTTTTTTATAATGGCCATTATTTGTTACTGTTTAATGTTAAATTAAACATTTAACATTTGTTAAATGTTCATGGTAGTAAATGGGCATGATTCAAAATTAAAAGAGCAAATGTTTTTTAGGAATTTTTATTATGGCCATTATTTGTTACTGTTTGGTATTTAATGGCCATCTTCAGCGGGTAATGATGGGCATGAATAAATGTTCATGGTAGTTAATGGGCACATATCAATATAAAAGAACTTTGAAAATTTTCAGTATTTCTTTGATATTATTACAATCAAAGTTAATGCCCATGAATAGTCTGATTTAGATTCAATGATATATTAATGGCCATGATTACTTGTCATAGTTTATTTTAATGCCAGTGACTTTTAGCAATCTTTATTATGGCCATTACTTGTCCTTTTTTTATTTAATTGCTATCATTCATGGGTGATTGATGGGCATGAAAAAATATTCATGGTACTTGATGGGCATGAATAAAGCTAAAACAAGAAGTAATGGCCCATTACTTTTTTAATGCCAATACTTTTATGCTGGCTCATTATTTTAACCTGCATTCCATGGTTTTTTAATGGTCAAATCGTGAATTGATGGCCATTAGTTAGCATTTTAATGGCTGAAAGTGTTACCCATTATTATTTTTTCACAAGGACTAATGGCTTATTTTAATGGTTTTCCTTGTTTTCATGGGCCATTAATGGTCTTTTAATGTAATTTTAATGGGACCCTTTTGCAGTAGTGACACTTGAAATAGGTACATTTATTAATTAAACATAAATGGAGAAAACGATTTAATCCTATCTAGAACTGTCTTCAACCTATATCCGATGGTGTTTGTTTTTACAAAAGTAATTGTTATCATGCTTAAGCTTATTTCCAGTTAATTTGTTGTATTTGTTTTATCTTTTTTTTTATCTATCTTTGTTTCTTCTCAGAGGATGAAAAGGTCTATGTGTACCAACCAAAGAAACACCTATGAATATCAGTCAGTCCTGAACTGTATTTTCAAAACTGAGCTCGAGAATCTATATAAGAATATATATTTCATGGCTCACCGCACAAAATCTACCTATACTCATTGTTTGAAGTTATGATTTGTTATCTTATTAATAGTATTTTGAACCATTACCTGAGAGATTCATTTTTATCATATTTGAAGCCAAAACCACTTCAAACGTTGACACTTATGTCGTTATTCAATTTTATAACACTGCAGGATGAGAAATATTTAGGTATAGGTCAAAGGAGGTCTAGTGCCCTATTAGTATAATTCATAGATAATTTCTCTTTAAGGTTTAGAAATTAAAGTATAGCTTTTTATATTAAATAATTACTTCATAGTAAATTGCATACTAAAAGTCTTTATGAATATTATTTTTGTAACGTAATTTCTACATCAAAAGTGAATAAGAATCTTATTCAAGAAGTCCCTTTTTTTAAAGGGAGGTAATAATTGCATGACTATGTCTATGACTTTGTTTAAGTATGATACAATGGGTTTTTTCCTCTCGATTTTCTTCCAAATAAGAATTGAGAATCCTTACAATTGTCGGTTTATTTTTTGCACGAGAACCTATTGTTTACCTTCAAGAGTTTGGATGCTTGTAAAATCACTCACTATCGATATCTTATTACAGTATTGCGGCTGATATGAGACTTTTCTGCTCGGAGCAAGTTTTTGCTTAAATTGTAGTTAACCAATTCTAAACGTATCATTGGGAAGGATAGAGCCATTTTTGTTCGTCGATTAAGATTTTTATGATTTCTGTAAAAAACGCAAAGACTTTTCCAGAATAATTTAACTAAATCCGTCTGTCGAATTGTAAACAAGTGCATGACGGATCTGGTCACCCCGTGACCACGGCAATATCTACTCGTCAATTGGAGTGGTATCTAGGGTTGAATATTTAGCTATCATTTATTTAATTTTCAAATAGAATTTTGAATTTATATGGTTCTACAGATTGAAAAAATGCAAAGTAGAATGGCCCAAATGAAATATCTTCCGTGCCTCTCGCATTTGGTATTCGGCAATATTCGCTTCCGAGACAGACGAATACGAAACGTTTTCGCTGGGAATAAGTTCACCGAATATTCGAGTGTATCCTTACAGCCCTACTTCTGCCAATTCAATTTTACAGAAAAGCGGCGTTCGTCCCTATTCAAATAAAAGGTACAAGAAAGGTTGTACACGTAAAACACATGTCGAATCATTCTTAAAACCCGTCTCGAGACTGACTGTCGCTAGTTGAAAAGTTATGTAAAACAGCTTTACCATTTCTAATGACACAAGGTGTCTTGATGTGTCATTCGTCTCAACTCGTCCGATTCCTGTAACCTACATTTAAATCGGAGCCGTCGGAGATCGCCCGAATGTAAGTTCAAGAGGACATGACCTAAATAAACACGTATTTCCGGCTAATTACTACAAGTTGCACCAGCGAAGGCTTGGGTCAAAAACATAGTATCTGTCTCTACGGTATTTAGACACAAACTTTGTTTTTGCTTTAAACTCTCGACAACCTTACGCCGATCAAAAATTCCCTTGATAAACATTGCAAGATCATTTTGTGTTTTTCAAGGCGAGTTTTCATTATCTTCACTTGATGAAAAATACTAATATCACGCCATCAAAGAAAAAAACAGTGATTTTGCGGCGAAAAATATTGAAAGATACTAAATTGAATTTTAAGAGGCGCTACTTTATTTCAAATGTATTAACATCCTACAGGATTTTCCTGACATGGTATATAACACTGGTGAACAACGTTCGTTCACCAAATATCATCTCAACCATCTGCCTCGTTGGTCCAGTGGTTGAGCATAGCAGTTAAAAAGGTATGGTTTATCAATTTCTACTTAGATAGGGTAATAGTATTGTTGCGCGCAGGCTACTTGCAACCTTCAAAAAAACTTGTCAGGATTAACGAAAATAAAAGTTGAACAAAAGCTGGTCTCCGAGGGCTACAATAAATAACTAAAGACGATGTAAAACAAAAACATCCGAGTTTATTTTACAGTTGGGTGATTCGACTTGGTTGACTCAGGGTTAAAATGAATGGTTCTCGATGTACTTAATGCTGTTTCGTGTCGAAACGAAAGTCAACGACGGTATTTCAAACAACCGAATCTGTCAGCTCAGGTCAGGGATTCGACAATTAAATTTGATATAGATTCTATATGCTAACCGTGAAGAGTTCGGATTTCAACAGTTGACTACTGAAATTGTTATTGATAAAGCTCCTAGATCTATTCTCTTAAATTAAAATAAATTTCTGCTGTGGCCGAAAAGGGGTTGCCCTCTGAAATTTTGTTGTTGAGTGGAGACCTCGACTACAAGAACTCAGGGGTATTTATACAAATCCGGGGTGCACAAATAAATAACGCGTACCCACAGAAAAGTTTTGCGGACCTTGACCGTACGCAAAAATGAATTGCGTACACAGCGCCATTCGATTGGCTAATCGAATGCGCACTAAAAATAACTGTGTACTAGCAACCATCTCTCGAGGTTAAATTCTATAACAATCGGGAATATAACTTAAAATGTATGAAACATTATTGTAAAAGGAAAACTAAATGCTGAATCGGCATTTTCCGTACCGAATAAGACCGTTTCATGGTGAGATTTGTTGTTTTGACCAGAAGGCGGTTGAAATTCAGCGTCCTAAGGGTTGCTAGGGAGAAATTTACATCTGCACCGGGTAAACCAAAATGGCTGACAAAGACACGGAAGCGCGTGTCTTCAAGTTATCGAATAGCGAATACTAGGGCAATTGGACATGACAACATACACAGACGACTAATTTGACCGATAGTAAGTAAAATCTATTTGGGCAAGCTTTTAAAATGACCGGCTGACATGATTAAACGCATAAATGAGTGGAAAAATGGTGTGTAAATCTCGTATACTGTATGGCACACGAGTATTCACACACAGTCGACTTTCATTTCAACACGAATAGATGAAAATGATAATCAATAAATATGAACTCTAGACAAGGTAAGGTTGGGACCCTACAGTATAGTGATCCAAGGTATAGTTGAAGGTCAGTATAGGTCTACTCTGACAAATGAATATAGAATCATGAAGTTTGAGAAAGAAATCTCAGATTTACATATTAATAAAATATTTTTTGTGACCTTAACTAGAAAACCCCGGTTCAAATCCTGCAGACTCCACAATTCTTTTTTTTTTTTTAACTAAAAACCTTCAGAAACCAAAACATTGCACATAAAAACATTTATGACCCATGGATTACAAAAGAAACTTATTAGAAATGGAACAAAACCTTATTTATAGTAAGAGAGTTGTTCAAAAAATTGTTTGCGGGGTGTTTGCAGGATGTTTGCAGCAAGGTTGCAGGGAGTTTACGAGAACAGTTTGCTGCAAGTTTGTGGCAAACTGTTTGCAAGAAAGCTCATTTGCATACAAAAAATGAATTCGCAGCAAATTTGCCGCAAACATTTGCCACAAATTTGCAGCAAATGTTTGCGAGAGGCAATATATTTTGGTAAGGGAGATTCTGAGTAGAAGATTTTTCAAGAAAAGTTTACCATGGCCGGATGCACAGTTGGACGCACAGACAGATGGACACATGATGTACATAGCGCCATGACAATAGCCCAAGTGGCCTTTGGCCAGTAGAGCTAATAACTAGACAATTGCAAAGCGGACTAATACACACACACCCTCCCTTCACGTGCTTGTCAAGAATTAAAAGCCATTTTCCACCAAAGGGCCATAACTCTGTCAGAAGTCAAAGGGAAATTATCACTTGTGCATCTCTGCCTGATAGTGTACACATCTGTAACGCTTCAATGAAATCTGACATTAGTTGCTGAGAAATTGAGCGGACAAGAAAAAGACAGATGGACAGACAGACAGACAAACAACCTGACTCCTATATACATGTACCCTCCAAATATAGATGTTGGTTTTTTTTCTTTTTTTTGGGGGGGGAAGGGGGGTGGGGTTGAAAATTAAAACAGTGTTGACTTTGTTCCCAAAAAGAATATTCAGAGTATATAGGAGTCAAAAATGATGGTGCCATGGTTTCTTTCCCCTGTTGAGCCACATATCCTTTCTGACATTTTGTAATCCACCAATGGACCAGCCATCTGTCATCCATCATTCTGTCCTTTTGCACTAAACCTGTCCAGGGCAAATATCCCAAGGTATAATTATTAGCTATCAACTTGAAACTTTATAGGTGGAGAATTTTGAGAAGGGTCGAGAACAAGCTCATACTTTGTACCAATGACCAGCAAAAATTAAGCATCCTTAGAAACACTTCCTTGCATGAAGGAGAGCAATGCTCTTGCGAACTTAAGCAAATGCAATCCTTCTTTTGTAACTCTAATAGTGTGTTTTACTCAGGACGCTTGTGATAATCAGCTTAAGCAACATCACCATATGACTGGCACAACAACCAAAAATTATGGATAATTTGATCATCACTTTTCACAGAAATCTTAAGATTTTCATTTTATTTGGACAACTATGAATAACACATATTTTTACTGGTGGCAATTGGGGGGGGGGGGGGGGGGGGGGAATAAGTTTTCATTTGAGTCAATTTGTTGGATAGCAACCTGTAATTTTTGGAAAGCACCTCCAGTGGGTTCAAGATAGACTGCTTGCTTTAAAAACTTTTAGAGGCGAGCACATTCAGATTCTGAATACAGGGCTGCATGGTCTCTCTTTTAGCTACACTATGTGTGGACCCATTTTTCTCCCCTTAATTTGGGGTTAATTTCTACTAATCAAAGAAATTAATATCAAATTAAAGGGATTAAGTGACCAGAAATCAATCTGATGAATATATATTTTTCTTCAGAGAATGGGTACTGAAAGAAGCTACTTATGTTACGCATAGCTCACAAGAGCATTTATTACGAGAATTAAAGGTATGTCCAAATAGTATTTATAGCAAGTAGGGCGACCCTGGGGTATCTGAGGACATAGGGGTCTGAAATAACCCCCCTACCCCCCACCATATAGACTAATAATTATTAGTCTATATGGTGTGGGGGGGGTATTTGGGACCCCTATGTCTGAGGATGCAGAAATAGAGAGGACCAAAACATCAACAAAGCTACACTTACCTAGGGGAAGTAACTCTATCCTTCTCAGAACACAATGTATCATCAGAGTCATCTCCCTCATTTTGGTCTTGGTACTGTGGAGGCTTGGGTGATATTCGGACATGTTGTTTGGATTTCTGCTCAGACTTTGGTTTATCTAAAATGTAGTTATTAGAAATTATGTTTTAAAATAGAAAAAAATGACTAAGCATTCAATTTTCTCTGACTTATAGATTGTCTGAGCAATATAATCAATGGAACAATCTGTAGACAAAGGTCTCTGGGTATCACATTTACTCATCTTTGTGCAAGCAAAAATAAATGAAAATTGAAATAAGAAATTTAAATCTTATTTATTATAGTTGTTTTTTTAGTCTTCATTAAGTTCAAGTCTTTCCAATTATTTTCTGATTCAGTTTTTGTTGTTTTTTTTCAAACAATTTTTGACAAACATTTTATGAAATAATTTTTCTGGTTCATCCAAACACTCAATGTCAAAATATTGTGGCTTGGAATTTTCCTTAAAATGATTAATTGTATGTTAATTAATATTTGATAAGGTTATTATATATGCCAGTAATAAAATTTGACTAAGACTAGTTAGATTCAGTAGGAGAATTATGAAGAATGAAAGAGTAATGCCCCCAGCACCATACTATATTATTGCTAAATAATGGTGGAAATTAATGCCTGAAAAAGCAAATTAAAAGATATGACTAGAAAACAGAAATATATTCTGTGATTCAAACACTGCAACTAATGAATGACGGATAATTTAGCCGAACTGAAAATGGACAGAAAAGAATTTAGATTGAGGTTACTATGGCACATATTGATGGTTCAGCGCAAGAATGTACTAAGTGTATAAACATTGTATATACCCTTAGTACAGTTTTAAACTCAACCCTCAATATTCATGAAGATATTATTGTCCTACTCAGAGAAGACTTTGAAATAATCCTTGATTTATTAATTTTAGTAAAAGAAGTATAGCAGCAGATTTTTAAATTTTGTCTTTCAAAATCATCCCCTTTTTTATCCAACTCACTAAATACTAAATTGACAATGACCACATTTGTTTATTTTTGCTCTGTAGTCATTTTAACCCTTCTCATGCTAAATAAAAAAAACTTGGCAAATTATAAATAAATCAAAGTGCTAAAAGCTCTGTATTTTCTTATTGTGAGTAGGCATTTCATTTTGAAAATAAAATTTAGAAACTTTTCTGGTTAAAAAAGGAAAATCAGGTTGTATGGTCTGAGATCAGACTGCACATATGTGCAGGCTGATGTTTGTCCATACCTCCTGCCAAAGCAGATTAATTACCCTCTTACAGTGACTTCTTTTTCAATGAAAGTGCGTAAATTTTAATCTTAAAATCTCTTAGAGATCTCTGAAAGCAATGAATTTGATTCCTTCTAGAATTTTCCCCAATAATGTGCCACAGTAAACTCATAAACTAGAAATGGTAGATAAATATTAGACTGAATTGCCTAGATTAAGAAGCTATCAAGAGACTTTAAGACACTTTGGAGATACTTTTAAGCAGAATGTTCATGGGAAAAGCTCACACAAAGCCCAACAAGTTCTGCCTGTATTTGATAAATACCTGTTGACGATTTCAACTGGGATTTCAATATGGAATTCGAAACTGGAGCGAGTGGTTTGCCTGCGTCTAAAACAGTATTAGACAGATCAAAGTATGATTGTATGTTTTTTCAGTAGTTGTTATAACGATCCAAACAATGTTTAATGAAACAGTGTGGAACATTTTTTTTTTGTTTCTATACAGAGAATTAAAAAGGAGTGATAGAAGGACGTATACTTGATGAACAATTGCAGAAAATTTTGAAAACTTAAGACAGACCAGGAATATGTCTGACAAATGCTTCGCACTCATTTTTCGGGTCTCTGCAAATGTAAACACCCTCAAAAACGTGAATTAACCCTATTTATGACACATGTCACACTTGCAAATGAATAGAGGTAACCTGTTGCCATTTCCTGGCAGGTGCACTAAAAAAAGAAAGATATATTTGCAAATTTCATTTCCAGAGTGTACAACTAAATTTGTCAAAGTAAATGCTTATTTATAACTAATTTAAGCCAATAAGAAAGTTTGTTGTTTATGGCAATATATCAATTTCAACAGTAAAGGTCACAATTCCCTTGGATGAGCCAGATTTGAACCCAGGATCAAATTCACAATCTTGAATCTTAGATCATTCACAGACTTCAAAATATGAAAGACCAATAAGTCAGTAATAATACATTGTACATTTTGACAGATGCAATCCTCAATTAGCTACAGATAAAGTTTAAACTGGTATTCCCCCTCATATGTGCAGCTCTGATCAAGAGGGATTAATTTAAACAAAAAGACATTTGAGCCTGTACATAACATTTCCACCAATTTCAAAAGTCCCTGTCGGAGAGACATTGTGCAGCCAAGACAACCACATAATACAGTAAGAATACATTTCTTTAGTGCTTTTCGGTGGTTTATTGAGAAATAACGGTAGATTATCACTTGATAATCTCACTGCAAAAGCAGTGAAATTATCAAGAACTCATACCCTGCTTTTGTGTATTTTATCCAATCTGACGTCAGGGTTGAAATAAGTGACGTCACAATGAATGTTGCATAGCAATCACATGAAAATGAGAGGCTTCACAAAAATATGTTCTAGAAATTTCACATTTTGTCTCATTTTGCAATAAAGAAATAGAATAATCGTTTGTTTTTCGAGTAAGATCAATTAATATTTCATTTCATGAACAACAAAAGCTATATTTTCACACAAGCGGTTTAAACACATGTGAAAATATAGCTTTTGTTGTTAACTCAATGAATATAAATCGATCTTACACTAAAACAAATGATTATCCTCTATATATTTCCTCGGTACTTGCAGGTGTATGTGTGACCTTCTCTATCTTCAGAGCATATAGCAAAGACTTTAGCCAGACTGTGCAGATGCACAGGCTGGTGAGAGGCTTTGCTGTGCGCACATGTCAATTTGTAGGAACTGTCGCACACAGGCTCATTTAATAGTTGAGGTTGCTCTATTGATACTGAACATGTATTCAGGTTAACTAAAGAAAATTCTATGGTAATATGAAAGTATCACAAAATGTCAAAGTTTTGGCACAACAAAGACCAAACAACAAAGACCAACATTGACAATATCACAAAGGCTATAGCTGTAATTAGACCTTGGATTTTCTCCAAAAACAGTCAAGCTAATTAGCTTGCACATTAAGATAATTAAAAATTCCTTCAATTACCCAACCATTAAAGCACTCTGAAGTGCTACTTTCACCGGTGAATGAGTGAATAGCTATATATATATAACTACATCTATGTCTAATTCGTCTATAACACCACAATATATCTATAGATGTATATATCTCTGCCACAATAAAAGTACCTGGAGGTCTATATTCTGTAATAATACTCTGAAAGGCTGCATGCAAAAGGAAAGAGACACAAACAAGGATAGTGATTTTTCATACTCCTCACAGATCTATTTAACCCTTGTCATGCTAAACCAGAAATATTCCTACTTTGGCAGGTGTTATAGACAAAGTTCAGCCTGCACACATGTGCAGACTGATCTAATTCTATACCACCTGATTTTGATTTTTAAACAAGAAAAGTTTAACATGAGCACCGCCTACAGGTGCCTACACTGGGCTGTCTAGTGATGGTTTAAATAGTAAAAACTCTAAAGTCGGAAATAGACATAATTTGCACAAAATGCATTAGTTAAACCCCTTGATATTATAGGTTGCCCTTTTGATGGTGAACACATGAGCCAAGTTTCAAGTGAATACCTACAGTAGAACCAGAGATATCACAAAATGTCGAAAAGTTTTCGCAAAACGACAACAGCAACACCAAGGCTATTGTTATACCTTGGGTTTCTCCGAAAACAGTTGAGCTAAAACTGATATTTTCATCAGAAATACTGACTCATGATAAGTGCATCCAGTGCTGTCAGTACATTGATTTTTAATCATTCTTTTCCATGCATTTTATTATGCATGACAAGGGTTAAGAAACAATCAGTTTTCATTTTCTATGTGCATATGACACTCATTTCCATTTGCGTTTCTTTTTTTATCGGTAGTCTTTCTTTTGAATAAAACAACTTCTATGAGTTTTCATTTTCTATGTGCACACAACACTCAACCACTTCCATATGCTTTTCTTTTTTTTATTGGTAGTCTTTTCAATAAAAAAAACTTATACCAGTTTTCATTTTCTATGTGCACATGTCACTCACTTCCATTTGCTTTTCTTTTATTTTATTTTGTTCTTTTTTATAAAACAACTTATACAAGAGAGATAGAAGAAATAAGTAATACCAGTTTGTGAATTGATAGATCATCAGTTAACTCTCAAAACATGTATGGTCTAACAATAGATAGGAACAGATGTTGACCAAAGACATTCAAATAGTACATGTACATTTAAAATCACTCTGCACAACATTCAAGGAGTGTACAGTCAGTCTTTCCCTTTCACTGTAAACCAAGTGGCCATTTAAATATGCTCCCTGTGCCAAAAGCATTTCGCCTTTAAAATGTCCTCACCTTGGACCAACAGTGCACTCATGTTTTGAATGGTCACTTCCACTCAAACTAGTTAATAATGACACAAATTCATTACTTAAATGGTGTTAATATTCCCTGCATTTATGAAAATAAAACAAAAAATTTCCCTTTTCGTTAAGGTGTAATTTAAAAGAGGGTATAACACTTATTAAAACATTCATGGGTATTTTATCATTCTGAATGTAGGTAAGATCTAAACCTTTGTTTAGGGCAGGGGAAGATTTCCATGCAAAAAATCCTTTCAGTGGAAATTTGTTAAAGAAATCAGCAAAAATATTACCTTTTTTTCCAGTCATATTCTTTTTATTCCTTTTTTTTTTTGGTTCATAACAAAAATTGATGATGCAAAGCTTGAATGCACAGTTAATTGCAAATGCTTATTAAAATTTCTGAAGAAAAAAACTTGATAAAAGAATTGGATTGCGTTATGAAAATACAATTGAGCCGGTGTGCGATATTTTCAACAATTTCAAATGTGCGTTAAGTGAAGACTCTGGCCAGTCTGTGCATCCGCACAGCCTGACCAGAGTCTTCAGTACGCACATCATAGCTACGTAAGGTCTCAGAATATCTTTGGACAGTCAGACAATCTTCTAATTACAAAATGTATCTGTCTAGGCTGTGAAATGTGTGGTGTTTGCTCACATGTCAAATTGTTGGAAATGTCACACACCGGCTTATCTTTTGACATTATTCACTGAAACATTTCATGCAAACTGCTAAATACTTCCAAAACAACCAAAACAAACACTTACATTTGGCAGTAGCCTTGAGAAGCTCTTTAACCTTGGCATGTATTGGATCATTAGATACAGTGTCAGCATCGCTGTCAATAGGCTGGTTACCCTGGCTCACTATCATATCCTGTAAACAAAAGATGTTTGTAAAACATTGAAGCCCCCCCCCCCCTAAAAACAGGTTGATAGCCTATTTTTTGTCAATAAACAAAGGGCAATAACTCACAAAATATGATGAGTAGAGTTATGGTTATTGTGCACTGCACTTCTTCTCAATGAGATCTATCCACCTATGAAGTTTCATGATTCTAGCTTGCATACTTTTTGAGAAATGCTCCTGACAAAAAACAGTCTTTGGACCCACCGACTGACAAACCATGCTACTGACAAATATAACCCCTCTGATTGGAAGGGGGGGCATAATAAAAGTGATACTGTTTATCTTCTAATAAATGCTCCTGGGAGCTAAACATACATGGTCAGGGAGCTTTTATTTCGAGTGTTTTCTCTGATTTAAAAAAAATTATTAGAATTGATGTCTTTTAGGCCTTTTCCCTGTAATTTCAGTCGAATTTCCTTTAAACAATCATAAAAATGATTGTTTAGAGGAAATTCATCTCAAATTTGACCCATGTAAAATGATTTATTGAGCCAAAATCAATGTGAGGCCTTATTGTATAATCTTGAATGGAGCTTAGGTGTCAACCTCTTTACCCTATAAATTTATCAGATTCCTGAATTACTTCAAGTATTTTAAATTGACATAAAATGTGTTCAATGGTCTTAAATTATTATTTATGCTTTACAAAATTTTTCGATGCCCTGGAACATCTATTTAAGGTAGTGGATCCGTAATAGTTCTGCAACGTTTCGGAAGTAATGAACTTCAACAGTGTTAACTGAGGTTTCCTAATGATTTCATTAGGAAACCTTAGTAACATTGTAAAAGATCATGAGTGCCGAAATGTTTTGGAACCTAATAGAAGTCCACTACCTTAATAATCTGTTTCAGCTAGTCTGTAAATTGTTTGCTTCAAAGGGGACTCTTTTCTTACAGGGTTTGGCTGTGACCAGTCCATTACCAATTTCCAAATACATGATTATAACAATTTCTTTTTCAAACAAAATATACCACAAACCTTAAATTGATTTTCAAAATCTTCTGTTCTGACTGAGTCTGCATCGCTAGTATGACCTGGTGTAAACTTGATGGAAGATCTGGTTGATGGGCGTGGCAGTGAGTTTGTGGGCGTTGGCTTGGGATATACAGGGGGTGTACCAGGAGCTCCAGCTGTCCAATAGAAACAAAGAATGACTGCGTTAAATTGTATGTTACTTATAACTACTTTTCATCACCCCTATTCTGCTGAATTTGAATTTTGTTTCAAACAGTTGCTAAATTTGGGAACACCTCAATCAATTTTGCTCTACATTTTCCAGTCATTATGAAGTAGGAAGCAGCAAATGTAGGCTGAGATCAGACTACTTGTCTGCAAAGGCTTTGTGTTCTACAGAAAATGTCACGAACAAAAGGATATCTAAGCTATTAGCTCTTAACCATCGAACCATCATTTAATTCTATTTGTTTCAATTAAGACTTGTGCATTCTGAATGGCCGAAAAATTTGAAAACCAAAATACCCCCTCTATCTGTAGATCTGAACTAGGTTTATTTTATCAACCCTCTGTTTGTGCATAATGAAGTTTTTAACAGAAAATAATTGGAAATGAAGTTATATTGGACTGAAAATCAAGTTTGATTATCATATGTAAAATGTTATTTATAAGGATGAGTTAAATTTTAGGACACATGAAGCAAACAGTTATATTATAATGTAGTAAGATAATTAGCATTTTGCATTTAAGGAACAATTATTTAGTTGACATGAGATGTTAGTATATTAGGAAACATATCGGAAAGTATTTCTATTCAAAGGAAGTTATGTTTAAATGGCATGTGTTCGGCATGCTATCATTTGGATTATTTTCATACAAAATTTTGTTAAATTAACTCGTCACACAATAATAACCTTTTCTGGGCCTTATATCAGGGGAAGGCCCCAGTCTTCGTTGGGGTCTAGGTAAGGGCCGAGGGCTTTGGCGACCATCTGTATGATTATAACAAAAACCATAGACATAACAGTGACATGTACGGTATTATTGCTTTGATATATCTTAGAAAAGCCATAATTCATTATAACAAATATACATCAACAATTTTATACAATTCCATATAATATCATATAATACGGTTCTGTCTTATATGAGTAATGTGATGTAAATTTCTACAATTTCCCTTTTTAGAGCTATTTTATACTAAACTTTACAAGACTTATGATAAATTATATTTCATAATTGAAGGCAACTTACATACACAAGTAATTATTTCTATAATTGAAAAGCCATTTGGATAATGATATTTAAATCTTGTCATGCTGATTCCAGACTTTTCCTGCTTTGGCAGGAGGTATAGACAAAGATAAGCCTGCACATATATGCAGTCTGATCATAGTCTGTACCCCCTGATTTTCCTTCTTAAACCAGAAAAGTTTAGAAATTATATCTTCAAATTAGATACTCACAGAACTTTGTTGATATTTTTGATAAGAGTTTTATTCAGCATGACACGGGTTGAGAGATGAAGAGAGAAAATGTTGATTTCTTGGAGCTATGGAACCTGAAATCCAATCCCACTGTATGAATTCCTGATTCTTGCGACTCTATTTCTTGAAATAATGGCTTAGAATTTTTTTTACATATAAGTATGAATGATTATCAATCTGAACCCTCAATCTTCTGTGTTTTCCACATTCCCGAATTGAAATTCATCTATTTAACCTTCAAAGAATCAATGATCAATATTTTTTAAAGTTTTAAATATTTTTTAAGGATTTTAGGTATGCAATTCTTTTCTCATAATGTCTTTTACATGCTTCTGAGTGGACTGAGTCGCTTTGGAGGCATGGCATATTTCTCTTTTGTATAACATCCCACACATGACCAAATAGTCAATGTGATAGCTTGCCGTTATTGTTAAAGAAGAAATAATTAATGTTTTTCTTTTCCTTTAAATTAAGACTGGTCCAAATTCAAAGAGGTTACAGATGACAATGAAAAGAAGTTGTACCGGTAAATAGAGAATAACATGTTAGTGGCTTAAAATATCAATGTAATCTGGTTCGAGGTTGGGAGAATTTATTAGGACGAGGCTTTGCCAAAACCAGACAACATTGGTATTTTAAGACACTTACATGTTATTCTATTTATCATGCAACGATTTTTCAGAGCTTAATTATGATAAACCCTTAAAAATCTATGAAATTAAGGTGAAAGTCTATGCAAAATGTGTATGTGTTTCTAAAAATAGACTGCCTGATATCATGTTATGCTATCATGCAGGTGTTTTCATGTCAACACAGGCTTCATTGCATGATAATTTAAATTTATCTATCCATTGTAGTATAGAAAATATATCTAAGCATAGATTCCTGCATAATTTTTCAAAACAATAATCAATTGTGTCCATCAAATGTTCAATTAGCTTGATGCAATAATGTGTACTTATTTTTTTCTTACCTTTTGGTACGAGGCATAAATTATGTCAAGTAATGAAAGGGTAGGCAAAATAAATTGAGCCTTTGCTTGACATTTCCAACAATTTCAATTGTGTGCTAAGCAAAGACTCTGGCAAGCCTGTGCTTCCGCACAGTCTGTCAAGAGTCTTCACTTTGAACATTGAACACAGAAAAGGTCTGGAAGTTTCTTTAGACAGCCAGCAAATGTTCTAGTTACACTGTGTTACTACTGGCTTTAGATTGTCATTGTCAAACCTATTTCAAATTGTTGGAAATGTCATGCACTGGCTCAATCTATAGTGAATCATTACTGAACCTGTCACACATATGGAAGCAGAGGAATAATGTGAAATAAATCTTTGAAAAAAAATATTAAACCAAACTGAGGTCAACTGGAAATAGCATTTGACGTTAAATGACCTATCTTTTAAGGTTTAGAGAATCTGCATAAAGTAAGAGTTTGACCCTATAATCAGTCTGGGTAATCCATACTCGCTGTTCATTATTGTTATTTTTTAAATGCTTTTCGGTGATTTATCGAGAAATAAAGGTAGATTATCAATTGATAATCTCACCGCAAAAGCAGTGAAATTATCAAAAACTTATACCCTGCTTTTGTGAATTTCATCCTACCTGACATTCACATTTTGTCTCATTTTTGCATTAAAGAAATAGAATAATCGTTCGTTTTTCGTGTAAGATTGATTAATATTTTATTTCGTGAACAACAAAAGCTAAATTTTCACTCGTGGCTCCGCCACTCGTGAAAATATAGCTTTTATTGTTCACTCAATGAAATATAAATCGATCTTACCCTGAAACAAACGATTATCCTCTATGTCATACACTTCCAAGACCATCTCTCTTTGGTAATGTGTGACAGGTCACATTTCCATGGCTCAGCCAAAACAGTTGTAACTGCCTATAATATTTATAGGCAGTTACAACTGTTTTGTGCTCAGCCACTGATATGCTTGAAATCATGCAGTGGTATATGATTATATTGCTAAAGAAATCATGCAAGAGTAATGGACAGGTAAGAAAACTGGCTTATCATAGAAGAAAAGAATGAAAACCATTAAGGTGGGCACAAGCTGCTTCTAAACTTTAATAACTCCAAGAGGAATCACGGAACTAACTGTGTTTTCCTCTTATTTATATCATCCCTTCCTCTTTTTTTCTTAAAACTTTCATATCATTTACCTGAACAGTCAAACCTGTCTAAGTGACCTCCTGTATTCAGCAAGCAACCTGTATAAAGCAAGCACCCACCAAGTTCTCAAATGAAACAATCGCAATGAAATTTGTATGTATTAAGCAAGCAGCTGTCTTAAGTCAGCTTTTTTTGAATGTCCCTTTGGTGCTTGCTTAATATGTCTTTACTGTATTATTATCATTTTTTTCCATCTTTTACAATGAATTTAAAATTTATTCATTTAAGGTAGCAATGGACACATGGCGTCATTTTTTTCCACCCAATGAATTTTTTTCTTGGTCATATATGTTGTAGATTAACATTGGGTAGTCATTATATCAAAATATGAAGGTACCTTTCCACGCTCGTTTTCATGCTAGAGTTATCTGCCCTTGAGCGATATAGGCCATTTTTCAGTAAAACGATTATATTCGTTTTAGGTCTAGTATAAACCCTGTACTAAGTTATAGCTATAAAACACATACATTTTGATAGACCTTATACAAGTACACAATGGCTATTGACAAGAAAATTTCTCTTTGATCATTTGCATTTGCACAATTTGCTTTCAAAAGTTAAAAATGCACTATTTTTTTTTTAATTTTACTTGTTAAAAATGTCCCAAAAACCTATTTTTTGAAGAAATTACCCAATGAATTTTTCTTATTTTCCGATATTTTAATAATCCATATTTTTCCTTTATTTGGTAAAAAATTCAGCATACCTTTCCATGCAAATAAGAAATTTTTTCGTTATTTTTCAGTGTTCCCCCCTAATCGAATGACGGTTTTAACGCATTTTATTGTTAAATTTAATGATCCAGTCATTCAATTAATATCAAATGTTGAAAAGAAGCTAAATTATGAAGTTTTACCATCATTATTTTACGTTATTTCCATAAGTAGAATCTTACGAAAACCGGTCTTTTTAAACAACGCGCAAAAAGAGCCGTAAAATAAACGAAACCCCACTTCCGGTTTATAGAGTCGGGAGACCGCTGTCCATTGCCACCTTAATAAACAGTTAAAGCCATAAACTAGTGGGTTATAGATATATATCTAAAGGAATAAACAATAAAACTAAAGGTATAGGAGACTACATATATAATGAGAGCTATAGTTGGGTCATTATATTGCTATAGAAACAGGTTAATGAGAGACGAACAAACACCTGTGGATTTACGAAGTTTGGGTTGCGTGAGAGATACAAGTTTTTGTGTCAGTGTATCCGTATCGGACCCACCGTCGCTACGCAGGTCCTCCTCGATATTTCTAAGTCGTTCTGCCTCATCTGTGAATAATGTGCATATAAGATATGTAATCTACACTATGTAATAATGAATAAAGTATATCTGTGAGTCAAGCAATGAAACAACAAAACTGCATCAATGAAACACGTAAAATTACAATAAATTGTTGTCCGTTGATAATTGGTGTTTCGGAGCCTGTTAAGATTTCACCTTCAAGCCTTATCTTGATTTTTGGCTTCAATGCCTAACTGATTCAAAATACATTACTTCTCAGATGGAAAACAAAGTCCATGTTCAATTATATCAAATTTACCTAGAAATGTACATATTAAATATAGAACAAGATTTACGTCCCCATGTACATGTATAATAGTGACCTTCAATGAACTTCAATGAATACCTCAAAAGGTATAACTAATTACATATTTTTATTTTGAGTTCCAAACACTTTGATTGTTGAAATCTGGACTCAAATTCAGACTTGCAATCAGCAGACCATACTACCACTTGTCATGATAAATAAAAACATTGCAAAATTGCATAAAAAAATCAAAGTGAAGAAAACACTTGATGTACTAATTGTGAGCCAGTATTTATTTTGAAAATATAATTTTAAAACTATTCTGGTATAGAAAAGAAAATCAGGTGGTACAAACTAAGTTCAGACTGCATATGTGTGCAGGCTGATCTTTGTCTATACCTCGGGCCCTATCAAAGTAGAAATATTCCATGTTCAGTATGACAAGTTTTAAATCAAACAAATGTAATATTATGTTTCCAGTATGTCTTGCTCACTGAATCTATGCTAAATTAATCAAAATTAATGATAAATATCTAAATATTCTAAGCTAGTTAGTATTTTCAAAACAAAGGCCCAAGAGGGCCTGTATCGCTCCACTGTCTTTAAAAACCCAGACTATTGCCTTGCCATGCCCATATTTGGGGATAAATCACAACTTCTTGAACAATTGAAGTAAAGGAACATCCATGCCAAGTTTCATTAAAATCAGCCCAATGGTTTGGGAGAAGATTTTTTAAGATTTTAAAGTGAAACAAGAGCTGTCACTGTAAGATGACAATGCCCCCGACACCGCTTTGATAGTAATAAGGAAGTTATGGCCAATGTTAAAGTTTTTGGACGGAATGACGGACGGACGGACGGACAGACGGACGGACAGACGGACGGACAGACAAGTCAAATTTATTATGCCTCCCTATCGGGGGCATAAAAATCCCCCCCCCTTGCCGAGGCCATATTTGGGGATCAATCAAAATTTCTCGAACAATTTAGGTAAAGGGTCATCCAAGGAACATCCATGCCAAGTTTCATTGAAATCGGCCCAATGGTTTGGGAGGAGAAGATTTTTAAAGATTTTAATGTGAGAAAATGCCCACTCTGCCACGCCCATATTTGGGGGTCAATCAAACTTCCATGAACAATTTTAAAAAAAGGGTCACCAAGGAAACATTCATGCCAAGTTTCATTGAAATCCACCCAATAGTTTGGGAGAAGATTTTTAAAGATTTTAAAGTGAAAAAATGCCACGCCCATATTCGGGGGAGGGGGGGGGGGGGTGGTCAATCAACATTTCTTGAACAATTTAAGTGAAGGGTCCCATAGATCATTTCTACCAAGTTTCATTAAAATCCGTCCTTTGGTTTGGGAGAAGAAGATATTTAAAAAAAAAGTTTACACACAGACGGACGGAAGCACGCACGCACAACGGACACTCCGCCATGACCATAGCTGGCTGGCCTTCGGCCAGTGGAGCTTAAACCAAAAACAAATTCAACCTATAGTGCACTGATTATCTAACGACAAAAAACTGAAATTGCTACAAATTCATCTAACTATTGGTGAGAATTAGAAAAGTGAAACTGATTTGTATAAAAATGAAGCTCTAGGTCAAACACACACTCAAATACTGCTTAAAATATCATTGAACTGACATAAAAGAGAACACATGTGTGAAATTTGTAAAATTAAAAAGTAAATGTGAGCCTTCAGACGCAAAAGGACCATTTCTAGGTAATTCATAAACAAGATGTGTTTGTGAAACACGAATGCCCCCGTAACAGTGATCTCTCGATAAGGCAAAGGTTAAGTTTGGTAAAGTTTTTGGACAGACAAACGGACGGACAGACGGATGGACAGACGGACAGACAGACAGACAGACAGACAGACAGACAGACAGATGGACATGAGTAAAACAATATGCCCCCAATCTCTCGATACGGGGGCATAAAAAGATAATTGATCAGAGATTGGTGCCAGAACAGGTCAACCAACAATCCTATTTCAAACATTATTTAACAGGAAAATAGAATAATAAGAGAGAAGTTTATATTTCAATCATTATGTAAGAAAACAGAATCAAAATGGTGATTATGATTTGGAAGCAAGTATTTATCAATTAAAAGTCAACATAAATGGCAATTTGTCATTAATATATACACAAATTGGTATGGACTTAAATAGACTTTGCACTTCATATATCTCTTTTATAATTTAACCCTTGTCATGCTGAACCCGAAATTTCTTGCTTTGACAGAAGTTATAGATTAAGCTCAGCCTGCACATATGTGCAGTCTGATCTTAGTTCATACCACCTGAATTTCATTTTTAAACCTAAAAGGTTTAAAACAATGCATTTCCAAAATCAATACTCGCTCACATTTGGTAGCTTCCAGTCCTTTTAGCACTTTGATTTTACATGTATTTTGCAAAGATTTTTATTAAGCATGAAAAGGGCTAAAAGTATCTCAATTCATAGCCTTTTAATCATTACAACATAGGCATTCAAGAATGAGCGGGAGCCTTTACCGTCAAACATCTGAGGGAAAAACCCTGCACCTTCAAACAATAGGAAAAGACTTTACTTCACTTCATATATAACAGGGGAATTGTCTACTAGTTATAAAATAAAAGACACTCAATATTATAGCTAGTATTACCTGAACTAGGATAAATCATGGCATCTTGAAATTTATCAGCAAAATCTTCTGTCCTTATAGTCTGATTGTCTTCATCTGCTGATGTTCTGGTAAGGAAACCACCTGAAATATAAAAGGGTATTTCATTGGTTACAAAAGTTACAGTGTTTAAAGTATGTTACATTTTCATCCAATCATGTTAAGTATAACTAATCTAGGAAAGATCATGGCATCTTGAAATTAATCAGCAAAATCGTCTGTCTGATTGTCTTCATCTGCTGATGTTCTGGCTATGAAACCACCTGACATATAACCCAGTGTTCCATTGGTTATATCTTTAACAATGGATACATTTCATCCAATCAGGTAGAGTATTACAAGTTTAGTCCATGGCTTCTTAAAATTATGCTAACCATGGCTTGTCTGCAGAAAGATATATGGTCAATGCAAAACTATTGTAAATACTTATATGTATAGGCTCTTACATTAGTTTTGTGCGTAACCCATTGATTTGCAAACACTTTTGAAACACAATATTAAAAGAGAAGCTTAGAGTAATGAATATTTATTTCTTATGTTTAATAAATGAATTGAAAAGATATTTCAAGGGGCCAATGCAACACTATTGTAAGTGCATATATAGTCATAGACAGTTACAATAGTGTTGTGTTAACCCCTCACATTTTAACCACAAGTCAACATGAATTCATTTTGATAATAGAACAAATTTTTGCAATTTTTAGGAGGCCTTACCTTTTCTTTTCTGCATAATCTCTTTAAACTTGTCATCTAGTTGTTTTGCCTCGAACTGGGAGGACGTCATTTGTTCTCGTTTTGATTTGTCATCTGTCATAATATAAATGTTCACAGAATTAGGACGAAATACACCATTTGGGATGCAGCCAGCTTCTTTCTCTGATTTCCTTTGTAGAGCCATGGTCTTTTTCTCCTTCGTTAAGTTCAAAAGCGATGTTATTAAATTCTTATAGGTCAGTCAAACTTCAGAGTTACACTTTCATATCATGTAAACGATTTCTCATCCAGGACCTGAATATTATTTGAGCCTGTACATGACATTTCCAACAATCTGAAATATGCCTGAGTTGCAAACATCAAGCAGCCTAGACCATTCCACAGTACAACAGGAAGATTGGCTGGCTGTCTGAGGACACATCTAGGCCTGATCTATCTGTTAAATGCAAAGCGGAGAATCTGGTCAGACTGTGCAGATGCACAGGCTGGCCAGAATCTTTGCTTGGTGCACATTTCAAATTGTTAGAAATGTCAAGCATAGGCTCTTATAATATTATTGCTTCAATCTTCATTTAATCCCAAAAATTATGAATTATATTGTCAATATACTGTATTGACACTAATATCGATAATGTATTGGTGATATTGACAATTGATCAATACATTTATTCAATATTATCATCAACCATATATTGATGATTTATGGCCCCTTTTGGATACCAAGAGCTCATAAAGTTTGAAATGAAACAGTGAAAAATTTCCAATTTGTCTCTTTTATGAAATTGTAGTCAATATAAACACTTTATCAACCATATAATGAATGTGCATGGACCCTTTTGAATACCAAAAGCACATAAGGTTTGAAATAAAACACTGAACAATTTCCAATTTGTCTTATATGAAATTCTAATAAAAACAAACACTTTATCAACCATATTATGATGGTGTATGGCCACTTTTGAATACCAAAAGCACACAAAGTTCGAAATAAAACACTGAACAATTTCCAATTTGTCTCTTATGAAATTATAATCAATGCACACACTTTTGAAAAGTTCATAGAATATATAAAGACACTCTACGATTAAGGCACAGTACTTATTCCAAACCTAAATGTCCAGACAAAAATCAGGAATCCGCACAAGTTCAAAATTAATCACTTAATACTTTTCAATATAAATTGAGCTGTATTTCAATCCTTCCATTTCATTAATCCTTCCCCTGCTGTTCACTGCAATTTCTGCATGTACACAAAGCTTTGGCAGACAGTGTAGGCTAAGATCAGACTGCACTGATGTGCAGTCTGATCTTGGCCTATAATGTCTTGTTTTAAACATGATTATGGGAAAACCTTCAAGCAGATAAGACTGGATAAAATGTTTCAAAAATGGGTGATTTGTTTGAAACGAAAGTCAAATCATATTAATTAAAGCATGATAAATTAAGAAATGTTCATTAATGATGAATTTTCCTCCTGTCATAAAATTACTTCAATAACTCAATTTACAGAGGTGAGAAGTATTTTCTTCTTTAAGTCTTTTTCCTGCAAGTATGCATTTTTTCTTCTTTTTTTTTTCTTTAGTTATAGAATATAGCAAAATTCACTTTTAAACAAGATGACTGTGTAAATGGGGAAAGAGGTCAATATTATTATTTAATTTTAATCTCTTCTAATCTTCATTAATCCTCTCTGTAACTCCATTTTCAGAAAGTACCAAGTAATGCTTATAGTATAAGATATATTGGACAATTTTGATGATAAAGATCGACACAAACTTGAAAATGACACAAATTTGTTTTGTGAAAATCAATGGCAAGCAAAGGTTTACCCTCTCAGTTTTATGTAAAGGCATTAACTTGCTTATTGGAGAAGCAAAAAGATAATAATTAATTTTAGATGATTCTGTCAATTTTTGTGCATTCTGATTGGCTAAAAAATTAGTTGTATTTCTCAATGAAAACAATTTTAAGCAAGCATCTATTTTGTAAGCTAATTCCGCAAAGAGTAGTCCTGTATGAAATCTATAAAAAATTGTCAAATCTTTACAATTTTTGTTTCATTATATTTAATTATAAGATATGAAAAGAGTATTAGTTGATTTCATCGAGGAATGAAACTAAAAACCTAATCACACTTGTGTATGAATCCGCTTTGCATATTAATACAGTATGATTAGGTTTTTAGTTTCATACTTCAATGAAATCAACAAATACTCTCTTCATCTTTTGAATAAAAACAGTTAGTAGTTCAATCATACCATCACTTTGTCCATGGTGTCCATTCAAGATTGCCAGGTCAGGAGAGTTAGACCGTCGAGGGGGTGACAAATTCCCTCGTTTAAATCCCTCTCCAGGTTCCAGGGCCCGGACCTCATCCCTACTTCTGTGATGACTGTCTCTCATACTGCTGGTACCCGTACAAATACCTGTGTCCTTATCTGAGCTTAGAGTATGCCTGGAACCAGAGCTTAGGGGAGAGAATGTGGGTTTGTGGGTGGATCCTGCAAAAGAATCGAAGAACACAGTACATTCTTGTTATAAAACAAGGAAAGAAACATAAAGATGTGGAACACTTACATCCTCAAATAGCCATTTTCAGAAGATTAACTTGGAAATCTGACATTGACCATATCACATGACCTTGACATTCAAAGAGGTGTATTGATATGTAACTTTCATGCAAAAAAAATGAATATTGTATCTGAAAAACATTTGAAATTTTTGAGGTATATATGTAAGTTTGCAGCTTGATATTGAGTTAAAATTGAGAGACTAAGGGTTAAAATTTAAACTTAAACTTTAGCAGAGGATTCTCTGTTACAAGTAAGTATTGTCTCATTGAGATACAAAATATTGTGCTAATATCTTAATTGGGATTTAATTTACAGGAAAATGAAGTTCTCAAATTATTTTTTAAACAGAGAGACACATTAACAGACTGACAAGGTAAAACAATATGCCCAAGATCTGTTGATAAAACTTTCTATCAAAGGTACATGAAATACATCCAGTTCTTTACTTCTTTACCTGTCCTGCATTCAGGATGACAAAACGGCACAAACAGTTAGCCAATTATACCCTGCTTTGCACATGCATCTGCGTGCAAAGCAGGGTGTAATTGGCTAACTTTTTTGCACCGTTTTGTCATTCTGAAGGCAGGGCTGGTACTAAATAAGGTTGATAGACATTTCAAAAGAAGACAGATAAAAGGGCAGCAATCAGATAATCACAAAGATAAAACTAGATTTAGTTATCTACCTTTGTTATTTCTTAGTTTGAAATTGTTCATGTAAACCTAATTAATAAAATGAAAAGGGAAGATGTCAACAACTAAATCTTTAAAACACATTTTAGATTGACTGAGAAGACTAAACTTTCATGTGCACAGAGTCATTTACAGATTTCTAAGAAAAAAATAAAATTACTAACCAAGTTGGCTATTGGTGAGACTTTCACTATCCAGTCTTCTTGTTTCTACAGATTCCTGACTTGGAGACATTTGAGTGACGTGACCAATTAGATTTGACTGATAAAATATTGAAATTACTAACCAAGTTGGCTAATGATGAGACTGCCACTATCCAGCCTACTTGTTTCTGTAGATTCCTGACTTGGAGACATGTGAACAATTCAAATTGATTGATGAAATATTGAAATTCGTAACCAAGCTGGCTATTGGTGAGCCTGCCACTATCTAACCTACTTGTTTCTGTAGATTCCTGACTTGGAGACAATTGAACAATGAGGATTGATTGATGAAATGTTGAAATTACTAACCAAGCTGGCTAATGGTGAGACTGCCACTGTCCAGCCTACTTGTTTCGGTAGATTCCTGACTTGGAGACATGTGAACTACTGTGCTATCAGTGGCTGTGCTGCTACTCTGAAATTAAATGAAACAGAGAAATCTTTTGTTCGATTCTTTCTAAAAGAAGCCTTATTTAAGCCTTTTTTGAAAAAATCTATGCTGGAAATAAGCCCAATGGCAGCTGTGATGTCAATCTTGGTTTATAGAGAAAACTTATCCTATTGATAATCTTGTGTACAAGATATTTGTCAAAATATCCAGTAACTTACAATCTGGTAATTAGTGAACTCTCTTCAATGCACATTCAAAAGATGACATAAAGTATTCAATAATACAATATTTACCCCTTGAGAATGAGTAAGGGAAGACAACTCTGCATCAATCTTGTCCAATATTCTGTTGACAGGATCAAAAGCATTGTTAATGACTTTAGCCGGTCTTGCGTGAGCTATTTCTTCACCATCAGAGAAACCTGTGGCTGAGCCTGATTGGACACCATCTTCATCATCGCTAAGGTTACCAGTCTGTCTCCCTGGCAACCGCATTCCCTGGAGATACAAGAAATAAATCCTAGAACTTTATTTCCCATACTTTTAAAAGTTTCATGAAGAAAAATGAATTCAGTACAGCTCTAAATCATAGAATTACAAAGGGCAGAAATAATTTTGTTGGTATAATGAGCTATTAGCCAGGGTTTACCACCAAAATGTTCATAAAAGGCAATTAGATCTAATCTAGTTTTGCACATGGCCAAGTGATTAAAACAGTGTTTTCAAGGTCCGAAGGTATTGGGATCTAATTAAAAAGCGTAGTTATAGGAATACCTGGTAGGTATGACATAAAACAGGAATATAAAACCAAGATTCTTTTTTATTTTTTCTGGTTGTTTTACTTCTTATTTAAATATATCACTTTACAAAGCATACTTAAACTCTTACTGTTACTGTTGCAATGCGGACAAACACCCCTGTCAGTTCTTTGAAATGAAGCTATTCACAAACACTTATACTTTTTCCATTGTAAAATGGCTTAAAAGTCTTGATTATTTGGCACATAACCTTGCTTATTTACACCCTTTTAGAAACAAACTGGAGAAAACATTCATTGTATGAAATGAAGAGAATAAATTGCTTGTAAGCAATTTATTCATCTTCTTGGATGTTTTCTATAAATTTGCTTGTAAGCAATTTAGTCATTTTCTTTAATGTTTTCTATAAATTTCTGTCCGTCTGTAACTTTTTTATTGATTGGAATATTTTTGAATTTTACAATTTGTCATGTATAGTATATGTCCATATCAAGGGTTTGAAAACAGTTTATTTACACCGTTTTAGAAACAAACTTGAGAAAACATTGTATGAAATGAATAAATTGCTAGTTAGCAATTTATTCCTTTTCTTCAATGTTTTCTATAAATTTCTGTCAGTCTTTAACTTTTTTGATGAATGGAATATTTTATATTTTTAAAACTTGTCATCTAGTATGATGTCCATATCAAGGGTTTGAAAATAGTGTGATTGAAAAGAAAGATAAATATTGACTAAAGTATCTGTATAATTGTTCCAGTTGTCATTGAGGATTAGTGGTACACTCTTTTTTTTATCAATTATAGTCATAATGTTAACTCCCTTTATATAGCTGAAGTTATAAACAGTGATATAACAAAAGGAGAAACACTTGTCAATTGATTCCTGGTATTTCTTTCCTCAGATATAAACAGTGATATAACAAAAGTAGAAACACTTGTCAATTGATTACTGGTATTTCCTTCCTCAGTTATAAACAGTGATATAACAAAAGGAGAAAGACATGTCTATTGATTCCTGGTATTTCTTTCCTCAGTTATAAACAGGGATATAACAAAAGGAGAAACACATGTCAATTGATTCCTGGTATTTCTTTCCTCAGTTATAAACAGTGATATAACAAAAGGAGTAAGACAAGTCAATTGATTCCTGGTATTTCTTTCCTCAGTTATAAACAGTGATATAACAAAAGGAGAAACACATGTCGATTGATTACTGGTATTTCCTTCCTCAGTTATAAACAGTGATATAACAAAAGGAGAAAGACATGTCGATTGATTCCTGGTATTTCTTTCCTCAGTTATAAACAGTGATAAAACAAAAGGAGAATGACATGTCCAATTCCTGGTATTTCTTTCCTCAGTTATTAACAGTGATATAACAAAAGGAGAAACCCATGTCAATTGATTCCTGGTATTTCTTTCCTCAGTTATAAACAGTGATTTAACAAAAGGAGAAACACTTGTCAATTGATTTCTGGTATTTCTTTCCTCAGTTATAAACAGTGATATAACAAAAGGAGAATGACATGTCCGTTGATTCCTGGTATTTCTTTCCTCAGTTATAAACAGTGATATAACAAAAGGAGAAAGACATGTCAATTGATTCCTGGTATTTCTTTCCTCAGTTATAAACAGTGATATAACAAAAGGAGAAAGACATGTCTATTGATTCCTGGTATTTCTTTCCTCAGTTATAAACAGTGATATAACAAAAGGAGAAAGACATGTCAATTGATTTCTGGTATTTCTTCCCTCAGTTATAAACAGTGATATAACAAAAGGAGAAAGACATGTCAATTGATTTCTGGTATTTCTTTCCTCAGTTATAAACAGTGATATAACAAAAGGAGAAAGACATGTCAATTGATTTCTGGTATTTCTTTCCTCAGTTATAAACAGTGATATAACAAAAGGAGAAAGACATGTCAATTGATTCCTGGTAGTTCTTTCCTCAGTTATAAACAGTGATTTAACAAAAGGAGAAACACTTGTCAATTAATTTCTGGTATTTCTTTCCTCAGTTATAAACAGTGATATAACAAAAGGAGAATGACATGTCCGTTGATTCCTGGTATTTCTTTCCTCAGTTATAAACAGTGATATAACAAAAGGAGAAAGACATGTCAATTGATTCCTGGTATTTCTTTCCTCAGTTATAAACAGTGATATAACAAAAGGAGAAAGACATGTCAATTGATTCCTGATATTTCTCTCCTCAGTTATAAACAGTGATAAACAAAAGGAGAAAGACATGTCTATTGATTCCTGGTATTTCTTTCCTCAGTTATAAACAGTGATATAACAAAAGGAGAATGACATGTCAATTGATTTCTGGTATTTCTTCCCTCAGTTATAAACAGTGATATAACAAAAGGAGAAAGACATGTCAATTGATTTCTGGTATTTCTTTCCTCAGTTATAAACAGTGATATAACAAAAGGAGAAAGACATGTCTATTGATTCCTGGTATTTCTTTCCTCAGTTATAAACAGTGATATAACAAAAGGAGAAAGACATGTCAATTGATTCCTGGTATTTCTCTCCTCAGTTATAAACAGTGATATAACAAAAGGAGAAAGACATGTCTATTGATTTCTGGTATTTCTTTCCTCAGTTATAAACAGTGATATAACAAAAGGAGAAAGACATGTCAATTGATTCCTGGGTTTTTTTTTCCTCAGTTATAAACAGTGATATAACAAAAGGAGAAAGACTTGTCAATTGATTTCTGGTATTTCTCTCCTCAGTTATAAACAGTGATATAACAAAAGGAGAAAGACATGTCAATTGATTCCTGGGGTTTTTTTTCCTCAGTTATAAACAGTGATATAACAAAAGGAGAAAGACTTGTCAATTGATTTCTGGTATTTCTCTCCTCAGTTATAAACAGTGATATAACAAAAGGAGAAAGACATGTCAATTGATTTCTGGTTTTTTTTCCTCAGTTATAAACAGTGACATAACAAAAGGAGAAAGACATGTCTATTGATTCCTGGTATTTCTTTCCTCAGTTATAAACAGTGATATAACAAAAGGAGAAAGACATGTCTATTGATTCCTGGTATTTCTTTCCTAAGTTATAAACAGTGACATAACAAAAGGAGAAAGACATGTCTATTGATTCCTGGTACATTGTATTTCTTTCCTCAGTTATAAACAGTGATATAACAAAAGGAGAAAGACATGTCAATTGATTTCTGGTATTTCTCTCCTCAGTTATAACAGTGACATAACAAAAGGAGAAAGACATGTCGATTGATTCCTGGTACATTGTATTTCTTTCCTCAGTTATGAACAGTGATATAACAATAGGAGAAAGACATGTCTATTGATTCCTGGTATTTCTTTCCTCAGTTATAAACAGTGATATAACAAAAGGAGAAAGACATGTCAATTGATTTCTGGTATTTCTTCCCTCAGTTATAAACAGTGATAAAACAAAAGGAGAAAGACATGTCAATTTATTTCTGGTATTTCTTTCCTCAGTTATAAACAGTGATATAACAAAAGGAGAAAGACATGTCTATTGATTCCTGGTATTTCTTTCCTCAGTTATAAACAGTGATATAACAAAAGGAGAAAGACATGTCAATTGATTCCTGGTATTTCTCTCCTCAGTTATAAACAGTGATATAACAAAAGTAGAAAGACATGTCTATTGATTTCTGGTATTTCTTTCCTCAGTTATAAACAGTGATATAACAAAAGGAGAAAGACATGTCAATTGATTCCTGGGGTTTTTTTTCCTCAGTTATAAACAGTGATATAACAAAAGGAGAAAGACTTGTCAATTGATTTCTGGTATTTCTCTCCTCAGTTATAAACAGTGATATAACAAAAGGAGAAAGACATGTCAATTGATTCCTGGGGTTTTTTTTCCTCAGTTATAAACAGTGATATAACAAAAGGAGAAAGACTTGTCAATTGATTTCTGGTATTTCTCTCCTCAGTTATTAACAGTGATATAACAAAAGGAGAAAGACATGTCAATTGATTCCTGGTTTTTTTTTCCTCAGTTATAAACAGTGATATAACAAAAGGAGAAAGACTTGTCAATTGATTTCTGGTATTTCTTTCCTCAGTTATAAACAGTGACATAACAAAAGGAGAAAGACATGTCTATTAAATTTCTGGTATTTCTCTCCTCAGTTATAAACAGTGATATAACAAAAGGAGAAAGACATGTCTATTGATTCCTTGTATTTCTTTCCTCAGTTATAAACAGTGATATAACAAAAGGAGAAAGACATGTCAATTGATTTCTGGTATTTTTTTCCTCAGTTATAAACAGTGATATAACAAAAGGAGAAAGACATGTCGATTGATTACTGGTATTTCCTTCCTCAGTTATAAACAGTGATATAACAAAAGGAGAAAGACATGTCTATTGATTCCTGGTATTTTTCTCCTCAGTTATAAACAGTGACATAACAAAAGGAGAAAGACATGTCTATTGATTCCTGGTACATTGTATTTCTTTCCTCAGTTATGAACAGTGATATAACAAAAGGAGAAAGACATGTCAATTGATTCCTGGGTTTTTTTTTTTCCTCAGTTATAAACAGTGACATAACAAAAGGAGAAAGACATGTCTATTGATTCCTGGTATTTCTCTCCTCAGTTATAAACAGTGACATAACAAAAGGAGAAAGACATGTCTATTGATTCCTGGTACATTGTATTTCTTTCCTCAGTTATAAACAGTGATATAACAAAAGGAGAAAGACATGTCAATTGATTCCTGGTTTTTTTTTTTCCTCAGTTATAAACAGTGATATAACAAAAGGAGAAAGACTTGTCAATTGATTTTTGGAATTTTCTCCTCAGTTATAAACAGTGATATAACAAAAGGAGAAAGACATGTCAATTGATTCCTGGGGTTTTTTTTCCTCAGTTATAAACAGTGATATAACAAAAGGAGAAAGACTTGTCAATTGATTTCTGGTATTTATTTCCTCAGTTATAAACAGTGACATAACAAAAGGAGAAAGACATGTCTATTGATTTCTGGTATTTCTCTCCTCAGTTATAAACAGTGATATAACAAAAGGAGAAAGACATGTCTATTGATTCCTGGTATTTCTTTCCTCAGTTATAAACAGTGATATAACAAAAGGAGAAAGACATGTCAATTGATTTCTGGTATTTTTTTCCTCAGTTATAAACAGTGATATAACAAAAGGAGAAAGACATGTTGATTGATTACTGGTATTTCCTTCCTCAGTTATAAACAGTGATATAACAAAAGGAGAAAGACATGTCTATTGATTCCTGGTACATTGTATTTCTTTCCTCAGTTATGAACAGTGATAAAACAAAAGGAGAAAGACATGTCAATTGATTTCTGGTATTTCTTTCCTCAGTTATAAACAGTGATATAACAAAAGGAGAAAGACATGTCAATTGATTCCTGGTTTTTTTTCCTCAGTTATAAACAGTGATATAACAAAAGGAGAAAGACATGTCTATTGATTCCTGGTATTTCTTCCCTCAGTTATAAACAGTGACATAACAAAAGGAGAAAGACATGTCTATTGATTCCTGGTACATTGTATTTCTTTCCTCAGTTATAAACAGTGATATAACAAAAGGAGAAAGACATGTCTATTGATTTCTGGTATTTCTTCCCTCAGTTATAAACAGTGGTATAACAAAAGGAGAAAGACATGTCTATTGATTTCTGGTATTTCTTCCCTCAGTTATAAACAGTGATATAACAAAAGGAGAAAGACATGTCTATTGATTTCTGGTATTTCTTTCCTCAGTTATAAACAGTGATATAACAAAAGGAGAAAGACATGTCTATTGATTCCTGGTATTTCTTTCCTCAGTTATAAACAGTGATATAACAAAAGGAGAAAGACATGTCAATTGATTCGTGGTATTTCCTGGTATTTTTTTCCTACTGCATTCAGCTGGGAGCACACTTAGGTTTATGATCATCCACCCTTTGTTAGGAAACATTTTAATGTCAAAGAGGATACAAGCCAAGCCCATGACGAGGGTCATGGGCTAGGCTTGTATCCTCTTTCCCATCATGTTTTGAAGCTTGAGAGCCTGATATGCTACCAAAGTTCTTTGTTTTGATGGTGGCTTAAGCAGCAGTTGTTTTGAATAGATTGATTGGGGTTTAATGCTGCTTTCAACATTATTGTAGTTATATCGTGGAAACTGGTGTACCAACCAATGGCTTCCTATTGTTCAAAATTGAAGAAAAAATCATGAAATTCTGAGAATATATATTAATATCAACTTCAGACTTTATCATGCAGACAGACTGTCTTGACTAGTACATGTTTTGTCATGCATTTTTCACTTATTTGCAGATGTTTTTCAAAAATATCAGTCAAATATCAATTAAAATTAAATATGGTTTTCAAGGTTAGGTTTCATGTTACCATTTGAACACATTGATGTTCTTTTGAAGTCGGTTTAATTGGAATCAATTTAATGGCTTCCTTGTTTATTTAATATCCTATTTCAGTTTAGATCAATTCTGTATAACTGATATCCATGAGGCTCCAGTGCTAGTCATTGTTAATTCATCTACTCCTGTTCACAGTAATTTCCTGACATACACAAAGGTTTTGCAGACAGTATAGACTAAGATCAGCCTGCACAGATGTGCATTCTAATCTTAGTCTATACCGCCTGTTTTCTACTTTATTATTGCAGGAAAAGATTAAGCCATAGTGATTGAAATGTCACAAAAATTGACAATTTGTTTGAAACATCAGATTTAAATTAAGCTGGTTAAGGTTTAAGCATCGATCACATTTTTAAGTACAAAATTCTAGACTATTCCGATCGACATTACAAATAAACAAATTCAGTCAAGACAAATTTAAGTTGAGGAGATCTTAAAAAATCCTCAACATTTAGGGAATAACATTCAGTCAAAAGAAGAAATTACCTGCAATTTCTCTTTTTTCTCTGAATATTTGTTAAACATTATGGCCCGATTGCATGTCAAAAGTTTAGTGGTAAACTTGAGTTTAACATGATTAAATACATGTGGTTAACCTTGAGTTTACAACTACACTTTTGTTACGCGATGGGAACTACGAAAAATGAAAAAAAAATGCTTTTATCCATCAATTTCCTCTTTTTCTCTCAATGTTTCTACCCTATACACAATTTTAAGGCTTCACACTAATCTTATTTTGAGTTTGGCATTGGAATTTACTCGACCAAAGTCACGCTAAATTGAAAGGTCCTCAATGGTAAAAACTTCACCGATTTAAAATCAATCACGGTAAAGAGCTGATTTAATTTGTCCACTTTGAGGCCAATATTGACTTTATTGTCTTTTGTAAATATTTGATGAAAAGACTGTAGGAATTTTCACTTTTGTTCATTTCCCCAGACAAAATACAATATAACTTATGTGTTTAGTGACCACCCAGTGGCACTGGTTTACCATGTTAATTAACCCTACTTAGTAGTCATGCTGATTCCACAATATATAGTTCCGCAAGAAAGAGTGAGTTCCGAGAAACCGTTATCTCCTATCATTTTCAATGTAAAATTGATCTTTGATCACTCACTTGAAATTGCAGGTCTATAACTGATGTGGCAAGAGGTATTGACAAAGTCTGATGTTAGTCTATGCCCCCTAACTTCCCTTTCAAACCATAACAGTTTTAAAATTTGTTTTCTCAAAATTACAATTGACTCAGAACGACTCTGCACGTTTTTTTCAGCATGTCAAGGATTAATACATGTACATGTATTGACTTTTAGTATTTTATGATAAGCTCATAATTTGATTGGTTTATGAATTAGTCTCTCTACTGTGCATTTGCCTAGAAAATCCAAATTTACATTTTTTTCAAAAATAAGGTCTTCATATTGGCTAGCTTCATTATCAATCTTTTGTATGGTAAAATCTCACTATTATAAAGGAGCAGAACTGTATATAGTGCAGTAGAGAAATACCAGGAATTAATGGATAGATCTACAGGACCCTCAATTATAAAGTCACCAAAAGATGTCAGTGAAAAGTGGAATTCAACCCCATTCATTTAAACCGACAAAACAAAATACTGCAAAAAGCAGGTGAAATACTGCAAAAAGCAGGTGAATTTGACCAAGCTAGTTCAGAAGGAAATGCATCTGGCTTTCAATCCTGAGCTTATGTGTTAGAACCTAAGCTAAGCCATATTTTAATTCATCCAACATCTAACAAAGCATTGTGATATGTCATTTGTCTCCCATCAATTTGTGTATAAATAATAAGTAGTATGCCTTAAAGTGGGATTACCAGCTGGTGGCTCAGATTAAATGTTGTGGTTGTACTGGTGTGATTACACTAAGGAAACCATATGGGTCAGTGCACCAGCAGCTGCAATATGATTCCAAGAAAGTTGAAAGTGTTGTAAAACTCCATATAAACAGACCAATTGACTATCAACAACAATACAGCAAACATTTCAAGTTTGAGATTTCAAGAAATTGTTTTCCTTCAATAAATTTTAGTTAAGATTTCTCTTTAGTCCCTTATATCCTTGGTGGGCGGTTCAGGCAGAATTATAAATTGCTTACTTTGTATTACAATTAAGGTTTCCTTTAGTCACCAACTTTGTTTGAATGGGGTTTTACACAGCTTTCAACAATGTTTCAGTACTATCGCAGTGGCTGGAGCACCTAACAATGGATTCCTGGTATTTCTCACACCAGTACTACCATTACATGTAGCCTCAAGCTGCAACCTCACATAGGTCTACGATTATCTACCCATTGGTGAGAGACAAATATTTGGAAAGGATTAGTGCCGCCAATAGGGATCGAAATGGGACCTCTAGATTAACAGCCTGACATGCTACCAACTGCGCTATGACGGCAGCTAAGACACCAAGTAACCCAAAGCTGAACTTGTATATGTATGTTATGGACGGCAAAAAAAATTGCCTAAGCTAAGAAAGAGTGCTTTAATACAAAACAAAACTTCTCAGTATGTACTCTTCCAACAGAGCTATTGAGCCTGTCGTAAATACACCATAAATGGCTCATTGCAGAGGGGATCGTAATATTTACACTTGAACCTTGTCTAAAGCCATATACAGGAGTGAAAGTATGTAGATAAAGGCCATAAAATCCCAAATATATGAATTTTTCATGGTATTTTATTGTTTGATAATGGATGATTTGTAAAGACTCACTCCTTTATCCTGCATTAGTATCACAATATAGTTCCACCTAACAAGACTTGATGAATAGGCTTGCTAATGAAAACATTATACAGAAAGGAAAATTAGTTAACTAAATAATTCAGCAAGGCATCCATGTCAAAATTGAATTTAAGGTGGCAAATTGTTACATAATATACCCATTGCAGTGTTGAATGCCCAAGTATGAAAATCAACAAGCAACCCATCGGGTGCAACTCTCGGCTGCAGGTGCTGGATAATGCAAAAAGATTTAAATCAAAGAAGGGAAATAACTCATGCAAAAATGTTTCTAGAGTTACCCCCTTGATAGTCTGGATAGCTCTTGTGATGGTAAACACACATGCAAAGATTCATTAAGATATTAGAACAGAGATATGACCAAGATTTAAGTTTGTCACTCCAAAGCCTACACCACTAGAAAGCCAAGAATGGCTTGTGTCGCTCCACAGGCTTGAATTTCTTGTAATAGCAAATCTAAGTTTTGACTAGATTTTTAGATATTTTGGGTTCAACTTATGTGGAAATGATTTTCAAAGTTTCGACTATTTTAACAAATGGAGAAATGACCTCCGCCCATAAAAGACATATTTTTCATCAAATCACAATAGTTTTTGGTAGACTGATTAAAGATCACCCAAGGATCATACTAATGAAGTTTGATTGTTATCCATCAGTTACATTCTGAGAAAATGATTTTCAAAGTTTCCACTATAAAACATATAGAGAAATGACCTCCATCCATAAAATACATATTTTTCATCCGATCACAATAGTTTGTGGTAGACTGATAAAGGGTCACCCAAGGATCATTAATGTAAAATTTGGTTGATATCTATCTGTTAGATTCTGAGAAAATGATTTTGAAAGTTTCCACAATATAACATATAGAGAAATGACCTCCGTCCATAAAATACATATTTTTCATCCGATCACAATAATTGTTGGTAGACTGATACAGGGTCACCCAAGGATCATTCATGCAAAATTGGGTTGATATCAATCAGTTAGATTCTGAGAAAATGATTTTCAAAGTTTCCACTATATAAAATGTAGAGAAATGTCCTCCGCCCATAAAATACACATTTTTCATCTGATCACAATATATTTTTATAGACTTGTTGATGGTCCCTCAAGAATCATTCCAGGGAAATTTGGTTGATATCCATTTGGTAGATTCTGGGAAAATGATTTTTTAAAGTTTCCACAATATAACATATAGAGAAATGACCTCCGCCCATAAAATACCGGTACATATTTTTCATCCGATCACAATGATTTTTTGTAGGCTGATAGAGGGCCACTCAAGGATAATTCATGTGAAGTTTAGTTTATATCCACCTATTACCATATATGGAAATTAGCCACGCCCACTACAGCCACGATTTTAGACCGATTAAAAATCTTTGAAAGGAATCTGATAGAGGGTCACCCAAGGAAGATTCCTGTGAAATTTGATTGGAATCCATCCTGTACTTTATGAGGAGAAGATTTTTAAAGTAAAAGTTTACAGACGGACGCACGCACGCACAGACGACGGACACCCCGCCATGACAATAGCCCGCTGGCCTTTCGGCCAGTGGAGCTGAAAACCAATGTGAACAACCCCAAGCTGAACACAACTACTCCTGTTTTCTCCATTAAACAGCTAAGCTAACAAAAGGAAATTACTAAATAATTAAGCTAGATAGATGTTTAGTTCTTTTACACTGCACTCTATAATCACGATAGGAACATTACTACCAAGTTTCAAGTAAATGGGACATAAGGGGACAGAATTAAACTCAGGACACAGAATTGGCCGCCGCCTGCCCAACCTCTGGACGCCAGTGGCCAGTTGATTGTAACGCGGAGGCTATAGGTGATCCAAAAATATGTCCCGTCTATCAACAGGTGTATAAAAATATAAATTCTAATATGCTATTGGTTCATTGATACATGAGAAATTGGTTCAAATAATAATGAATTGATAAAATTCAATGTGACCTGTCACACAAAAAAGGGAACACCAGGGAAGTGTGAAAAGTTTTGCGCAGGCTGACTATGAGCCAAAATTTTGCATTTTCACCCATTTCCTGTGATCATTCTACCTACCTATATAGTTATTTTCATGATGCAGTCTCTGGCTGAGCTCTGCTGGATCCAATCTCTTTTACAACTATTTACTTTACCTAGATCCCAGATGATCCCTTTTCATCTGACGGGTCACCAAATCAGCCCAAGAGTACTTACTGACTGAGTGCAGTATTGCACAAAATATTTTTGTTGAAAATTACGACATTGAGTGCAATATGGTACCAGGTCATATATCTTCAAAAATATTTTAAAGTAATTTCAAATAACTACATGCCACTATAAGAAATAATATTTCTAATGAGTACATAGAAAAAATCCATCATTAATTGAAAGATGCAACAGAGATTTTTTTTTTTTTTGTCTCCTGTAAAATTTTCAAAATCGTAGTTATATAGTACAGTCTTGCGCTGAACCCTCGCAATACCTTATTTCAACATTCATCTTTTGAAGCTGCTTTTAGTAAAAATTGGTAGTTAATAATGAGGTCAGAGGAAAGACCAACCCCTGTAATACTGTTTGCCATGTCGTTTAATTCCATGCAAACATTTTACAATTTCTTCAGGGTTGACAAATCCATTGAGAAATATCTCTATTAGGCAAGGGTTAATGGATTTTCATCAATGAATGCAATAAAATGTCTCTGTAAATAGGTTTGTGGTCCATTGAGTTTCAATACTTCCTATAATGTAGGTCTTGTGTTAGGAGAGATTCTCAAAACTTTTGATAGCTAAGCGTGAAACGCTTGTAACTCCCTATTAACATATAGGGAGTTACAACTATTTAGCTCTGAGCCATCGAAATGAAACAACTACTTGAAGTTTTATTCCTGTTCCAAATAGCTGGCTGCTGGTCTTGATACGACTATTGAAAAGCTGAGGCTAAGGATTAAGCCAGCAAATACAAATAGTCCTTAATTAATTTTCTTCAGAGTTTAAAATAACTTGAAAATATCTCAATCAGGCAAGGGTTAATTGCAAATTAACTATTGAAAAGCTGAGGTTTCGCATTTAACCCGGTACATACAAATCATCCTTACTTTTTTTTCTTCAGAGTTGAAAATAGCTATATTTTGTAAGGGTCCTATTGGATTTTCATCAATGACTCCATAAATGGGCTTGTGGTCCATTTAGTTTCAATACTTCCTATAATGCAGGTCTCATGTTTGGGAGTTTCTAAAAAGAAAGTTCTACACCCGATTTTATTCCTGTTCTAAATCATAGGCCTAACTAGGATTTTGAAATTTATACGCAGACTAACATAAAATATATAGGAAAAGGCTATGTGCGGAATAGGACAAAAGATGAAATTCCTCCATCCCATCCCATTTTCTATGATTTTAGCGTTCATAATAAAAACATCGTAAATGCAGCTGATCATTCATTAACGACATTCTTTGAAAGAAAGATTTATTTCTATTACATATTTGCAAAATGTGCATAATTGGTCTGTTACGCCCTTGTAAATAGCCCTTTTTTGTTACGAGCCAAACACATGCAAGTGATGACTTTCCCTTATTGCATGACACTTGTTTTCTATTCTACACATTTCCATATTTGGTAAGAGTTAATGGATTTTCATCAATAAATGTATAAAAATGTCTCCATCAATGAGTTTGCAGTCCATTGTGTTTCAACAGCTAGTTTTTCTTATAATAAAAGTATTGTGTTAAGCAGTTTTTCAACAAAATTTTCACCCCAAAAATTAAGGGGACTTGACATCACCCTCCCCATGCCCCCCCCCCTGGATCTACTCACGGAATTTTCATAAGCATCAAGGATCTCTACGAGACTGTTATAAAATTTAATACAGGCAAGTCTAAATCTGTCAAATTGCATAAACAACTTTAGGTGTCAGAAGGTAAATTCAATTGAGACGGTTAATTTATCACTCGTTAAAATCTAATATCTCAAAAATCTTTCAATAACCTACACATAATAAGAATTCAATATATCCCATAATGCCCCAAATATCCTTAAAATGATGGCAGATAAAATTAATTATATTTTGTTGGGGGAACCTAAAGGTCATTACTTGAAGCTGCAGCTATAACTTTATTTTCATAAGGATTTTTTTCTTTTTACTAACAATAGAATTTGTCTGCTAATGGGATAAAGACTTGTCTATAATTATTCCATTCCAAAACTACCCCACTTTTTAACAAATTACGACCCTGATAATTAAAACATTGTCAAAAATGAAGAAATTGCTTGTAATAAGCAATTTCTTCATGGCCAACATTGTTTTCTTCCCCAAAATAACAAGATGTGTTTATGAAACACGAATGCCCCCAAAACAGGAATTTTTTTAAAGTTTTGAACTTTCTATAACAGATGACCTTGACCTTGTCACATGACCTTGACCAATAGTTTCTGTAGATCGAGATCTATCACCATGTCAAATATGAGCATTGCATATTGAATAGCCTTGAAGTAATTGGCAATTCATGCAATAAGTTTTTTGGACAAGTTTTGCAGACAGACACACACACAGCGGTAAAAAATATGTGCCCACTTTTGAATGTGGGGTTATAAAAAGATGTTTAAAATTTCATGAACGAAGAATTGTCATCTGCACATTCTTTGAAATTTCAACCTGTTCAATGCTGCGGTCCAAGGGCAGTTTGTATCCTGTCAGGCTGTCAATCAGAAGGTATGGGTTCAATCCCTGACTGCAGCACTCATTCTTTCCAACAATTTGTCTCTAACCAATGGGTTGATAATCATAAACCTTTGATGGATAGCACTTGGCGGCTAAGAAAGAGTGTAACAGTAATACTGGTGCTGTAAATACCAGGAATGGATTGTTAGGTGCTCCAGCTACTGTGATATGTCTGTAAGATTATTAAAAGCCCATTCACACAATTTACTTGTCTAAAGTTTTGTCATCTGGTAATGAATTTATGCTTTTATATGGAAGGAGACCTTTGATAATGAGTTTAATACCAGCAAATGAAGGGTTTCAAAAAACCTCTTGTGTCAATAGATATTGATATTGAACATTGATCTAATTTGAGTTGATCACACCACATTTTTGACAAATTACCAGTGTCAAAAAATATAAATATCGACCTTCTTCAAGACAAAATACCTTAATTGTTATATAGACCTTGTAGAAACATGTCATTGAGAAAAATGCTTGTGCAGTGTAACCAATTTTGTAGGGCATAACAAGAGTTGAGTGAAATTATGCAAAACTGAGCAGAGGTATGAAATTCCCATACCACTTGTCCGACTCGGGCTTAAATTTTGCCTACTGAAGAGAAATGTTTCCTTAGGAACTTGTCACAGGGCAAGTGGATCTTGAATCCAGATGAAAAAATAGGATTTATCCATATATTGAAAGTGATTTGCAAGTTCAAAATCAAAACATGTTTTATAATAAATACACTGCTAAAAAGAAATAGAAAACAAGACAAGAAAACCATGATGGTCCTAGATCGCTCACCTGAGTCCCTTGACCCCTTGGACATCACATCAATTAAATAGGTAGATGTCAACAAGAACATAATTTCTAAATAAAATCAATACCATGGAATGTTTTCAGCAAAGAGTAAAAGGGATATGCATGGGCACAGACCTTACATGAACATATAGACATGCAATGAACAAACTGCATGAAATACAATTAAATGAGACCATTACGCCTTCTGGTTTCAGAGATATCATCCTTTTTGTCAATGTAAAATAAGGTTTGTTCATTCAGAGCCCAAAAATGACCCCAGGGGCATTACAGGAAAACATTGGTAGAAGTCAACTACATATTATTACAAGCAAAGTATGGAAGATGTCTGCTTTTTGGTTTCAGGGAAGAAGAATTTTAAAGTTTTTTGCTCTTTGAATCTATGTAAAAAGGGATGTGTCCAGGTGGAGCCCAAATAGGATCCCACAGTCTTGATATGAAGAAATTTGGTAGAGGCCCACTAGATGATGTAACATACCAAGTATGAAAGCTGTCTGCTTTCTAGTTTCAGAGAAGAAGATTTTTTACAGATTTTCCTTCTTTGACTCTATGTAAAAAAGGGAATTGCACTCGAGTGTAGCCCAAATGTAACCCCAGGGTCTTAACATGAAAAAACTTGTTAAAGGTCTACTAGATGATGCTACATACATACCGTAATAGTAAAGTTGTCTGCCTCTTTTCACTCTTTGATTCTTTATAAAAAGGTTGGTGCTCGGGGGGGAGCCCAAATATGACCTCCAGGGTCTTGATATGAACAAATTGGTAGAGGTCCGAGAGATGATGCTACATACAAAATATGAAAGCTGTCTGCCTTCTGGTTTAAGAGAAGAAGATTTTTGAAGATTTTGGCTCTTTGATTCCATGTTAAAAGGGTTGTGCCCAGGTGGAGCCCAAATATGACCCCAGGTTCTAATGATATGAACAAAATTGGTAAAGATCCACTAGGTGCTACTACATACAAAATATCAAAGCTGTCTAACAGCCTTCTGGTTTCAGAGAAAAAGATTTTTGAAGATTTCCTATTATTTTCACCCTTGTGCTTAGGTGATCTGAAAAGTGATGCACCCGGGTGGTGCCCAAATATGACCAAAGGGTCTTGATATGAACAAACTTGGTAGAGGCCCACTAGATGATGTAACATACCAAATATGAAAGATGTCTGCCTTCTGGTTTCAGAGAGGAAGATTTTTAAATAATTTTTGTAGAGCTTGACCAAAGGAACACCCCTGCCAAGTTTCATCAAGATAGCCACTGGTTTAGGAGGAGAAGATGTCTTAAGAAATTGTGGGTGACACATGATTGACATTGGATGATCATAACAGCTCACCTGAGCACTTTGTGCTCAGGTGAGCTAAAAAGAAAGGGAGAAAGTGTTTCAATCAAGCAATATCATCTCTTATCTCAATTGCCAATTTTGCAAAACCTCATAAAATATTAAAGGGGCTTCATATTTTTTTATTACTGTAAACAACTATTTTTGGGCATTTTTAGGCATTTCTGCGGATTTTGGCTATTTTATTGGCTTATATTTAGGAAACTGTGCGGTTTTGGAAAATAATCTTTTCATTATTTGAGAGACTGTGTATAGATTGATATAAAAAGGTAGGTTTTATTGTGTACATTAAAAATTTGAAAAATGCTGAATTTACAGGGCCAATTTCTTATGTTCGTGAACCTTGTCCTTTAGGGAGGGACATCAGAACCCCCATTTACCTAACTGAATCTACAATTTATCATAGATCCACACCATTGGGGGGTATTATGAAAGCAAGGGAACAGTCATGAATTAAATAGCCTGGTTATTTCAACATTAGATGGGACCAAATCCTGTTCAAAAGTTTTAAATTTGGGAAAAGGTAAAATTTATATACAATTGTATCTCAATTAAGGGCTCAGTGTGAATAGAATTTGATCTTTTAATCAAAATACCCTAAATAAACATTAACTATATTTCTATCAAAGCCGGCTTGTGTCTATGCTGTAATTCACAGACTACCCAGGTCTATTAGAGATCAAGTAGGGGTGGTTAGCAAAATAGTATTGTAATGTGCCCTGTACAGATTCAATTTCCTTACAATGAGAAGGGTGCCTGTATGTAAAACAAATAAAACCCTCCTTATGCTTCTTGAATACTCTTCAACGTTTGAAGTATTTAATCTGGAATGCTGACAGGGGGTTGTGACCTTCAAGATAAACCATGTATGGTGTGAAATGCAAACAAAATCATCACTTTCTAAATAGGCTACTCAGTACTTGAACAGGTGAAATAGCCCCCAAATTGGTAATTTGAGGGTTCTTTCAATATTTGGAAATGATACTGTTTATCATTAATTGTGACTTGGCCTATGTTTAAAATTTGGTATTTCACAAAAAGTGTCTTTTCAATTTTCTAGTATAAGAAAATTGAAAAGACATTTTGTGTGAAATACCAAAAATGTGCCAAAAAGATACATTATTTTTATAATTTGACCTTGATCCTGTTATTTATTTGACCTTGACCTTTGAGAGTTCTTTCAATATTTAGAAATGATACTGTTGAATAATAATTGTGACTTAGCCTATGCTTAATTTTTGGTATTACACAAAATTTAGTATAAGAAAATTGAAAGACATTTTTAGCTCACCTGAGCACGAAGTGCTCATGTGAGCTATTGTGATCACCTTTCATCCGGCGTCCGTCCGTCGGTCGTCGGTCGTCGTCCGTCAACAATTTCTTTAAACGACATCTCCTCCTAAACTACTAGGCGAATTAACTCCAAATTTTACAGAAATGTTGCTTAGGTGGTCCCCTTCAAAAATAGCTAAAAGAATTGAAATCCATGAAAACTCTGGTTGCTATGGCAACAAAAGGTGAAATTTTAAGAAAATCTTAAAAATTCTTCTTCTTCTCAACCAGTAGTCCTACAGACTTAAAACTTGGCATGGATGATCAGTTCATAGACCTGAATAAAAATAGCTAAAATTATAACTTTTGGGCCACCAGGTGTGGAGCACCAGAGGGGAGGGGGTAGTACTTTGGGTAAATTTTGTTATCTTTAAGTTTCTTCTTCTTCGGAACCAGAAGCCCTACAGACTTGAAACTTGGCATGGAGGATCAGCATATGGACCTTTATATAAATAGCTAAAATCATGACTGTAGATTCACCAGGTGCGGAGCATCAGGGGGGAGAGGGTAGTACTTTTGTGAAAATTTTGTAATCTTTAACCTTCTTCTTCTTCTGAACCACAAGCCCTACAGACTTGAAACTTGGCATGGAGGATCAGCTCATAGACCTTAATAAAAATAGCTAAAATAATATCTGTTGGGCTGCCAGATGCGTCGCACCAGGGGGGAGGGGGTAGTACTTTGGGTAAATTTTGTAATCTTTTACCTTCATCTTCTGATGAACCAGGAGCCTGACAGATTTGAATATTGGCATGGATGATCAGCATATGGACCTTTATATAAATAGCTAAAATCATGACTGTAGATTCACCAGGTGCGGAGCATCAGGGGGGAGAGGGTAGTACTTTTGTGAAAATTTTGTAATCTTTAACCTTCTTCTTCTTCTGAACCACAAGCCCTACAGACTTGAAACTTGGCATGGAGGATCAGCTCATAGACCTTAATAAAAATATCTAAAATAATATCTGTTGGGCTGCCAGGTGCGTCGCACCAGGGGGGAGGGGGTAGTACTTTGGGTAAATTTTGTAACCTTTAAGTTTCTTCTTCTTCTGAACCAGGAGCCCTACAGACTTAAAAATTGGCATGGAGGATCAGCATATGGACCTTTATATAAATAGCTAAAATCATGACTGTAGATTCACCAGGTGCGGAGCATCAGGGGGGAGAGGGTAGTACTTTTGTGAAAATTTTGTAATCTTTAACCTTCTTCTTCTTCTGAACCACAAGCCCTACAGACTTGAAACTTGGCATGGAGGATCAGCTCATAGACCTTAATAAAAAAAGCTAAAATAATATCTGTTGGGCTGCCAGATGCGTCGCACCAGGGGGGAGGGGGGAGGGGGGAGTACTTTTGTGAAAATTTTGTAATCTTTTACCTTCATCTTCTGATGAACCAGGAGCCTGACAGATTTGAATATTGGCATGGATGATCAGCATATGGACCTTTATATAAATAGCTAAAATCTTGACTTTAGATTCACCAGGTGCGGAGCATCAGGGGGGAGAGGGTAGTACTTTTGTGAAAATTTTGTAATCTTTAACCTTCTTCTTCTTCTGAACCACAAGCCCTACAGACTTGAAAATTGGCATGGAGGATCAGCTCATAGACCTTAATAAAAATAGGTAAAATCATGACTGTAATGCTACCAGGTGCAGGGCACCAAGGGGGGGGAGGGGGTAGAACTTTTGTGAAAATTTTGTAACTTTAACCTACATCTTCTTATGAACCAGGAGCCCTATAGACTTCAATATTGGCATGGATGATAAGCATATGGATCTAAAATAAAATAGCTAAAATCATGAATGTAGGGTCGCCAGATGCGGAGCATTAGGGGGGAGGGGGTAGTACTTTGGATCAATTTTGAAATATTTAACCTTATTCTTCTTCTGGATCAGGAACCCTACAGACTTGAAAATTGTTATGGGTGATCAATATATGGACATTAATAAAAATAGCTAAAATCAGAACTGTTGGGTCACCAGGTGCTGAGTGTCTCGGGGAGGGGGTAGTACTTTGGATCATTTTTGAAATCTTTAAACTTCTTCTAATGAACCAAGAGTCCTACAGACTTGAAAATTGGTATGGATGATCAGCATATGGACATTAATTGAATTAGCTAAAATCATGACTGTAGATTCACCAAGCGCAGAGCATCTTGGGGGAGGGGGAGTGCTTTGTTGAAAATTTTGAATCCCTACAGCCTTTATATTTGACATGGATTATTCAACTCAATAAAGAAAACTTTAAAAGTCTCAGACTCAGCCTGTATATCTGGCATAGATTTGCTGATCACAGACCTTCTATGAAAAAAGCTTGAATAAATAATGACCAGGGGAGGAGCAGGGGGGGGGGGGGAATGATTATTTCAAATGTTATCTGATTGAATAAGTGAAAATCTCTTTTTTCTGTGGTTGCATGGACATACCTAGGTAATGAAGCTTTTTTCTCAGGTGAGCGACCCAGGGCCAACGGCCCTCTTGTTTGTGAAATACCAAAGATGTGCCAAAAAGATATATCTTTTTTATAGTTTGACCTTGACCCTGTTATTAATTTGACCTTGATCTTCAAGGGTTCTTTCAATATTTGGAAATGATACAGTTGAATATTAATTGTGACTTAACATATATTTTGTTGATGCTTTTCTAAAACCTCTTAACTACAGTTACAAGGTTTTAGAACTACACTGATGATTAAGTCTATTACAAATTAGAGAAAGACATTTTATGTGAAATACTATAAAACCATTAAATAAGCAATTTCTTCAAGTTCCACAAATACTTACTCAAATATAGCATAACAGTGTAGCATTAAATCCAAGAACTGTGAAGGAAATGGCTTAAAAAGATTGAAATAATTACGTAACTAGATATTACCAAAAACAAAGTCTTTAAACATCCATTTTTCAGCTAAAGTATACTTTGTCCCTGATCTTGAATCAATTAATCTTTTATGAAAATAACTGTTATATATCAATAATAGCAGAGGTAAAAAACAACCTGTTTTCAGTAGGTAACTTTTCTTCAAACAGTCAATTTATTTGATGGAATAACAATTTGGTCAGAAAATGTGCAAATAAAAAAAAATGTTTGAATCAATACATCTGCCTAAGGGTTGGCAATTTTTTTAATTTGGTCATATTTGAATAAAACTTTTAGGACATGTTTTTTGTCCAGGCATTTTTAAAAGTCTGGAGCTCAGTGACTATAATAAATTTGCATTTTTCCTTAAAACAGAGTTGAAATGTACAATGAAGAATAATGAAGTGGGGTCAAATTACTCCATAAGCTAAATTGCTCATTTTAATAATAGAGTCAAGTTATTTCAGAGGCTTTAGAATTGTTTCATCAAATATTGATGAAACATGTTTCATAAAAGAAAACCCTTCCCACTTATGAAATGGGAATTAGTGGCGATTCAAATGCAGTTAATGTTACAGGTGGACACGTAATAGTTCTGCAACATGTCAGAACTCATCATCTTTCACAATGTTAACCAAGGTTTCCTAATGAAAATCATTAGGAAACCTTGGTTAACACTGTTAAAGTTCATTAATTTTGAAACATTGCACAACTATAATGGGTCAACTACCTTAGAGTTCAACTATTACCAGAAAAGTGTCACAGTCTGACATGGATGCTCCTGCAATTAATTGATTTTTACCTGTAGCCTATTTGACCTTCAACCATGACCTGACCATCACAAAGGTCATATTGAGACAAACTCTTCGGACGACACTAGTTCTCACCAAGGGAAAGAACTGAGCCAAGATATTTTGAAATTCATCAATAAATGTAGAAGTTACACCTACATATCCACAAATATACACACTTACACACAGACAGAGATGCAAGGGTGTAGCTCCCATTACATACATTACACAAGTGTGTAATAGAAATGAATCCTCTTTCGAAAAATGTCATTGATATATGATCATAACATCAAAACTACAGCTTATTCAAGCTGTAGTTACGATGTTTTGATTATTCACCAACGCTCAAATCATAAAAAGGAGAGCGTACGGATGACATTCATCTTAAGACACAGTCCAAATATCGCCTTCATCCTATATATTATTTGGTGGTCGCCTTCTGAGTGCGTATGAAATCCAAATTCCTAGTTACACCTTTGAGATGCATGGCCTTTCAAAACCTAATTAACCCATAACTAGACAATCGTTTCTATTGACATACTAAAAAGTAGGCTGACGAGTTACTTGCTAAAAAGGCATCATGTGCTTTTAACCAAAACTAGATATATCCCGAAGCGGAGTGGATGGACAGACAGATGGGGTGAAACCAAATAAACTCCATGTACTTCTTAGGTTGCGGATATAAAAATTCACAATATTTCTCATTGAACGAGTAAAATATTGTAACTACAATAGTTATTTGAAATCTACAAGGGAGTTACTTCTATGTGCATGTGCCTGATAGAAATAAATCCTCTTTCGAAAATGTCATTGATGAATGATTAAACATCATAACTACAACTTATTCAAGTTGTAGTTATGATGTTTAGGTTATTCAACAAATCTCAAATCATAGAAAGAGGAGCTGACAAGGTCATTCATCTTTTGTCACAGTAAAAATATCACCTTTCTCCCATATATTCTATGTTGGTTGCCTTCTGAGTGCATACAAATTTCAAAATCCTAGGGCCAACTTATATCTGACAAGCATACTACCCGAGTGTAGACTGATCCCTCTTTCAACTATCAGAATAGCCTATTCTAGGCTATTCTGACCAGTCTAGAGCTGAAAAATACTCTGACATAGCGGCTACCTGGATGCCCGCCTGGGGCACAGAAATAAGTTTGCCCCTAGTTACGCCTATGAGCAAGACGAAAAATTCCTACCTGAGCTGGATGTAGAAATACTCTGGCCATCTTTTAGTCCCACAATGTGGAGGAAAGTCCTTTGAAACGTTTTACAAATTCTTTTTCACATCACATTTTTTGTAAATATCTGAAAGGTAGGAAATCTCCATTTATCAATACTATGAAAATAGGTTGGTAAGCAGCTTAAAGTGCCGATTCTGCTTCCTGGAAAATTCAACATTACTCTCGCCCAATGTATGGGCTAATGAAAGAACCAAGATCGATAGCCACTCCCTGGAATCAAACTCAGGACCTTTTGGTCAAGAGGCCAAGAATCTATCTCTAGACCACAGACACCAAACATTTCTCCTATTCCCATGACCCTTTTATTGATCTGACCTATTTTTGAAAGGAAGGATCCTTATGATGGTCCAATTATTCTGACCAAGTTTGAGGACAATCAGACAAAAACTCTTGACTCTTGAGCATAAACAATCAAAAGTTAACAGACAGACAGACATATGCACATCAGACAAGAAAACCCAAATCTCAATAGTGTTTCTGACCTTCGGTCAGTAGAGCTAAAAAACAGATTTCTTAAGGGACTACTATTTTAGACAGCCTACAAAACAACTGTGTAATTAAAATTGTTTTCATTGGGGAATAAAACCAACTTTTCAGTCAGTCAAAATCAAAATTGTTACCATTGGAGAATATAACTTTTCAGCAAATCAAAAAACAAAATCTTAATCAAAACAACTTAAATTAAATAATTGTTTGTTACAATTTCTTTTCATTAGTCATTAAGAAAGTATTCCAATTTCATCAGAAAGATTAAAGATTAAATGAAAAACAAGGATCATTCCTGTGAAGTTTGGTTGAAATCCATCCAGTAGTTTCTGAGGAGAAGATTTTTAAAGAAAAAGTTTACGACCGCACGCACGGACGGACGGACGCACGCACGCACGACGGACACAACGCCATGACAATAGCCCCAGTGGCTTTCAGCCAGTGGAGCTAAAAATCAAATACTAATTAAAGACAATTTCTCTTTTTTCAATTATTACTCCACTGCTTTTCTTTTTTGAATACAAAATCTGAATACTACTATTGTAAATCAAATGCAATATACAGGTTTGTAATTAGTTTTAGGATATTGCCAATCTACTAGTATGAATTCACCTTGAATTTATTTTTAGATGTAATTTATTTTAGATGTAATTAAAGAGAATCAATATTAGTTTAAACCAAAGTGATTTCAGGAAAATGGAGCAAATTTTGTTACCAGCATTTTCTTCTTTTCTCACAATCTTTTCAATTTTAGTTCAATATCCAATAAAAAATCTATAGCATGCCATTGTAAATCAAGAGCCATATACAGGGTGGTAATTGATTCAGGGATTTTGCCAATCTATCAAATCACCTTGAATTGAATGGGAAGATTTTAGATGTCATTTTAGGGGATCAATATTTTGTTAACCAACATTTTTTCACCCTTTTTTTATTCTACCTGCATTATTCTTTAAACAAAATTTTAGGCATGATGCCTTCATTTGAAAAAAGACCATTCTAAAATTCACAAAAATAAATTACCAGGTTAGACTGCACAGAATGTGCTGTGAGACGATCAGAATGGGTCAGTTTTTGTTGATTTTTTTTATATCTCATTCTTAATTTTTAAAATCATTATTTTCAAAAACAATTGGCTTTATAGATATTAACTTGATATGAGTTGCACCAAGACCCCAAAATGCGATATCACATTGACATGTTCACCCCTTTGACTACTTGAATATCTTGACTTTTTTTTAAATACCGTATTTCCTCTAATAGTGGCGCCTTCCCTAATAGTAGCACCCCTACATTTTTTTTACTAAGAAAGTCCACTAGGAACTTTTTGAGACTTCTTCTCTAACTTGAGATGAATTTTCTCTCAACAATCACTTACTTGATTGTTTAGAGGGAATTCACCTCAAATTAAAGGGGAAAGGGCCTAAAAGACATCAATTTTATTGATTCTTTTAAATAAGAAAATGCATACTAAATCAAAGTACTAGGACTATGTTATGTTTAGCTCCTGGGAGTGTTTATTAGGAGAAATACGGTACATGTATTAATTACAAAGGCTCTTTTCATAATACAGGTAACAGTAACTTTTAACTGATTTAATACTCCCATCATTAAAGAATCATTGTCATCCAATAACTTCATGAAACAATGATTTTAAAGAGACCAGATCCAACAGAAGTCAATAAGACAAAGAATTTTGAAATAAAATATCATAGTATGGTAGAATGACTTTCCTAGAATTAGAACATACACAAAGAGAAACAAAATTATACAACCCTGGCGAGTAATTTCCACCAGCAGTATAGTAATTTACAAATTGATGCTACCTTCAATTAATTCTTTTTTTACAAAATTTTACTTTCTAATTTCAAATTGGCCATATGACAATTGATAATCCATGATAGTTCAGGAAAGAGTTCATCAAGCACTTAATGTATTGAAAAACATATAATTTTCAAACTACTCTGAAATATAACAGAAAAACAGGTGGTATAGCCCAAGATCAGACTGCACAAAAGTGCAGGCTGATCTTTGTCTATACCTCCTGCCAAAGCAGGAATATTCCCAGTTCAGTATGCCAAGGGTTAATATTACCAAAGGATGAGGTGCAATAGCTAGTAAAACTGAATGTTACCTCTAATAGAGTTCAATACATACCCATATACAGTATAGATAAACCCGTACAACCTAATTCCTCCATTAATGACACGAGAACTGATTTACCGCCCCGGCTACCGATCCATTTATTTACGAAATATCCAATAAAACTGATACAAGCGATTGGCCACTTGAAATCTACCATACCCGCAGTTATCCCATTATCTTTTAACCCTTTAGAAGTTTGAACATTACCATTTGAAAAAATGTAAAAATTTTACTAATGGGTAGAGATTAAAAGTGGATGCTAATTAAAAAAGAAACTGATCCTTTATAGTAGACAATGTGGAAAAAAGATTTTTTTCATGCAAATAAAATCAAAGACACGAAATTCAGGGACTGTGGGGGAAAATGATAGCCCTTTAGTATTCTTGTAATATTTTGTTCATGGAGGTATGAATACATTTAGGGGGCTTATGAAATTGCTTGCTATGCGATGGCTCAGTGGGAAACAGTTGTAACTGCCTATAAACATATAGGCAGTTATAGCTGTTTCCCATTGAACCATCATATTGATAGATACAACTGAATATCAAGTTATTACAAAATAAATGACAGAATTTTGGACTTGCCTATATCCTTATAACATGACCTTAAAACTTTATTTTGGTAGATGCATATCATTGAGATCTATCATCATGGAATACATACATAACTATAGTATCTTGAAAAGGCTAAAAACATTTGGCAATGTTAATATGTTGACTTTAGCATCAGGAGATGCATAGTGTCATCTAAATCTATCAATATGAAAAATATGAACATTGTATCTTACAAAAGGCTTAGAGTTATTGGCAATGTTAAGTTTTTTGGTTTAGTTTTGGAATGGTTTTGAGCTTGGTATATGACGTTAACCTAATCACATGACCTTGACATTGGTATTAAGCAGATGCATGAGATCTACATGTATCATCATGCCAAATATGAAAATCATATCTTAATTAAAAAGGCATAAAGTTATTACCAATGTTTAGATTTTTAGTTAAGCAAAATTTGCAGATAGACCAACAGATGTACGGATGGATAGATATGACGGACAGAGAGACCATGGTAAAACAATATGCCCCTTTCTTCAATGCTTTGTGGTTGTTTATTGAAAAATAACGGTAGATTATCATTTGATAATCTCACCGCAAAAGCAGTGAAATTATCAAAAGCTTATACCCTGCTTTTGTGTATTTCATCCTACCTGACGTCATCTATGCCGGATGAATTAAGTGACATCAAAATGAGGCGCTTTACGAAAAAATGTCCTAAAAATTTCACTTTTTGCCTCATTTTTGCATAAAAGCAATAGATTAATTGTTTGTTTTCGAGTAAGATATTGATATTTCATTTCATGAACAACAAAAGCTATATTTTCCTATGAAAATATAGCTTTTGTTGTTCACTCAATGAAATATAAAACAATCCACACTTATAACTCACTTCCACCATCACCCTTACGTCATCAAAGATGTACAGTTAACAACATCGTAAAATTGACAAGGTGAATGATTTTGGAATGAAATTCAATGAGTGTGTAGAGCGAGTTTTGAGTGAAATTAAAGGGAGGTATCCAATGTCACTAATTTTGTTCATGTTGAACATTATTCATTACCTCCCTTTAATAAAATATACATACTTTTCTGTTTATGTGTCTTTGTAGACTAATCAATCACTAAATTCCAGAACGACCAATAAAATTGAAAAATAATTTGATCGATTTGATTTAAATGCAAATTCTTTTGAACAATTTCGAAATGTTTTCAAGCAGTTATGGAGCAGTTTTGATCAATTTGAGTAAATGTTTGGAATGTATGAATGGAGCGCTGAGTGAGTGATTTAGAATGATTTCAATCGGAATGGATGTCAATTTCACGATGTATTTAACTGTGCTGATAAATCTGGATTGGAAACTGGACATTATAAATTGAGTAATGTAGTAGATTTTGAAATAAGATAGGAATTTCAATTTCTAAATAGATCTTTCAACCAAAAGACGAGAGTCTATTGAGTAACAATGATGATCCATTTGAAAGTAATAGATGTTGTAAAATACAAACAATTGGTTATACTTTAGAGCTTTTCTTCCTATCCATCACTTGCACTTGATAACTCTTTGCAAGAGACCAATTTGAATTTAATTGAATGTTATTTTACTATACTTTGGGATTATTTTTAACATTTTGTCTAATTTTTGCCAACTTCCCCACCCTCCCATGGTGGAGAAGTTTAACACTCCAAAATATCCCTTATATTTTAAAAAAATTGCCATCCCTATATATAACCTACAAAAAGTTTGGTTTAATTCTGATAAGTAATTTCAGAGAAAAAAGATTATAAAAATACCCAGAAAGCCCATTATTTAATGACCTGGTAGCCAGTAACACCCATGATATCTACCCAATCAGAATCTGAAAGAGCAATAATTTAATAACAGAATAATTTCTGTGAAATAAGGTTGAATTCTGAAAGTTTGAGCATTGAAGATTTATGTAAAATTTCATTATATGGGACCATTTTTTGATGATGCTACAGCCCTTGTCACCCATGATATTAACTCAATTAAATTTAATGAAGAAATCTGAAAGAGCTTGTCCAAAACATCATTCCTTTGAATTTTGGTAAAATTCTGCCCAGAGGAGATGTTTAAATTAAAAGTTTATGCATGAGCGCATGGGCACATTGAGGCATGGACTAACGATGAATGTTCTGCCACGACATAAGCTCGGCTGGATTTAGTTCAGTGGACCTGAAAAATCAGATAAAATTCATGAATTAAATCAAATAAACAAGATTGCATTCAGTATTCCATAGCATCCCTTTTACCATAAACAGTCAAACCTGTGTTAGCGGCCACCTGTATTCAGCAAGCAACCTGTATTAAGCAAGCGGCTGCCAAATTCCCAAATGAATCAATTGCACTGAAATTGACCTGTATTAAGCAAGCACCTGCTTTAAGCAAGTGCTTTTTGAATTTTCCTTGGATGCTTGCTTAAGACAGCTTTGACTGTAATCAAACAGAGTGTTACCATTTCTGAAAACAATGATCCAAATATTCCTATGATCATTCTGTGAATGTTTCAAATGAGTGAAATAAAATCTGTAGACTTAAATTATCATATAGACAAGACTGAATTATGTAGAGTTCCATCCTAATTTTTTGTGTTGTCGGACATATCGTGATTATGTCATCAAGAGGATGTTTCACGAGAATGGGACATTAATTTGTAGACTGATCGCATGAATATTTTGATGTTGTTTAGGATGGAAAGACAGATGGACAGGGGCAAAACCATATCATTAACAAGAGATGTTTTAAAACATTATGCCCTCCGTAAGAGCAGATGGATGGCATTGTCATTGTCAATTAACAAAGGGTAATAACCCAAAAAGTAAGAGTAGAGTCATGGTTCTTATGCACTGCACTTCTCCTCAATGAGATCCACCTGTGATTCAAGCTAACATACTTTTGAGATATGCTCCAGATAAAAATCAAGTTATAAATCTTACAAAGGGCAATAACTCAAACAAGAGGACCAAGATGGTCCTAGATCACTCACCTGAGTCTCTTTGACACCTTGGACAACACATTGATAAGATAGGCAGATGTAAAAAAGAAGATAATTGCCTAAGATCAATACCATGGAACGTTTTCAGCACAGAGCAAGACAGATATGCCTTTTTGCTCTTTGATTCTATGTAAAAAGGGATGCATCCGGGTGGACCCCAAATGTGACCCCAGGGTCTTGATATGAACAAACTTGGAAGAGGTCCATAAGATGATGCTACATACTAAATAAGAAAGCTGTCTGCCTTCTGGTTTCAGAGAAGAAGATTTTTGACGGTTTTCCTATTTTCATCCATCATGCTCAAATGAGCTGAAACAGATGCGCCCGGTTGGAGCCCAAAATATGTCCCAAGGGTCTTGAAATGAACAAACTTGGTAGGGGCCCACAAGATGATGCTACAAACCAAAAATGAAAGCAGTGTGCCCTCTGGTTTCAATTAAATGAGATTTTAAAAGATTTTTGCTCTTCCATTCTTTGTAAAAAGGGTTGCACCTGGGTGGAGCCCAAATATGATCCTAGGGTCTTGATATGAACAAACTTGGTAGAGGTCTATTAGATGATGCTACATACCAAATATGAAAGCTGTCTGCCTTCTGGTTTCATAGAAGAAGATTTTTGAAGATTTTCATTTTTTACCCTTCGTGCTCATAAGAGATAAAGAGATGCACCCGTGCAAAGCCCAAATATGACACAAGGGTCTTGATATGAATAAACTTGGTAGAGGCCCACAAGGTGATGCTACACACAAAATATTAAAGCTGTCTGCCATCTGATTTCAGATAACAAGATTTTTAAAGTTTTTCACTCTTTGATTCTATGTAAAAAGGGTTGGGCCCTGGCAAAGCCCAAATATGACCCCAGGGTCTTGATATGAAGTCCACTAGATGATGCTAAATACCAAATATGAAAGCTGTCTGCCATCTGGTTTCAGAGAAGAAGATTTTTAAAGATTTTCATATTTTCACCCTTTTTGTTAATGGTAAAGGGAAAGTTAAGGGTGGATTTCATTTATTTGAACAACTTTGGTAGAGCTTGACCCAAGGAACATCCCTGCCAAGTTTCATCAAGATTGGCCCACTGGTTTAGGAGGGGAAGATTTTTTAAGAAATTGTGGACGACGCACGACTGACGACGGACATTCTACGATCCCAATAGCTCACCTTGAGCACTTTGTGTTCAGGTGAGCTAAAAATGTGAGTAGGTTTATGGTTCTTAAGCACTGCATTTCTCGTGAAGTTTCAAGTTTCTAGCTTGCATACTTTTTGAGATATACTCTGGACAAATATGGTCTACAGATGGACTGACCAACACATTGACTGACAGACAAATGCAAAGCAACATAACCCCTCTTTGAAGGGGCCCATAATTACTATACATGTACTAGCACTTTGCTGGTTATTTGAGGGTTATTCAAATTTCTTGAACAACTTTAGAAGAGGGTCACCCAAGGAACATTCTGGATAAGTTTTTAAATCCACCCATAGGTGAAGGAGGAGAAGATATTAAAGACAGTTTACGCACGGATGATAGACACTTTGCCATGACAATAGCTCGCTGGCCTTTGGCCAGTGGAGCTAAAAATGAAGATTCACTCATCAAAATAATGAAGGCTTTCATGACAAAATAAAGGTTTTTAGCTCCATTTTTTTTTCAACATTGCTCATGCTGCTCATGACATATTGCTTCTGTGCACAAAGCTTTGACAGACATAGCTTCAAAGATGTTCAGTCTGATCTTAGCAATCACTGCCTGCTTTCTATTCAAAGTTTTAGAAGTTGAGCCAGTGAAGTTGAGATGTCCAAATATTGGCAAAATTCATTTTCAAGAATTAAAAATTCAAAATGAGAAGGATAAGGGTTATAAATGAGTGTTTTGATTGGCCAATCAATATTTTGATTGATGGCAGCGGTCTGTTAATTGTCTTGGGTCACTGGTGAAAGCCCATGTGATCAAAGTATAGATTAAGTATAATGATCTTAAATGAATGTATCCAGAGTACAGTAAATCTTGCTTGAGCGACCACATCTATCAAGCGTCCGTTTTTAATTGAGTGAGTGTTTTCGAAATCCCCTTCTATTATTCGAGATATCTTAAAAAGATGGTATCACAAGTGCTTGAGGGACCACATCTATTAAGCGTCCATTTTCATCAAGTGAGTGTTTTCCAAATCCCCTACCATAATTCGAGAAATCTTAAAAAGATGGTATCACAAGTGTAAAAAAAATTGTAAATGAATCCTATGTTGTTAAAACTAATCAGAATCGTCTCAATGAGACGATTCTTTTGAGTTTAATAGCATAGGATTGTTGATAATTTTGCATTATTATACATATTCAATCAAAATTATGTTTCTTATTTGTAAACAAAATGTGTAGCAAGCCAACATTTTCTTTAACAACTACTTTTTGCTGGTCCCATTCATGGTCCCTTAACCCTTTCCTGTTTTACAAATTTTAGACTTGTCCAAATTCAAAGGTTTTGTAAATCATATTTTAGAGTGAATTTAAATTGAAAAATAACCATTCAGTAGGGTAGAAAATAGTGTGGTAAAATAAGAAATTTCTTGTCAGAAACAATTTCTTCTTTTTTCACAATGTTTTCTCCATCATAAAATCACATGCACATAAAAAGCATGGATTAAACAGCAAAGGGTAAATACAAATTTTATTGTACAGGTGACTAAATATTTTGGTAAAAAAATTTAAGCAGATCAAAGATCAAGGTCACATTCAGCAGTCATGGTCACATATGAATGGCCTTCCTTGCGACCATAGAATCCATAGGCTTTTCTAGGGCTTTGAAATTTATACACACTCAGACGGCGACAACCAAAGAATATATAGGATAAAATCGATATGAGGACTGTGACAAAAGATGAATGCCCTCCGTCTGCTCCCTTTTTGTGACTTTAGCGTTGGTGAATTATTAAAACATCGAAACTACAGCTAAAATAAGCTGTAGTTTCTCTGTTATAATTATTCATCAACGACATTTTTTGAAAGAGGATTTTTTTTATTACGCACTTGCGTAATGTGCATAATGGGCGCTACGCACTTGGAATCCACCTGTGAATGTTTCAAGATAATCAGATAATATAATTATGTGGACTTTATTGTAAAAAGAAATATTTTGACTGAGAGACCATTATGGCCCCTTTTTCTTTGTTAACTAAAATGTATAAACAAACTTTTGATTGAAATTCCATAAGGCTCCTTTTTTCCTTATTACATCATTCTAAACAAAAAAATTTTGAATGAAAACTGTTTGCCCCCCTTTCCCATGATTTCTAACAGATCCAAACCAGTTTTGAAAATGACACTTCAATTTTCCTGAAAAGGTTTCAAGAAAATCTAAAAATATTTATAGACTTAATTGCTTAACCCTTGTCAAGAATATTCTTGATTGGTATGGATACAGATCAGGCTGCACCTATGTGCTGACTGATCTTAGTCTACACCATCTGATATTCCATTATTTTCCAGAGGAGATTAAAAATATATTTTCATATACCGTATTTCTCCTAAAAACGCTCCTGAGAGCTATACATAACATGGTCAGGGAGTTTTTATTTAGTATGCATTTTCTGATTTAAAAATTAAAATCATTAAACTTATGTCTATTAGTCCCTTTTCCCTTTAATTTTAGGTGAATTTTCTCTAAACAATCATATAAATGATTGTTTAGAGGAAATTCACATCAAATTAGAGAAGAAGTTTCAACAAGTTCTTAAAATCTAGGAAGCAAAAATGTAGGGTGCTACTATTAGGAAGGGTGCTATTATTAGAGGAAATACAGTAAATAATTTTATCAATTAGTGCATCCAGTGCTTACAGCATTTTGATTTAAATTGAATTTTGACAAGGATTTAATTCAGCCTGACAAGGGTTGAATGACAACTTTTTGAATATTTTCAATAATGCCCCTTTTCCTACATTTTTGGACCCGAAGTTTGAAAGGAATCTTCCTCATAACTATACAATCGTCATTTGAAATGAGTTTAAGTGGACATGATTCTTAAACAAGGGCAACTCAAATTTAATCAGAGGACCATTGACCATTGGCCCTTAAGCACTTACCTGAGGCATTTAGTTGACAAAGGTGGCAAAGTGTCAAAACCACTAACAAGACGAACATTCAGACAATATGTTCAAACAAATATATGTCCTTTAGAGCCAAACAAGGATTTTCCTAAATTTGACCCTTGACCTCACTGGACCCTATTTCCAACTAGGTCTAGATTTGATGGAGGAAAACATTTTGACCAAGTTTTAAGACATTTGGGCCAAAAATGAGGCCTCTAGAGTGCACACAAGGTTTTTCAAAGATTTGACCCCTTGACCCCACTTGACCCAGTTTTAAACTTTACCAAGATTTGATGGAGACACATATTCTGACAAAGTCTCAAAAAAAGGCCTCTAGAGAGCACACAAGGTTTGTCTAAGATTTGACCCCTTTGACCTCTTTTTTTGATTCCACATGACCCTTTTTCGAACTTGACCAAGTATTGATCGAGACAAACATTCTGACCAAGCCTAAAGACATTTGGGCCTGAAATGTGGCCTCTAGAGTGCACACTAGGTTTTTCTAAGTTTGGACCCCTTGACCCAATTCTTGACCCCACATGACCCTATTTCAAACTTGACTAAGATGTTTATGAAGAAAATTATTTTGACAAAGTCTCAAGATATTTGGGTAAAAAATATGGCCTTAAGAGTGCACACAAGGTATTTCTAAGATTTAACCCCTTGACCCCATTTTTTACCCTTCTTGACATTTCGACCTTGACAGAGAAATTGATGGAGAAAATTATTCTGACCAAGTCTAAAGATATAAGAGCAAAAATGTGGCCTCTAGAGTGTACAAAAAGTTTTACTAAGATTTGACCCCTTGACCCCATTTTTGACCCCACATGACCCTTTTTCAAACTTGACTGAGAGATGAAGAAGACAAACATTCTGCCAAGTTTTAAGACATTTGGGCCAAAAATGTGACCTCTAGAGCGCACACAAGGTCCTTATAAGATCTGACATCTTGACCCCATTTTTGACCCCACTTGAACTTGACTAAGATTTGATGGAGACTACCATTCCAGGCCTCCTAGTAGGCCTTAACGAAAATAAATGTTTTTATAAAGGCCCCAATGTATGAAAATAAAGGCCTTTTAGTGTAAAATATGAAAAAATAAAGAGTAAATAAAGGCTATTTTTGTCGAGGTTCTTATTTCTTTATTGAACCCATAGTCATACCAAAGTCATTTTTTATGCTATATACTGCATTCTGAAAAACTCAAGATGGAAGAAACAAAAGCAGCATTTTTTAACTACACATAAAAGAATGGAAAATGCAGAACAAAAGCCATTACTTGCTTTCAGCTAGCACAGCAACCATCCAGAGAAAATATAAAGGTTTTGAGTGAGAATTACAGGCTATTTTGGCATTTTAAAGGTTTTCTGGGGAAATGTAAAGGTTTTAAAGGTTTGCTCTGAAATTAAAGGTTTTTAAAGGTATTAAAGGTTTCACTAGGAGGCCTGCCATTCTGACCAGGTTTTTAGACATTTGGGCCAGAAATATGGCCTCTAGAGTGCACAAAAGATATTGACAGATGACCAGATGCCTGGACAACAGACACAGCTCGATCAGACTAATGAAGGAAAACTAAAACAAGAGGACCATGATGGTCCTATATCGCTCACCGTCGTCTCTTTGACTTCTCCCTTAGCAAAATTAAATACTTGAAAGATCATTAAATCATCATTACATTTTTCAAATAAAAATATTACTCTATTTCTATGATCGCTGCATAAATTTCTATCCTTTTCTAAACAAGTTTCATGTGACCTGGCCAACATTCTGACCAAGTTTCATAAAGATTGGGCAATATTTGTGGCCTCTAAAAAGAAAATAGTCATTTAGGCCCCTTTTCCCGTGGTATGACATGGATCTTTCCAATTTTAAAATAGGGTTCATCCTTATGACCTAGCCATTATTCTGATCATGTTTCATGAAAATTGAATTGTATTTGTGGCTTCTAGAGCGCAAACAAAGAAATTGTCATAAAGACCCCTTTTCCCATGATATGGCACGGATCCTTTCCATTTTCAATAGGGTTCATCTTTGTGACCTGGCCAACATTCTGACAAAATTTCATAAAGGTTGGGCCATATTTGTGGTCTCTAGAGTGTAAACAAAAAAACTGTCATTAAGGCCCCTTTTCCCGTGATATGGCACAGATCCTTCTCATTTTCATTAGGGATCATCCTCGTGGCTTGGCCAACCTTCTGACCAAATTTAATAAGATTAGGCCATATTTGTGGCCTCTACAGTATAAACAAGAATATTGTCATTAAGGCCCCTTTTCCCGTGATATGGCACGGATCCTTCCCATTTTCAAAAGGATTCATCCTTGTGACCTGCCTAACATTCTGACTAAGTTTCATGAAGATTGGGCCATATTTGTGGTGTCTAGAGTGTAAACAAGAATAATGTCATTAAGGCCCCTTTTCCCGTGATATGGCACAGATCCTTCCCATTTTCAATAGGGAACATCCTTGTGGCTTGGCCAACCTTCTGACCAAATTTCATAAAGATTGGGCCATATTTGTGACCATAAGAGTGTACACAAGAAAATTGTCATTAAGGCCCCTTTTCCCATGATATGGCACGGATCCTTCCCATTTTCAAAAGGGTTCATACTTGTGACCTGCCCAATATTCTGACTAAAATTCATAAAGATTGGGCCATATTTGTGGTCTCTAAGAGTGTAAACAAGAAAATTGACATTAAGGCCCCTTTTCCCGTGATATGGCACAGATCCTTCCTGTTTTCGATAGGGATTATCCTTGTGGCTTGGCCAACCTTCTGACCAAATTTCATAAAGATTGGGCCATATTTGTGGCCTCTAGAGTGTAAACAAGAAAATTGTCATTAAGGCCCCTTTTCCCGTGGTATGGCACGGATCTTTCCCATTTTCGATAGGGTTCATCATTGTGACCTGGCCAACATTCTGACCAAGTTTCATGAAGATTGGGCCATATTTGTTGCCTCTAAGAGTGTAAACACCAAGGTTGTTGACGCCGGACGACACACGAAGGACAACGGACATTCAATGATCACAAAAGCTCACCTTGAGCACGATGTGCTCAGGTGAGCTAAAAAGGCATTTGAGACCTCAAGTTGGTAGTATCTGTTGTTGGAAAGCACACAGCCAAAGAAAGTGCCACAGCCAGGGTTTTGTTAATAATTGTGTCTTCAAAACAACATCTTTTGGGCCAGTTTTGGCAAAGGCTGATCAACAAAAACACAGATGTACAAGTGAGTAACAGACATTGAATAAACACATCAACTTATCTATAAGAGATTCTTTATTAATTAAGGCTAAGTTTGCAGATTCTCAAAAATAAAATTATTTACAAGAAAAGCTAAAAAAAAGATATTGTTTTGTAAATCATTATGAATAAATACATAATTCTATTTTTTTGTTCTTCAACAGTTAAGCCTTGTCATGCTGAACTCAAATATTATTTTGGTAGGAGGTATAAATAGAGGATATTGAATGAGTGGTCATTGAATACCTAATTTATCAAACGAGTCATCTAAAAACAGATAAAAACGATTTTACATTCTATTCATAATATGACCCTATTTTTGCCAAAAAATCGGCAAGATTATTAAAATTCAACATTTTAATTTTCCGTGAAACCTTTAACGTTGTTTAAAACTGACGTCACAATGTGTACATTATGACGTCATTTTTCTGTCATTCCACTAGTGTAATAACACTCGTGTAATATCAAAATTATTCAACGAGGTTATTACACTCCGACGACGTAGGTCATATTATAAACCAAGATCTGCAGCATCTAGTTATGTCTCAGCTTGAAACATCTGTAACTGCCTATAAATGTAAAGGCAGTTACAACTCTTTCACAGTGAGCCATTTATATGTGCAGTCTGAATTTCGTATACACTCAACGACTGTCTATTTGAAACTAGATTTGTCTATATATTTTGATTTGAAACGATTTATTGGCAGTTAAAAACTATGTCTAGTGCTTTCATTTTGTTGATTATGATACAATTTTAGAGTAGGATTTTCTCAGCATGACGAGTTAATATCATAATTATGAAATACAAACAGGTGTAACAAAATACAATCTGTCATATATCTTTGAAGAAAAATATGCACATATGATATTATCACATAAAGTATATCACATAAGTAAAGGGTCTTTAAGAATCCGACAAAAACCAGTAAATGTATCTGTAACCTGTTTTTTGGGATCCTAAGTTACCGGGTAGTAGCAAACATTCTGAAAGTTACAGGTTCATGCCTTTCTGGAGGCTTTCAGCAGGACACTATAAAGATCACCACAGTCCACTAAAAAGAGTCTTTAATGAACAATTTATCCACTTAAATGAGTGCTAAATAAGTATCTAATGTTTTTAATCATGTTCCATTTATGCCCCTTCCACTTAGGTGAGTTTTTAATGAACAACTTATCCACTTCAGTGAATCTTAAATAAGTATCCAATGTCCTAGACTATTGTCCGCTGATGTGCAGTCCATTTAAGTGAGTCTTAAATGAACAAACTATCCACATAAGTGAGTGTTAAATAAATATTCTTATAGCCTATACTATATTTTGAAGAGATGCTATCTTTTTTCAAGGTATTTCTCTGGGTGCGGATAGGGTACTCCAAACTGCATACACATCTTGCGTAGAGTTTTCTCGTAAATTTTATTAAGCTTTGCTGATTGTTGTAGAGCGTATTTAATGTCTTCTATCTCCTCAAAGAACCCCTGAAATGAAAATAAAAGTAGTGATATACCAACTTCATATACTATGGGTAATTCCAAACTTTTATCTAAATAGGAGAAGGGGTTGAGGTGTCTGCCTGTCCTAGCTATATACAATCCATCTTGCTTGAGCGACCACACCTATTTAGCAACCATTTTTGTTAAGCAACTATTTTCAAAATTCCTGTCCTTTACACATAATTTCTCAAAAAGTAAAATACTATTGGTCTAAAAATGGTCAAAAATGAATCCTTTGTTGTTACTAGCGGAAGCTGAAGCACATAACAATGGATTCCTGGTATTTCTCACACAAGTACTACCATCACATCCTTTCCAAACCTCCAGCTGTTATCCCACATAGGTCTATGATAATCAACCCATGGTAGGAAAACAAATAGTAGGAATAGATGAGTGACCCTCTTGGATTGAACCAGGGACCTCTAGATTGACAGTCCAACGTGCTACCAACTGCGCTATGACGGCAGTTATTAGATTATTGAGAAATTCTCAATAATATACATCAAAAAGATTATGTACACAAGAGGACCATGATGGTCCTAGATTGCTCACCTGAGTCTCTTTGATGCCTGGGACATCACATTAGTTAAATAGGCAGAAGTCAAAAAGGAGATAATTTCTACATAAGATCAATACCATGGAATATTTTCAGCCAAGAGCAAGAAGGATATTCCTTTTTACTCTGATTCTATGTCAACAGGGTTGCATCCGTGTGGAGCTCAAATATAACCCCAGGATCTTGATATGAACAAACTTGGTAGAGGTCCACTAGATCATGCTACATACCAAATATGAAAGCTGTCTGCCTTCTGGTTTTAGAGAAGAGGATTTTTGAAGATTTTCCAATTTTCACCCTTTTTGTTAAGGGTAAAGGGAAAGTTAAGGGTGATTTTCATATAGGAACAACTTTGGTAGAGCTTGACTCAAGGAACATCCCTGTGAAGTTTAATCAAGACTGGCTCACTGGTTTAGGAGGAGAAGATGTTTAAAGAAATTGTTGATGACGGACTGCGCACGAAGTACGAATGACGATGGACATTGTATGATCACAATAGCTCACCTTGAGCAGTTCGTGCTCAAGTGAGCTAAAAACTTAACACTTACATGGTCTAAGCCACTTAATTCATCTTTTAGTTTATCCAAGTCTTTCTTCAATTTCCTGTTCTCTTTCTTAATTCTTCCTAAATCACTTTGGTCTTCCCCTGAAATTAAAGGGTAATGTGGCAGAGGGGTGGAATTCCCATGTCTGACTTGTATGACATGGGCTTTTCTACTTACGGACAAGTACATTTTTCAAGGCCACTTGTCCATTGACAAGTAAATACCAGGACAAATCTGGGAAATCTACAAAATTAATCAAAGAGATTAATTGTCCTTATATTTGTATCAAAATTAAGAAAACATTTTTTTTAATGAAGAAAGTGCTGTACCCAGCAAGATTTTAAGATTCTTATAAAGCCACTAAAAAATCTTAATCTAAAGAGGCTACATCTTTCAAACTTAAAAATTCTTAATGAGATTCTTTAGAATCTAAATCTAAGAAACGCCACAGGCAACAGTACAGGAAAAGGTTAACAGTGGACCAACTGCATTCTTTCCAATGGCGATTCCGTTGTTGTTGTTGTTTTTCAGCCAAGTCACAATTAGACCATTGCCACAAGTGCACATGCAAAATGAGGCATAATTTGAAAATAGCTTACACCATTTGTCAACCTGAATGCAGGGTTGGTTTCTAATTGTGACCTGGCTGGAAAAAAACAACACAAATGGTACCCACTTGGGCCAGAAATAAGTCGGCACTTACTCTTAAATCTGTGCCCATCTATGTCTAGAAATATTTAGGACTTTAATATGACTTTCATTTTAGGGTGTTTTTACATAGAAAAGAGTGGACAACTTTTGGAGGAGTGTAATACAAACCTGAATCATCTGGTGACCTATCTCTGTGAGACTTTAATCTATTTTTAGACTTCAGTTGGATCTGCATTAGCTTCAAGTCTCGTTCAAGTGTTGTTATTTCTTCCGTCTTTTCTTTCAACTTTTTTTCAAGTTCAACCATTCCAAGCTGTAAAGAAAGGTTTTGTTCACACTGTTATAATGTGAAATTACTGACCTGATAGGGTGAGGCTGAGCTAACTTAAATATATTTGATTTGCAGGCCTCCTAGCAGGCCAAAGCAAAAGTAAAGTTTTTTCTATATAGGCTCTCAATTATCAAAATAAAGGTATTTTAGTGTAAAATATGCAAAAATAAAGTGTAAATACAGGCTATTTTTGTTGAAGTTCACAAAGATTAATTAAACCCATGGTCAAGTCTTTTTTTGATCTTATATAATCTTTGAATTATGAATTAATGTTAGCCATGCTAGCTTAAAGCAAGTAATGGATTTTGTTTTGGAGAACAAAATCCATCACTTGCTTTAAGCTACCACAGCAGACAGTAAGAACAAATATAAAGGTTTTGAGTGAGAATTACAGGCTATTTAGGAGGTTTTCTGAGGAAATGTAAAGGTTTTAAAGCTTAAGTCTGAAATTACAGGTTAATAAGGTTTCACTAGGAGGCTTGGATTTGGTCAAAAGTTTGACGGCAATTATCGCTAATGTCTGTATATTACTGATAGCTCAAAGCAAAAGGATTAACACACTAAGCAAAAGTGAAAGCATTTCATCTCTTGTTTACCAAAACCTTGTAACTTCAGCTTGTTCAAGCTGAATTAACAAGGATTTTGGTAATCCAAAAACAATTAAACAATGTTGTTTAATAACGTGACTGTCTGTAAAGTTGAGTATCCATAAAAAAAGCTGTGTTACCTCAACTTAAAATATAATGACTTGTTTTTAGGGCGCAAGCCAGCCATGCCAGAAAAACAATTCAAGGAAAAAACAAACTGACAATTCTTTCTTTCAGTATAGGACTGACTTATGTTTAAACAGAAAATATAAGTATGAAGCACACAAAATTGATACAAAATACCACTTATTTCTCCTGAAAAATTATGAAAATACAAGCTTACCTCAGCAAATGCATGTGTGCTTAAGAAATTAACCTGTTCACACAAAAAGTAGCCACTTAAATAATCATAAATTGCGGCGGCAGCACAAAACTATTGAAAGCGTCTAGAGGTATATAGGTACTTACAAAGGTTTTGCACTGACCCCTCAAAATATTCCAAATGATTTTGAGTAATGTCAGAGATGTCCTGGGGTGAGGAAATAGGAGTTTTCTCCACTTGTCCATGGACAAGTAAAAGTTAATTTCCTACTTGTCCAGGATCAAAATGGATTTGTCCACAAAGCATGGATTGATAAATATTAGGAAAACATTGTTTTTAGTGAAGAAAATGCTGTAACCCAGCATTTTCTTCCTTAAAGACAATGCTTTCTACCATTTGATACAAACATTATAATGACTATTCTCCTTGAGTTTTTAGTACTGTTCCAAGATTTGCTCCGCTATTTTTTTTGTCCACGGATAAGTGGCCTAGAAAAATGTACTTGCCCACGAGTCAAAAAGCTTGTGTCAGACAAGTCAGGCGTGGGAATTAACCATCCCTGAATGATGTCTCTTTTGTCTTAAGATCAAAGTTTTCCATCATGACAATGCCAAAATGAAGTTGACTTTTACTAATACCATAGAGATCTCTAACTTATGCTGTTTTTACATCGTAGAAGTGCAAAGGGGCTTAAATAGAGCAATATACTTACATTTAGATTGGTGATAGTTTCCAGATGGGTCATATTCTGTTTGACTTCTTTTTCATACCGCTTCATAAGGTTTGAGTGCATTGTTAGCAATCTATACAGAGTCAGAGCAGAAATAATACAAAATTTTAATCCTTTCATATATTACATGTCATGCAAATAAAGAACCATTATGGGAAGTGGGAATTCCCCTGGAAATAGTGAATGATCTAAGTGGAGATCAACTGGAGATCCTATTTCAGAACTTTAATTGAAAAAGGGATTTGATTAAGTTTAGATCAACCAAGAATAGGACACAGTCACACATCCACCTACACATTGCCATGAAAAGGGTGATGGCATAAAAAGGTGAATGAATCCAATACAAGAGAATTACATACGTGTGTCAATAATAAACTGTTAGTTGTTGATAAGTGGAAATACACATGTACCACTGCAAATTTTAAAATGTTACTAAACAAATCAATGAGATTGATTGGCTGAATGTTTGTATCATAAGGTAGAAAACATAGTTTTCAATGAAGAAAATGCTGGGTTCCAGCATTTTCTTCTTTAAACAACGTTGTCTCAAAATTTATCCTAGTTCATTTTGAACTTGCACAAGCAGGAAATCAATTGGAGAAAATGTGTATTTTAACAATCCTGTCAAATACATACATAATTCTCCCATTTATTTTAGCCTGCAGTACTTTCCTATTATTTGTCTTCCACCAATCTTAGATAATCAGTCCTATTTGGGATAGCAGCTGTAGGCTTGGAAAGGATGTAATGGTAGTACTGGTGTGATAAATGCCAGGTACCCATTGCTAGGTGATCTATTCTATCTAGTGATCTAACTGAAAGATTGTTTAACCCTTTGCTGTTTAATCCCTGCTTTTTACGTGCCTGTGATTTTATGATTTAGAAAACATTGTGAAAAAAAAAGAAGAAATTGCTTCTGATAAGCAATTTTTTCAATTTCCCACACTATTTTCTACCCTACTGGATGGTTATTTTTAAAATTAAATCCACTTTAAATTTTCGTCTGCAAAACCTTTGAATTTGGACAGGTCCAAGATTTTGTAAAACAGGAAAGTGTTAAACAAGAGGCCCAAGAGGGCCTGTATCGCTCCACTGGCTTTATCATCTCAAGATTTGAAAGAAAAATAATGAAAATTAAAGGTAATGAAAGTCACAAGCATTCAGAAGGAATTTTGACTTTTTCCTAATTGATACTTATTTACAAGCTAATCAGAAGAGAACACATATAACTAACATGTAAAATTACATGGAAGAAGACTTTTTATATATCACTTAAAAGAAACCTATCACACTTATTTAACTCAAAATTTTTCAATAAATTTCATTTCACCTATTACCTGACAATTTTGACTTTGATTGATCTGAATTCCAAACTAGAAAGCCATGAATGGCTTGTGTCGCTCCACAGGCTTGAATTTCTTGTAATAGCAAATCTAAGTTTTGACTAGATTTTTAGATATTTTGGCTTCTACTGATGTTGAAAAGATTTTCAAATTTTCTACTATTATAACATATATAGAGAAATGACCTCCGCCCATAAAAGACATATTTTTCTTCAAATCACAATAATTTTGGGCTGAATGATAATGGATCACCCAAGGATCATACTAATGAAGTTTGATTGATATCCATCATTTAGATTCTGAGAAAATGATTTTCAAAGTTTGCACTATATAACATATAGAGAAATGACCTCCGCCCATAAAATACATATTTTTCATCCGATCACAATAATTTTTGGTAGACTGATAAAGGGTCACCCAAGGATCATTCATGTAAAATTTGGTTGATATCTATCATTTAGATTCTTTGAAAATGATTTTCAAAGTTTCCACTATATAACATATTGAGAAATGACCTCCGCCCATAAAATACATATTTTTCATCTGATCACAATAATTTTTGATAGACTGATAAAGGGTCACCCAAGGATCATACATGTAAAATTTGGTTGATATCCATCAGTTGGATTCTGAGAAAATGATTTTCAAAGTTTCCACTATATAACATATAGAGAATTGACCTCCGCCCATAAAATACATATTTTTCATCCAATCACAATAATTTTTGGTAGACTGATAAAGGGTCACCCAAGGATCACTCATGTAAAATTTGGTTGATATCCATCTGTTAGAACCTGAGAAAAGCCACTTTTTACCATATTTGGAAATTAGCCCCGCCCATTAAATTCATGTTTTTCATTGGATCAAAATTTCTTGAACAACTTTGAAAGAGGATCACCCAAGGATCATTTCTGTGAAGTTTGGTTGAAATCCATCCAGTAGTTTCTGAGGAGAAGATTTTTAAAGAAAAGGTTTACGACCGGACGCACGGACGCACGGACGCACGTACGGACGGACGCACGACGGACACAACGCCATGACAATAGCCCCAGTGGCTTTCAGCCAGTGGAGCTAAAAATCTTAGCAGACTACATAAAGCAAAGCCAAATAATGCAGAAATCATTAATAGAAAATGACAAATTGCAAATGAAATCATCTTTAGCTACAATGTTTGACTGGGAAAAGGAGGCAATATGCTAGGGGTATTCATAACAAATTATAAGGAAGGGAAGTAATGAGTGTTTATTTTTATCACTTAATAAACTGCATTGATCTCCCTTGATCTATGTTATAGGAGGGACCCCGGTGAGAATTACTTCCTGAGGTCGTTGTATGGTAAAAGTAGTTCTTAAAGAAAATGTAGTCCCTCAAAGATAGAGCTGTTTTAAGTGTTAAACAGTGATTTACATGTAGTTTTTCATGATTTTTAAGTTATTTCACCTCTGTTCTAGAGTTTTGAAGTGCATTTTACTATCTCTTTGCAGGAGTTCATTCTCCAGGTGGGGGATGAAAATTAAACTGCGTGATTTCTGGGCGCGAAGCTTTGTTGGTTCCGAAAGAAGGGTTCCCTTGCTGTGACTGTATTATCTAAAAAACTGCCTTATCAACCTACATGACAATTGGTTTTAAAAAGAAGTTCTTAGAGAGAGGAATAAGCATCTGTAACTCCATAACCTCAACGAACGTTCTGAAAAGAGCTCTGGCTTGGAGAAAAACACTGATTTACCATAAACTTAAGAGGACAAAATTTCACCGGGGTCTGACCTAGATGGGAAAATATGAACTTCTTTATTTAAGGAGATTTCAACCTGAAACTTTGTACACAAGTTGAGAATCATACTGGAATGTCAATTAGCAGAGCATTTCTCTCAAGGTTTGTTTATTTTTTCTATATTTGAGGTTTTTACACGAATGTCGTAAAAAAACCTACATTTTTGGGAGAGTGATCTCCCTTTGACTGGAGGCTTGTTTTGTTTTCATCTTTTTGAAACATTTTGGCATGCAGGATGGGAAAACTAAACTGTTAAATCAGCTTAAGACAACAATTCATGTAAATCATGGTAATTTATGAGAAAATTTGTACTTTTAAAGGCCCCTAGAGAGCTTCGGAAGTACATTTGTTTCCGAATTTTACAGCCGACAAGTATAGGAAAAGATCACTTGTCCGATTAAGATTTATTCTTTCAAATTTAAGGATCATTGAAAAAAGCTTCAATGTGCCATGTTGTAGATATATAAACCTTGCCATTATATACTTTTTGTGCTGGATAATTTAGACAAGAGAAACCTTTGAGATAAAAGGAGAATTTGCTTGATGCAAGTATTTTCTCCTTTCCTCTAAATGATTTACAATCAGAACAAGTATTAAATCTTATAAAACATAAATTGGCTTAAAATTTGCAATCTCTTACATAGTTATATGACTTTTTCTAGATTTTACACTCACTTTTATTTCCTTTTAGTTCTTGAGCAAATTGAGAAATGTACTTGTCTGCTTTCAGAAGGCTACTTCTGACAAGTTGGGTATTTGAATTTCAAACCCCTGTTAATGTGAATCAAGTCCAAATTAACTTAAAAACAACAACAACAACAACAACAACATTTTTCCCTTTCAAATAGTTGAAAAAGAAAGTTTGTTTGAAAAGACAATGATAATCAAATCAATACTAAATGAAAAAACCCAACATGTGTAAGGGGGGGTATACGTGAAGAAGGGGGGGGGGGGGGGTATTCGGAAGGACAGTCAGCCGGGTTGGCATGACTATTTCGGTCAGCAAACAGCAAAGAAAAATAAACAATTTTTTCAGACAAAGACCAGATCAGATCCCAGTCAAATTTTCTTCTCTCTGTTGAGCTTTACGTCGAGGCTTTCAGAGTGAACCAAAAATGACTGATAATCTTTGAAAATAGTGTTCAAAATACAAACAATGTACTACTTGATTGGGAGTGACAGTTCTTTTATATTAAGAGTTTCACAACTCTAACTCTTTTATTCCAGTGAGACAGATCTTGAATTGTCATCGACAAATTACTTGCGGATTGCTGTGATTGGTGCTTTCTTCATCGCTCAGTCTGACCTGTGGATAGTTGTCGATACCAGCTCTTCGTATGGGTCGGTTTTCCTTGTAAAGATGGTCACAGAAGCATGTCTTTATTCGATTCCTTTAGCCATTGTAAGTGTTGTTTATGTTGCATTAAAATCAATTAAGTGAAGATAAATGGCCTCTGTCACTATATTTTATCTATATTCTGTAGTGTAAAACCAGGCACATGCCATCTGCATGCTCAAGTTAAATGATGCTTGACATATTAACTGACATCAAACCTGTTACTTGCTCTATGGATTAATCTGAATGATATAAACTTTTTGAATGCCAAATCTAGCCTATGATGTGCTCTACTCTTAAAGACGTTTCCTACTAACTATATCACACTTAAAATTAATGGAATGTTTGTTTTGTCCCTATTCAAATCGATGAAAAGGTAAAAAAAAATGGCTTAAACGTCACAAAGAAAGTATTTTTGCGCCATATTTCCATGATTTTGCGACAATCTTGCCTACTTTGGTGGCCAAAAATTGATAAAAATTTTCCATAAAGCATCAAAAAGATACTCCTGTATAAGCAGCACACACAGAATATAATATTATGTATATATCCCTTGAGTATTATTGAAATTATAGCAGTTTCATAATGATAATTAGGATGCAGAATGAAATTCATTTTTAGCATGATTTTTTCATAAACACCTGCATGTTTCAAACTCCTCCAGACAAGGCAAAAAGTGGATGGAACCATCTTATGATATCTTATTTTTACTCAGATATAAAGAAAAAATCAGCAGAAAATAAAACTTGGTGTTTCTCTTGAACTTGAAATTTTATTTAGGAGGGACCCCGGTGAGAATTACTTCCTGAGGTCGTTGTATGGTAAAAGTAGTTCTTAAAGAAAATGTAGTCCCTCAAAGATAGAGCTGTTTTAAGTGTTAAACAGTGATTTACATGTAGTTTTTCATGATTTTTAAGTTATTTCACCTCTGTTCTAGAGTTTTGAAGTGCATTTTACTATCTCTTTGCAGGAGTTCATTCTCCAGGTGGGGGATGAAAATTAAACTGCGTGATTTCTGGGCGCGAAGCTTTGTTGGTTCCGAAAGAAGGGTTCCCTTGCTGTGACTGTATTATCTAAAAAACTGCCTTATCAACCTACATGACAATTGGTTTTAAAAAGAAGTTCTTAGAGAGAGGAATAAGCATCTGTAACTCCATAACCTCAACGAACGTTCTGAAAAGAGCTCTGGCTTGGAGAAAAACACTGATTTACCATAAACTTAAGAGGACAAAATTTCACCGGGGTCTGACCTATATAAAATGTCAAAGAGCTACAGATAGGAGGGATATTTTGTTTTTCAAATCTAAATATTTCCTTCTTCCTAACTTAAACCCTATGCTGTTGGTACTCATTTGAAATGTATCATCAAGATGAGTCAATTGAGTACTAACAACATAGTTTAATTGGCAATAAACAATTTTAGACTGACTTTAAGCCGTCTTATCTGGATCTTATATACCTATAATTCAAATATGCATACACTTACACATTTACATCTCTTTGAACAGACTTAGAGTGTTTAAATAGTGATACATTTATACTTTCATAAAACAAAGCTGACTGATAGAAAACAAGACTTTGAAGTCTCTTTAGAACTATTTTGTTATGATATATTTGGTCTTGACCCCATTGCACTGAAATACTCAATCACGACTAGCCTGCATACCCTTTACTTTAATTCTTTATACCAAAATAAACGTGATTGCAGTAAGTAGCCTATTCTTAACATACTAATTTCAGGTAGAATTTTAGTAAATGGTCATCACCTAAGAAACATCCATGCTAAGTCTCATCATTGAAATTGGCCCAATGGTTCAGGAGGAGATGTGATTCATAGATTTCGGGGTCAAAATAAGCCCTGCCCTGCCACGCCCATATTTGGGGGCCAATCCAAATTTCTTGAACAACTGTAGAAGAGGGTCACCCAAGGAACATTCTGGTAAAGTTTAATTGAAATTGGCCCTATGGTTAAGGAGGTGATGTCGTTCAAGGATTTCGGGGTCAAAATAAGCCCCGCCCTGCCATGCCCATCTTTGGGGGTCAATCAAAATTTCTTGAACAATTTTAGAAGAGGGTCACCAAGGGAACATTCTAGTAAAGTTTCATTGAAATTGGCCCAATGGTTCAAGAGGAGATGTCGTTCAAAGATTTCGGGGTCAAAATAAGCCCCGGCCTGCCACGCCCATCTTTGGGGGTCAATCCAAATTTCTTGAACAACTTTAGAAGAGGGTCACCCAGGGAACATTCTGGTAAAGTTTCATTGAAATTGGCCCAATGGTTCAAGAGGAGATGTCGTTCAAAGATTTCGGGGTCAAAATAAGCCCTGCCCTGCCACGCCCATATTTGGGGGTCAATCCAAATTTCTTGAACAACTTTAGAAGAGGATCACCCAGGGAACATTCTGGTAAAGTTTCATTGAAATTGGCCTAATGGTTCAGGAGGAGATGTCATTCAAAGATTTCAGGGTCAAAATAAGCCCCACCCTGCCACGCCCATATTTTGGGGTCAATCCAAATTTCTTGAACAACTTTAGAAGAGGGTCACCCAGGGAACATTCTAGTAAAGTTTCCTTGAAATTGGCCCAAGGGTTCAAGAGGAGATGTTGTTCAAAGATTTCAGGGTCAAAATAAGCCCCGCCCTGCCACGCCCATATTTGGGGGTCAATCCAAATTTCTTGAACAACTTTAGAAGAGGGTCACCCAAGGAACATTCTGGCCAAGTTTGGTCAAAATCCACCCATTGGTTTAGGAGGAGAAGATGTTTAAAGAAAAGTTTACGCACGCACGCACGGACGCACGGACGGACGCACGACGGACACCCCGCCATGACAACAGCTCGCTGGCCTTCGGCCAGTGGAGCTAAAAAGCAGTGTTAAACCCCAATGAAACATACAAATGTACTTACGCAGATGATTTCTTAGGGTCTGCATCATGGTCTCCACTCTCCTTTTTCCGTATAACTTTGTCAAGTGATGGGTAACCTATCTTAGGATCTGTCTGAACATGGATGCTGAAATTGTAATTATTAAAAAAGCTTTCACCTAAATATCTGTCCTGAAATAAAGCATTGTACTTGATTAAGTCCCCAGACTGAAAGCTGGCAAAGATAAAACTTGTTGGTTGAATGGAGGTTTATATCACTTTGAACAGTATACAATCCACTTTGCAATTGATTCATGGAACTTCCCATCAGAGGTACAGATAAGGGGTAACAACAGTCTTAAATCTTTATTTCTCAAAGAAGCTCTATGTTGTGGGAGCTAATTGGAATTGTCTTGGCCAGACAATCAATCATTTGTGACCCGTCACGCAAAAAGGGACCATCTGGGTAGTGTGTAAAGTGTCATCCCTATTCAGACTGCGCAGACTGACTAGGATCAAAACTTTCTGCTTTGATGATTTTATATATCTAGAATGACCAATCTACCTTCCTATGAAAGTATTTTAAAATGCAACCCCTGGTAGTCCTGTACTAGAATCAATCTCTTTTTTGAAAAATCATTAAACAGAGTTCCCAGATGGTCCCTTTTCGCATGACCAGTCACATTTATTAAGACAGGTGTCTGCTGGACACCTTACTCACTTTACTCACTTTCAATTAAGTACAGAGAAATCCGCTTATTAGCAGCCCCTATTTTTCAGAAAAAAAGTTGCTATTAAGCGGAGGTTTCTATTACCTGAAAATCACGTTTCAGTCAGTATCCCAATCTCAGAAGTGTACAAGTACATTGTTGGCATAAGAATCAATGCATACATGAATGATTATATGTACATTTGGTAAGTTCCGATCAATGGCTTATTTCTGTGTCCCCTTCAATTGTATAAATTAGTTTCAAATTTATTTACGTCTTTATAATCAATTTTCCAGAGAAACAACTGCTTTCAAGTCCAAAGGTTGCCGATGAGTATGAAATCCTTATTATACTTACTCTCTTGAAGTAACATAGTTTCGTAGCAGTTCACTAACTTTGTTGGATTCTTTGATAGCATCCAGCTCTTTCACTGCATCATCTCTTTGATGTTTCACTTTCAGAAGCTTCAATTTAAGTTCTTCATTTTCTTTGGTGAGCTGCAATCAATGTAATAGTATTTCAATTACTGGTGGGTGTGTATCATTGGGTAGAGAGAAGGAGTTCAATAAGTTCAGCAAAACCAGGACATATTTAAACTAGAGCTGCTTGAGCAGCCGATTTGCTTCATAGAATCTACTGTTATGTTTAGTTAATAATTGAGGTGAATGAATGAGTGAATGTTTATTTCATGTAAATAAGTGTTTTAAAGTACCATATGTTGGTAGTTAATACAGTGGGAGAAAAAATGGGAAATGGAGTTTAACCCCAGCAAATGCATTGTCCTAAATATTACTAGAAAGAAGAAAAAGATTTCCTTTGAATACAGGCTGCACGGACAAGTTCTGGAAACTGTGGACAATGCCAAATACCTTGGAGTTACTATATCTGGAGATCTTTCCTGGAATAAGCATATTGACAATATAACAACTAATGCAAATAAAACTTTAGGTTTTCTCCGCAGAAACATCCAGACCAAAAATAAGAAGATCAGAGAAACAGCGTACAAAACTATGGTTAGACCCCAGGTAGAATACGCATCAACTGTTTGGAGCCCCTACACAACATCCTATATCAACAAAGTAGAAAAAGTACAACGTAGAGTAGCAAGATGGGTTCAAAATAATTTTTCTTATTATGACAGTGTCACGTGCATGCAGAAGGAGCTTGGCTGGCAAACTCTCCAATATAGACGAGACATCACAAGAGTCACTATGTTCTATAAAATTGTTAATAGTTTTGTTGCAGTACCCATACCAACTTATCTTGAAAGACCAGTTAGGATCACCAGACATATGCACACAGAATCCCTTAGACAGATCCACACAAATGCTTCTTACTTTAAATATTCTGTTTTTCCTTACACAGTGATACTTTGGAACAGCCTACCAGAAACAATCGTACAACAACCTGACATTGCAGTGTTCAAGAAGAGTCTCGATTCGTTTCAGATAGTGAGCAGTCCCTGAATGACTAAAATTGTTTTATCAGATCTTTTAACATAACACTCACAATACTTTTAAATTTTGGCACCCTAACAAATGACTATCAGTTTTTAATCCAGCACAGACGTGCACCTGCCAGTAATACCCGAAAGGGCAGTATATATAGCCTTGAGTTTCCTCTATTCGAGCAGGCTCCCGTATTCGATCATTTTGATTTTGAGGGATATCCTGATGTCTCAATTTTTTTAACAAGTTGCAAATGGTTAGAAATTCATTGTCAAAAAACTTATGCATAGCGGATGATAAAAGGAGTGCTGCACTTTCCGAATATAATGATTTTTTCTTCCCTACTATTTTTTAGTCGGCCATTTTTAAAAAAATGCAGGCCCTTCAATTGAAATTGTCTTTACTCAATTGGCGTCATGTGAATAACTTTTTAAATAATTCTAGGTCAATAGTAAGAGGTCTCTTTGAGTTTGTAAGTCTGTTTCAATATTGTGTGATTTGTGATTTTGATCTTGGGGATGAAAATTGCCAAGGTGCTCGAATATGGGAGACTGTTTCTAGACCTTTCTAGTCAGTGTGTGCACATGCAGCCATAACACCCTGTCACTCGATAATGTAACCAATCTAATTTTTCTTCACATGGATAAATCACAATTAAGTTTATGCAACTTTTAGTCTAGTTTACAGGGAAATTTTGCATTGTTCGAGTCTGCCAGTGCAAATTTCATAGCTTAAGGTGCTCGGATATGGGAGACTACAGGCTAGATAGATAGATAGATATTGAAGTAACTATAGAGGAAAAGTTGTGCCCGACATGGGACTCGAACCCCCGACCCCCGGAACACTAGCACGGCGCTCTACCAACTGAGCTAACCGGGCACCTGGTCATGAGTCTACCCAATATCGAACACTACACTCCTCCCCCTTTTAACCAATTGGAGCCGGTCCCATACCGCTCCCAAATGGCCGAACCCAGCGTTCTCCGTTTACTTCTGACACCATTGAAGTAACTATAGAGGAAAAGTTGTGCCCGACATGGGACTCGAACCCACGACCCCCGGAACACTAGCACGGCGCTCTACCAACTGAGCTAACCGGGCACCTGGTCATGAGTCTACCCAATATCGAACACTACAATATGTTGAAATATTTCTACCAAGAATAAATCATGATCAATGATTAACATATAGAAAATTAACCTATTCCTGTTAACACGTTTTTCATCCAATCACAATAACTTTTTGTAGTCTGATAATGGATCATTTCAGGGAAGTTTTTGATGAAATCCAAAAATAATAATTTTAATCTGTCAATGCTCTAAAAATCGCTCTAGACGCGCTGTACATAAAACATAAGCTCACACCCCATCCCCACTCCCGTCGCGTTATAATTCGAAGTGGGATCTACGAAGTAAAAAAGATAAGATACAGAATACAAATTAGCCGATAAGCAAATGAAAATCTTGTGCGCGACAATTGCTTACTCAAGAGAGTGAACGTGGTTTTTCAATAAAAGCTCACTAAAAAAAGTTGCAATTAGCTAATCATGCTCTCCTTTTACATTCACTTTATAATCAAAACTAACTTTACCAGCATACACGTGTGTATGTCAGGATATGCCATGTTTTTGTCGATAACCTAACCTCAAAATATTCAGAGAAGTTCGATTTGTTTTCATTGGTACCGGTGAACCGTGAGACTGATCTCATATGAAAAACACCTTAGTCGGGAGGGGGAGGAGAAAGCGGTTTGGTGGGGTTTTGTTTGTTTGCTTTTGTTTTTTTTTTTGTTTTTTTTTTTTTTTTTTTTTAATTTCGTTCCTCTCATGTTTTCCTGGTCCGACCTCCGAAGACAAATCTCAAATTAAGAACTTAAAATCTAGGCAGAGAAAGTGGAGTGGCTGCATGAAATTTCATAGAAGGCCGGAAGGGGGTTAAAATCGTTCAGGCCTAAATTCTCTGTTTTCCTTATTCATACTACCATGCAGGCATTCTGTGCAGAGTACAATTAATAAAAGCCCCTTTGAATCACTATTTGCATGGAATTAATGGTTCTTAGTTCGAAATGAGCTAGGGGCGGGGTATCTTGTGCAAGCCACTTTTCAAAGTTTAAAAAAAGAGGGTTGGACTCAAAACAAATGAATGGGGCTTTATGACACTTCCATGGCATGTGCCATTTAATGCACCAAATAAATAAGAATATTAATCATCAAGGTAGATTCTATATTATTACAAATGCACCCCATACAACCTACCCTCAATAGAAGAGTATTTAGGGTAATGGTTGTTGCAGGACAACTATTGTCACAACGGTCTGCGTTTAAAACATTTGTCATTGAGCTGTGACCTCGACCTTTTGAGAAATATGAATATTTCTTACAATTATCACATTTATTCATAAAGGAGAACAATAGTTGTGCCAAGTTATTTCAAAATCCGGCCATAAATGTAAGGTATTTGTCAGGACAACACAGAGCTTTCAACAAGTCTTGTTTTACACCAACTTGCTGAAATAAATCAAAGTCAACAAGATGTGTTTGAAACACAAATTTCTCCCTCCATATCTTTAGATGTGCATCATCAAGATCTATCAACATGCCAATTATCACCAGTGAGCATTGTATTTTGAATAGCTTGAAGTAATTGGAAATGATACATTTTTTGGATAAGTTTTGCAATAAGATGGACAGACAGACAGACAACGGTAAAATTATAAGCCTCCGACCTTTCAATGCGGGAGCATAAAAAGGGGCACGATTCAAACAAAAGTTCTTTGAGAAATTTCCCTCTTGATATAGATAATAGTTTGCTCTTTTATGTGATTATATCGATCAAAGTTTCAAGTGAATGCCTTTAGTGGTGACAATATAGTTTTTGTTGTTCACGAAATCAAATATAGATCGATCTTACTCGAAAAACAAATGATTATTCTATTTCTTTAATGCAAAAAGGAGACAAAAGACCAAGGGTGATCACAAAAGCTGCATTGAGCACAATGTTCTAAGTGGTGCTTAAAATTCAATGCAATCATATTATATGAATCTCTTTTAAAGATATGGAGGAGACAAAAAGAAGAAGTTGATCAACAAAAACAAAGAAATATCTACTTTTTTATTTAATCATTTTAATATTTGTCCCTTATGTACAGAAGGTATTGCAACTCCCTCTCTAATCCTCTGAAATGATAATTAAAAGTTTAAATGATTTTTTATGCTTTTTAATGAACCATCTCGAAAAAAAAAAAAAAACAGTTTATCATTACTTTATATCACAGTGAAATTACCAACAAGAGGCTCAAGGGGACCAGTATTGCTAAACTGGCGCCTATCGGATTTATGAAAATATGTCCAATGTAACTTCTTAATCATGAAAAACTTGAGCCAGATTGACATGATGGAATGTCAAAAAATGGTAATGGTTTAGGAAAAAACTAAACCTTATATTCAGGAAGAAAAGGAACACAAAATGATGAAGTTGATTGATTGGGGATTAAACACAGCTCTTAACACTACTGCAGTTATATCGTGGTGGCTGATGCACCTACCCCTGGCTTCCTGTTGTTTCTAACTACAATACAACCACAACATTTCATCCAGGCCACCAGCCGCCCATCCCACCTATGCATAACAAAAGGATGATTTTGTTTATTTGAAAGTGGTTTAACTATGCAAATGAGGTAAGAACGTATATAATTATAGCAACGTTATATTTATGTCGTAAGTATGAGGTCATAATGCATTTGATTAAGTCAATTCGCAAACGTCGTTGCATGTTTCGCGGAAAAACTTCAACTAATAAATGACTGGAATGTCCTTGGTTGTTTTCGAAAATTCAGGTCATATCATAAATAGAATATCAAATTTATGCTCATAAAATACCGAATTTATTAATTTATTAAAGTCGTCGTCTCAAAAGGATAAAAACTCGCCACAGCCTCGTCTTTTCCTGTTTATAGGTGACTCATTTAATCAATTCGGTATCCAATGACCACTCATTCAAGATTCTCCTTTTAATTGTCCAAATATTTAGGATAAACTATAACAGTATAAACCTACCTTAGAGCGTAGGCTAGTTTCGCATCCTTTAAATAGAAAAACAATGATTTGTCATATAAATGGGTGGGTATTAAGGTAGTGGACCATAATAGATCCGCAACATTTCGGATCGTATGATCTTTCACAATGTTGACCGAGGTTTCCCTAATGAAAATCATTAGGAAACCCCGGTTAACATTCTTCAAGTTTATTACTCCCGAAACGTTGCGTACTTATTACGGGTCCACTTACCTTAATCAGAGGCTACTGGTTTGTCAATATGTTGAAATATTTAAGATTTACAAGTGCAGCAAAAATGAATTATGAATAAGTACAATTATCACAAAGACGTCGCGCACGGTAATGCGGCACTTTTTATAAAACGTCACCCTCTGTGTTTTAAAACAAATCATAACAAGACTCCTTGGTCGCACCATCCATATATCTTACATCTAAATAACGCTTAAACCATGGCCAATTTATAAATCAAACTTTTATTGCAAACTATTTTCGTATGATTTCGTAAAAAGGAGTTTCAAATTGAAATTTAAGCGAAAAAACGCGTGTTACATGTAACATAAAAGCATCTCCGGAAGATACCCATCTTATATTTTATACAGTTTTATAATGTTTAAACTGCTTGAAAGAACATCAAATCTAAACGGGCATGACGTCCAACAATTTTACCAACGGAGATTGAAATTTAACCACAAATAAGAAAAACACCGCTATATGTTTAATAAAAAGTGAAGCGTAACATCAATTTTTAAGACGCCGAAAAAATGACGATTTTCTCTTATATTTTAATCAAAAATGGTTCAATTGCAACCATTCTTTAAATTAAGAATATTATTTTTTCTGTTTTTCTTAAATATATAAATAGATATCAATTTGAGTTTCAAACGGAAAATTGATAAGCCGAAATTCGTGTGGAACGAAATTCTTTTTTTGGCTGTTATTAAACTGTTTTTCCATTCTTAATACGCTAAAAAATGCAGTCCTTTATACATACAATATTTTAGATAAAGCTAAGAAATATTATTTTTCTCTTAATAATCATATTAAAATTTCATGAAAAATATTTACGAATAAAAGAGATATTGATATTAGTTCGTGTGGAACGATTTCTAAAAAAACGCGCATTTTCTTACAACGACGTTATGTTTGATTCGTGGAATTATAAAACCGACGCGCCAGACGAATACAGAGTAGATTAAATCCGCAGTTCAAGGGGAGAAATAGAAAAAGAAAGCGTAATATCATGCGAGAAGAATATCTGTGTGGAAGTGGCGATGCGAGTAGGGGAAGGGAATAACTAGATATAAACAAGAGGGCCAATATTGCACGAAATCGCTCATGTTAATTTCGGATAGCAACAAAGAATGTTTGATACATTTTTTTCGCAAAGACTTGAATTCATGGACTGTAAGTAGTTGTTCTAAAGCCCCAGGAATAGTGAGTCCGAAGCAAACTTAGCAAAATGTGAAAACTTTTTTCAAACATTCAATAAAAGGAGGGGGGTTACGTCATATTCCTTTTACAAAAACGCATATAATGATGACATCACTTTATATGAACAAGCTGCTGTTTGTTCCAATTGAACATTGCAATAAAAATAGGGTGAATATTTTATAATGTCAGATTTACCTCTTCATTATAACATAAATAATGTTCAAAAGAAGCGTCTAGCCCAATATATCTTCATATTTAGAGTGGAAATAAGCCTAACTTTAAAAAAGGGCCTTATCCAATATTCGCATGTCTACACATTTATGCGAAGTTGAAAATAATATGACATTTTGCATTCTTCGCGAGTGATAGGGGCGGGGTTTAATTCTTTAATGATGACTATATATTCTGACATTGCTATAGCCGTAGAAAGAGTGAGCGATATAATGATAACGTGTACTTTTTTCTGACGATCAAAAAACTCCCCCAAAACACTAGACCCTACTCAATCGACGTTCGCTATTTCGACGTTACATTTTAGTGTCGCATTACCGTGCGCGACGTCAAATTGATTGGTAGCCTTACAAAATAATAGTCTTTTGATCGTGTAAAGGTAAAAAAATGAATGAGCTGTATTAGAGCATATGGTAATCTATTAGAATTTTTAGGGTGGCATAAACTGCTCTAGGTTAGCTATTGTATTCACTCACTAATAATCTTTCCACCGATTATAAATAAAATATCAAAGTGGCAAAGTGTCATTATATTATTATTGTTAAAATCTGTAAACAAGAGCTCTTTGAGGACAAAAAAGCTCCACCATTCCAATAGCTGGATAGTAATAGCATCAAGGGCTCTGCCTACGGGTGCCTATTCTTGGCTGTCGAGTGCTGGATGCTGGGAAATATCTAAGATAAAAATGGGCATAATTTGCACAAAATGCATCTGAAGTTATCCCCCTTGATAGTATAGGTTCCTCTTTTGATACTGATCGTGTGTGCAAATTTTCAAGTGAATGCCTTCAGTAGAACCAGAGATATCACAAAATGTCAAAGTTTTCGCAATATTTCGGGTTTTCTCCGGATAACGGACGAGCTACAGAATGACCCTAAACTGCTCACCCGAATTTTATTGGTCATGTGGAGGGCAGCCAAGGAACTTTCTGGCATAGCTTCATTAAAATTCTCCTTGTGGTTTCTGAGGAGATTATTAAATACAGAGTGCAAATTTGCCAAGCCCTGCAACGCCCATATGAATGGGCCATTCATAATTTCATTAACTATATTGTTAAGAGGGTCAACCAAGGTCCACTCTTGCAAAGGATAACTGATATTTACCCTGCAATTCGGGTTATTATAAAGTTAACAACACAGGGCTGACGACGCACCGTGTTCCTGAAAAATCAATTGACCATTTTGTGCTCAGGCGGTTAAAAAGCCGCCCCTCTAAAGATTTGCCTTCATCCTTGCATAGTTGTCTCCTTCTACCCTCTTAGATTTACGATTATCCACCAATTTGTTAAAGCAACAGAATTAAAACCACAACATTGTCTGGACAATCCATTACCTGTACCAAATACCTAACTAAATAAATCTCATTGGACATCTTTTCTTTTATCTTTTTTACTCAATCGCATCAGATAATCATTCTTTAACGAAAATCTACATAATACCGAAAAAGATAAATACTTTGTAATTACAGCGTTTTGGTTGATGACCAACGCTAAATATTGTGAAATGTAAACTCCTTAATCGACGATTAATTGCGTTTTGTCTCTTACTGATGTGTGCCATTAGTAAGAGAAACACCAGTCTTTTGATTCGGGGGAGAGGGAACCCCATTCAGTTCGTAAAAATTCCATAACGGATTACGTTTTATGGTAAAAATGTTGTAAGACAGCTGTTGGTTTGGTCAAATATGGGTTCGGCGTATTGAAATAAAATAACTTTTCTGATTTTTTTTTCGATTTATGAAATGAATAGGCTAGACTCTATACTTCCATGTTATCTTTCCCTCTCTCCCTCTCTCCCCTCTCTCTCGGTCTCTCTCTCACTGTCTCTGTCTCTCTGTCTCGGTCTCTCTCTGTATCTATCTGTCTGTTTCTCTCTATCTCTCTCTGTCTCTCTCTGTCTCTGTCTGTCTCTGTCTCTCTCTGTATCTATCTCTGTCTCTCTCTTTCTCTGTCTCTCTCTCTCTCTCTCCCCCTCTCTTTCTCTCTCTCTCTCTCTATCTATCTCTCTCTCTCTCTCTCTTCCTTTGTACTATAATATTTGAGAACAAATTGGACATGCAAAGCAAATTTGAATTTATAATGAGAATTGCCGATATTTTGTCAAGACAAATTCCCTTGATTATTTTTTACATGTATAATTTTTCTTTTAACAACGGATTCAATATATCACCATAGAATGTCATCAGAAACGTTCACCATCATTACTTTCAGTCTTTTTATTTTATTTTTAAGCGCATTTACTCAAGTACCACTAGAAGCTTAATTACCTTACAAATGACAAAAAAAAATTACTGCACTTACGTTCGAGGTACCTAACTAATGACACAAAATCACCATACTTACGTCCGATCTACTTCTCCAATTTACGGAAAAGTCGGACGATGTTCCGAATGTTTCGAGGCACTTTCAAGTTTACGGAAAGTCCGAGCGATGTTTCGAATTGGTTAAGACAAAAGTCACGTATTGCCAAAGGACGGTTAAAAGGTGACCGATAGACGTAATAAAATCGCTATTGTTTGGATTTTATTGGATTACTTTTTGTCAAATTCTAAACAAGTGCCACTTTATCATCCGGCGTGAATGTAGAAAGCAGTCGCCATTTTATTCCGGTTTAAACTAAGACAGGATATATTCGAATTCACATTTCAACTTAAAAATGTGAATAAAATGGATTACAATGTCGATGTAATGATGACTAATGAAGCGTATTGTAAAAAGTAATGTTTCCGTTCATAGATTATATAAATTGTTGTCCTAAAATGAATTTATGGAGACCTTGATTGACCCCGTATTATATTGTGAAAATGGAGATTAGAACTGGATTTATTGTGCTGCTTATCAAAAGTGTTGCATGCATCAACAGAGAAAGACTTCAAACCTTTCCTCCTCCACAAAGAAACTTCGATGTTATAAGAGTAAGTACGGTCGATATTGCTCGTTCGAGCACTTCAATTAAGCTGCCACTCTTTCAAAGTGACCATCATACAATTCCCTTCAACGTAAAGCAAAATCTCTGAAAAGTTGAGCATTCTTATAAGAAAAAATGCTTAAATTGAATCTTTCCTTGTTGGAATCAAATAGAATCGGCTCAATGCTATCAAACGGATTAATTGTCCTGCTCATCCGAAGTATTGAACGTTTCAATAGAGAAAGATAGCAACCGTTTCCACAAAGAAACTTCGATGTTCTTAGAGTAAGTTGTAGTTTATTAGTCTAGGGAATTGCGCGCTTTGAGTGGACTGGTAGCCGATGAAACGCGCAAGGTTTTAAGTCGATCCAATTCCCGGAAGACTACGAAAAATGTGACGGAAAAGCGACGAAATCGCTGCGCAACATTTACTCAGACGGAAACTACGAACCACTATTCATATTTTCACTACGACGGATGCCCGTCACAATCTATAAATAGCATCGGGGGAGTGACGACAATCCGTCACTCAACCCTTGACTGTTTATAGATTTGTAACGGTTTCCGTCCGTTTTGGAAATTTGAAAAAAGAAAACAACAAAAACACCGTATAATACAGTGCTAAGGGGCTCAAAATCCATGTTCACTTTATTCAAATACATGTACGCATGGTAGTACGCGGCCAAATTATCGTCTCGAGGTATACTCTCTACCAACTCCTTGGTATACTAAAGTCTCTAGCCTTGTGATATATGATTATTGCAGTTTATCCGTAATTGGTACTTAAAAAATCGGACCCTAAATATACATGTATGTTAAGAGTCCGTGTTAAAAGACAAATAACATTTCTGTAGGTCAGACCAACCGGATTTTTGGCTTTCTTCGTTCCCTGTAAAATTACTTAACTTTCTGGTGCTGCAGCGCATCTCACAACGCTATTTTTATGCCCCCGTATCGAAAGATATTGTTTTGCCGTTGTCCATCCGTCCGCCCGTCTGTCTGCCTGACTGCCTGTCTGTCTATCTGTCTGGCTTAACAAAAAAAACTTAACATTGCCAATATCTTCAAGCCTATTCAAGATACAAGGCTTATATTTGGCATGGTGACAGATCTCAATTATCCGCATACCATACCATTTTGATACCAAAGTCAAGGTCATGCGACAAGGTCAACGTTATATGCCAGTGCCAAATGACCCAAAAACTTAACATTGCCAATATCTTCAAGCCTATTCAGGATACAAGGCTCATATTTGGCATAATGATAGATCTCAATGATACGCATCTGCTAGTCTTGTGACAAGGTCATGGTCATCTGTCAAGGTCAAACTTCTAAAAAACATTACAAAAAAACTTTCATTGCTCAGTTTATTCAAGCATATTATAGATACCCTTTCTAATAATTTGCATGATGAAAGATCTCAGTGATGTACTCCTGTAGGAATCAAGGTCAATGTCATTCTTAAGGTCAATGTCATCTGTCAAGGTCAACATTTGAAGAAAAAAAAAGCTGTTACAGGTGCATTTGTGTTTCATAAAGACATCTGTTTTTTTTTATATAATACGTCATTAGCGTTTCATCTTTATTCACAGATCTATCTTTTTGTATAGTGAACTCTCTATTTATATCAACACTTGTCAATTACAGTAACTCGGTGCTAGCAGCCTAATTGCCGTCCCGTAGTTTCGCCGGTGTTGGTCCTTTTATCAATTCTGTGATAAAGATAAGTCTCCACTCATTACTATATTTGTCTATTACAGTACCTTGGTAATTGGTACCATGCAGCCGAATTACCGTCCTGTAGTTTTTTCGGTGCTGTAGATTTTACCAACTCTGTCGTACAGTATAATCTTAAGCCATTACAAAATTTGTCTATTGCAGTACCTTGGAAATTGGTACTATGCAGCCAAATTGCCGTCCTGTAGTTTTGCTGGCGCTGCAGATTTTACAAACTCGGTGGTACAGTACAGTCTCCAGTCAGATGGGGTAGTCATTCAGAATGTTACATACAGGTATGTTCGCTCGACGATACGTATGGTGGCAAAATCATGCCATGAGATACGATATAGCAGAATGTAGAATTGTTGATAAAATGAAAAATTTGTAAAAGATAATACTTTGTTTCGGTGTAGGATCGATTTATCTTTTATTGGGTGAATAAAAAAACTGAGACTGACTGCTTTCGAATTCGGATTTTATTTTTGGCGCCGTTCAAAATCGATATGAGAAGAATTTCTTTGTCCAAAATCGTAATGCTGAAATTGAGCTTTAAATCGTAATGGTTTGCATGTCTGTCGACATTATTTTCATGCGCTCAACGTCATGTATTTGTTTTCGTTTTTAGATAGCACTACGCGAAATATTGCATGGTTTCACTCGCGGCGATACATTAGTAAGGTGATGTGAGGTTTCCGAAATAATGGCTGCTGACGGCCACTTAATGCGAATCAGACACAAGTGTGCAAAAAAAAACCCCGAGCGAACACTAGCAAACAAAAACAAACAAACATACAGAAAACCGACCGGAGTAATGCACTCACGACGGTATAAAAGAAAATTCACCGCGGCATGACAAGAAAAAATTCCACGCAGCATGATAAAAGAATTCCATGCAGCATGATCCAGATTTCCTTTCAACATGATAAACATATTTTCCAAGCAGCATGATGAAATGTTTTCCTGAGCCATACTAAAAAATGATTCTCTCATCATGGTGAAGAAATTTACACGCAGCATGATAATCTTCCCTCGCAACATGTTTTTTATTTTCCTTTGACAGGGTAAAAAATCTTCCTGGAATATGATTAAAAAAAACTTTCCCAGCAATACGACAAAAAGAATATCCCCGCATTATAATAAAAAAGATTTTCACAGTATCATGAAAATAAATGTTCCCTGCAGCATTAAAAAAAATATCGCAGCCTGATTAAATATCAACCATGCAGCATGATGAAAAAATCCCCTCATTATGATTAAATTATCCTCGAAGCATGATAATAAAGTCTCTTGTAACAAGATAAACCCCACAGCTTGATAAAAAATTTCCCTGCAGCAGGAAAAATAAGAAATCCTGCAGCATAATTAATTTTTCCCAAAACTCGACAAAAAAGGGACTTCCCCGGAGCATGATAAAAAGTTTCCGTGGAGCATGATAAAAAAATCCTAAAGCATCAGAAAAAAATCACAGCAACATGATAAAACTAGAAATTAACCCAGAATGGGACTTAATTCCTCCACAAGTGCTTTCAGAGAATGAGATATTTTACAGGAGAGGCTAAAAATGTTTCAAATATAAAACTAACTCTTGAACTCTTAAAAGAACTGAAGGTGGAGTCTGTGACACAAAATTACTAGTTTATGTGTACGAAAAGAAAAACAATTCTGAAGTACAAGGGCAGATAATTCTTGAACCAGGTGAATGTGAGACTTCAAAATTTCTTCTCGCAAAACTTCAACATCTGATAAATGCTTGTATAAAGTTTTCTAGCTTTTGAAGGAAAACTGAAGGAGGAGTTCGCGACGAAAAATACTAGTATAAGTGAAAAAAGAAAAAAAACGTCTTAAGTTCAAGGGCAGATGATTCTTAAACCAGGAGGAGTTAGGACCTCATAATAGTGGCTTGCAAAACGTCAACATGTGATAAATAATTGTATAGAATTTCAAAGTTTTTGAAGGAAAACTGAATGAGGAGTTCGCGACACCAAATTACTAGTAAAAGTGAAAAACAGAAAAAATGTCGTAAGTTCAAGGGCAGATAATTCTTGTATCAGGTATGGTTGGGACCTCACAATTGTGTCTTGCAAAACTTCAACATGTGATAAATAATTGTATAAAATTTCAAAGCTTTTAAAGGAAACTGAAGGAGGAGTTTGCGACACAAAATTACTAGTGTAAATGTCCACAGACGGACGGACAGACCGACAGTCAGTCAGACAGACAGACAGGCTGATTCCAGTCAACCCCTCCATTCGTTTTGCGGGGGTATAATAATATCCCCGCAGCATGATGAAAGAATTCCCTCTAGTATGATTAACAATTTTTCCAGCTTCATAATTGAAATTGTCCCTGCAGCATAATAGAAAATTTACGAGCAACATTACTAAAAAAGTACTTTGCGCCATGATTGAGAAACTTTGAAAACTTTTCTCCGCATTATATAAAAAAATCCCTGCAGCATGATATTAATAGAGAGAAAAAAAAAAGACAGCGTGATTTTTTCGACAATAAGGTGAAAAATTTCCAATCGCATGATATTTTTTTTCCTGAAGCAGGATAAAAAAGGTTCCCTGCAGCATGTTGAAACATTTCCTAAATCTAGATGATAATTATTCTCGGAACCTTACAAAAAATTTCCTCGCTGCACGATAGAAAAAAATCCTAGCAGCATTATGAAAAAAAATCCCTGCAGCAGGATAAAAAACACAACATGATACTCCCTCCCCCGCATGATAAAAAAGTCAAGTATGAAAAATAATTCCCTGCAGTATGATAAAAATATGTTTCCAACAGCCTGATAAAAAATGTTCTTTGCAAAATGATTTTTGTCGTGCAACATGAAAAAAAAGTTGTCATCGCAGCATGATAAAAAAAATTTCCTCTGCAGCAAGACAAAAAAATTACACACAGCTATATAAATAGTTATCCCCACAGCATAATACTTTTTAATAAAAAAAAAATCGACGTTGCATGAAACAACGATTTCACTGCACATGCCATAAGAAATATTTACGAAACATGATAGAACGTATTCCCCTCATTATGATAGAATGATTTTCTCAGGCAGCATGACAAAAAATCCCCCTCTAGAATGATAAAAAACTTTCAACACAGCACGAGGAAATTTACCGTCAGCAAGACGAAAGATTTTCAACGGAGGATGATGAAGATTTTCTCCACAGCAAGAAAGAAAACAACAACAACGTGTAGAATGATAGAAAAATATTTCCCGCAGCAAAATGAGAAAAAAAATCCATGCATCATCATAGAAAATTGTATTCTGCCTGTTTTAAAGCCCATGGTATATAAAACATTTTGAGAAAGACAAAAGAATTTCGTGTCATTATTGTAAAGATTTTTGTCCTGCTGCATAATAAAAAAAATCCGGCAGCATGATATAAAAAAGGTCCCTGCAGCAGCATCATAAAAATATACTACAGCACAATGGAAAACTAATTGCGGCATGATATAAAGTTTTTCCAACGCATTTATAATCAAAGCACTGAAAGTACTGATGGTGAACGAATCTGTTGGCATTCTAAAATGATATATTGAATTCGTTTAGAAAGAGAAATTATAAATGTAAAAGAGTAATAATTAAGGGAAAGTGGCTCGTCAAAATTGTAAATTCAAAGAAAGAGAAAGAGAGGAAAAGAAAGGTAGAGAGAGTGACAGACAGAGACAGACGGGTAGAAAGAGAACGATAGGCCTAGAGAAAAGAAAACGGACAACTATAGTGTCTAGATTAATGATTCTTTTCATAACTCAAAAAAATGCAGTCAGAAAGGTAATTCAATTTCCACATGCGGAACCCATATTTTAGCAGATTAAACAGCAGTCTTTCTGCATTTTGCATTTTAAACGTCATCCGCTATGGCTCTGGAACGACCTGAATGGGGTCCCCCATCCTCTGAATTAAAAGACCGCTGTTTCGTCTTCAACCAAAACGCTGTAATTGCAGGGTTTTGGTCTCTTTCGGTAATATTCGGTTTTGTGAAAGAATGATTATCTGATGCCATTGCGTAAAAAGAATTAAAGAAAAACAATTCGATTTATGTAGGTAGGTATTTTGTACAGGTAATGAATTGTCCAAATATACTCATTGTTTAAGTTCCATTGCTCCTACCAAACGGCCGATAATCGTAAACCTAAGAGGATAGAAGATGGCAGCTATTTACGGGTGTATGCTGATAATAGTTCTGGTGCGAGAAATACCAGATTCCATGTTAAGGAAAAGGTGCTCCAGTCCACAGGCGATTGATTCACAATCCAAATTTCGTTTTGTTTTTTTTTTTTGTTTTTTTTTTTTTAAATATTTTAGGTACTTCCAGTAAAACAAATAGATGAATGGTTGGATTGAGGAACTTCTAGACCCATCCGAGGGATAGAAGCGCTACTAAACAGTTGTAGTTACTGTGTCAAGTACTTTGAAGAAAAATATTTTGTTATCATTGTAAAACTAGGGGACAAAAATGCCGTTGGAGACTTACACATCGCAGCGGCAGATAAAGTATTCTATAGTAACGACGTTTCAGTCTCCATTCGATGTAAAAATTTGAAATTAGATCTATTGTGTACGGATATTTGTTCATTTGATTCTATCATTTATTTATCTATTTTTTTTTTATAACAGCAAATCGTACCGAGGTTGCTATATCCCCTGTTTTCCGCCCTTGTTTGAAACCCGTAACCGAAGATATTTACATTTCACAAGTATGCAACAACAAATTTTACTTCATATCAAGGTTGGTCACTGTCAAGTGGTGCGTGTTTATGTTTTAATGAGAATTTGGACTAAATATACCACATTTAAACCTTTTAGAAGCGCCCTCCCTAATAAACGCGCTCCCCCATAAACACGATTCCCAGGCCCTTGACTATCCGATTAACAACACCCAATAGTCCATGGTCAGGCCTCTTAAATTTAATTTCATTAGCTGCTACTCCACGACGTAATGTTCAATAGATTATGGGTTAATTATCTTAAATTTCTATCAGGATTAGGCTGGTTGCGTCATTAAAAGATCGTTCAATATCTGAAAAACTAGCGCGTGCAAAATCGCTCATTTTTCCGGAAGCGTGAAAGGTTAAAATTTAACACAAAATAAAAACTATTTCTTGTCGTTCTTTATAAGTCACATGCGAACCAAATCCCCTTTCTTCACGTTGTTACGAAAATATTTCTGAAATCATTTTACTTTCTGCAAATATCAAAGTCATATGATTAAATCCTAGTCAAAGGTAGCCAACACGGGTGGGGATAGTGTAAATTTACCAAAACTTAACCACAAAAAACTTTAATACATTTTCTTTTTATCACAATATATGATATAGACAAGGTCCCGAACTACCCTCTTTTATGCAGAAAATCTAGTCGGTCGAGATCGCGCAACTCGACTTTACACCTATAAACCCAGGTTAAATATGATGCTCTACTTAAATCACTAATTGCATTCAATAGAAATCATTTTTTCCTGTCACTCAGTACCTCATTCTTTTCAGAAATGCCAACAATTCAGTTCATATTTACTTATCAATTTGGAATCGCGAAGAAACTATTTCAGCAACGGCCATGTTTGTTTGTAGCCTCTCGACCAATCAGATAGCCTGTTACAACTGAACTGTAGAATCAGGCTATCTGATTGGTCGAGAGCTTATAAACAAAAATGGCCGATGCAGAAATGTTTTCTTCCCGATTCCAAATTGATGAGTTAATATTAACTGATTTGTTGGCAATTTTGAAATAGATTAGATCGTGAGAGACATGAAAAAATGTTTTCTATTGAATGCAATCAGTTATTTAAGTAGAGCATCATATTTAACTTGGGTTTATAGGTGTAAAGTTGAATTGCGCGATCTCGACCGACTAGATTTTCTGCGTAAAAGAGGGTAGTTCGGGACCTTGTCTATATTATACATCTTGATAGAAAAAAATAGTACAATAATTTTTTGTGGTCAAAATTTGGTAAAATTATACTATCCCCACCCGCGTTGGCTACCTATGATCCTAGTCACAATTCATACTGTTAAAATAAGAAAACCCTGTAAAATTTCGTGTGTAACTTATTTCAAAAGCGACGTCGCCGCTTGCAAGAATCTTGGGACTTCAAAGGGTGCCGACACCCGGTGACCCAACTAGCTTCAGACGTGTTGTGTTTTCACTGCAACACACTTTCATTTGATGTACCGGGTGCATTTATACATCACAAAATTTTAGGATTTAATACAGGATTATTTATTTCATACGTGAATAGGGCCGGTGAATAGGTAATGATTTATTAGACCGCTTTGTCCATCGGTAGCGGAACATTGAATATTGCATCGTCTGGAACTTCCTTTCTTGTACAAAAATAATAATAATAATAATTACAATATTATAAAAATAATCTCGGCATCTGCTACCACAATCACTTGCTTTTGAAAGCTGCAATTCATGGTCGAAGGTGCCCGTATTTCGATAGATGACTTTAAATGACAGAATTACAATTCATTGGCTAACATTTTATTTTATTCTTTAAATTTATAGCCCCAATAGATAAATCGGAAAGCGTGTTGGGTAGCGCACGTATTTCAATCGATAATTACGAACATGTTAACAGTTTGCTCCTGTTAGATACCAAAATACGTATTTTTTTTAATTGAGTAAAATGGTCTGAAATAATAGCGCCCCACCACGTTTTGAATCGCGCCCGTGCATATTTAATAGGAGAAACACGGTACGAACATTCCATTCTTTTGTAAACTTGACCTTTCGTAACTCATGAGTAAAGACTTCATTCATAAGAAGGCAGATAAAATCGTAGTGGGTCATCACGTGTGGTTTGGCCAATCAGGGGTGTGTAGAAGTTCAAGAGGTCACGACCAAAATAAACACAAACACATTTTTCCGGCAAATTACTACAAGTTGCACCAGGGAGGCTTGGGTCAAAAGCATAGTATCTGTCTCATCGATGTTTTGACACAAACTTTGTTTTTGCTCTTAACTTTCTACAAGCTTACTCGTGCCATCAATTCCTTTGGTAAATCATTCAAAGGTCAATTAGTGATTTCTAAGGAGAATATTCATTATCTTCACTTAACGAAGATTACTAGTATCACCGATTAAAGAAAAAAACAGTGGTTTTGCGGATAGAAGTCTATAAAGATACCAAATTGAATCTTAAGAGGCGCTACTTTATTTCAAATGTATTAAGATCCGACAGGAAATTCGTTCACCAAAATTTCGTTCACCAAAAATACTTCGATGTAGCATGTAGACCCCCCCCCCCCCCCCGACATGATAAAAACCTTTCCCTATGGCAAGATAGATAAAATTCTCTGCAGCATGAACTTATTTTTCCCTGCAGCTGGATAAAAAAATCCTAAAGCATGATAAGAATTGGTCCGACAGCTTGAAAAAAATCACCGTTGCTTGATAAATAGAATTTCACTTAGCATGATTACAAATATTTCAAGGCAGCTTGATGAGAAGTTTCTCACAGCATGATAAAATTTTATTATGTAGCATGAAAGAAAAATAATCCTGCTGCTTGATAGAAAAAAATCCCCTCATCATGATGGTGATTTTTAAAAAAAGAATTACCAAAGCATGATGAAAAAAATTTACCAAAAGCTGATAGAATTTTTTAACTTGTAGCATGATATAAATACCGCATGTAGAAAAAACCCCTTGCTCATTTTACTACAGAAAGGTGGATACTATTCCCTGCAGCATGATATAAATCTTTTATCGTAGCTTGACACAAAAATCGCTGAAGTGTGGTAAAAATTGGTCCTGAAAGCATGAAAATAATTTATGCAGCTTAATAGAATTTTTGCCACGCAGCATAAAAAAAACCCACGACATGATGAAAATTTTCCCTACAAAATGATCAAAAAGGAAATTCCAAACAGCGTTTTAAAGATTATTCTTTTCACCGAATAGAAAACTTTCCCTTTATCATGATTAGAACCATTAAAAAAGTAACTTTTCGCCAGCATTGAAAACTTTTACCGCATTATGAAATAAAAAGAATCCTTGCAGCTTGATAAAAAAAAAGAAAAAATCATGATTTTTTTTCCGACAGCAAGGTGATAATTTCCAATCGCATGATATTTTTTCCCTGTAGCAAGATAAAAATGTTCCCTGAAACACCATAAAAAATCCCGCAGCATGTTGAAACATTTACCTGCAGCTTGAGGAAAATATATTCCCTGAACCTTACCAAAGATTTCGTCGCTGCGCGATAGAAGAAATTCCCTGTATTCTAATGAAAAAAATCCCTGCAGCAGATTAGAAATTTTCAAAACAGCGTGACACGCCCCTCCCCCGCAAGATATAAGAAAAGCTGAAGCATGCAGATAAAAATCCCTGCAGCATGATAAAACTGTACTTAACGGCGTGATAAAAATATTCTTTGTACAATGATAGAGTTTTTTCGTGTAACATGATTAAAGAATTGTCATCGCAGCATGATAAAAATTTCCCCTGCAGCACGACAAAAAATATTCACACAGCTACAAAAATAATTATCCCCACAATATGATGATTTTTGTCCTACATTATATTAAAAAAAATCCACGTAGCATGATAAAAAGATATCATTACACATGCCATAAGAAATATTTACCCAGCATGATAAAACATATTCCCCTCGTTATGATAGAATAATTTTCTCAAGCGGCATAACAAAAAATGATGAAAAAATAATCAATATAGCATGATGAATTCTGCCGTCAGCAAGACGAAAGATATTCAACGGAAGATGATGAAAAAAAAAATTCATTAGCAAGAAAGAAAACAACAACAACATGAACAGCGAGATAGAAATATTCCCCACAGCAAGATAAAAAAAAAGTCATGCAGGTTAAAAGAAAAAGAAATCTGCCAGTTCGAAAGCCCATGGTATATCAAATATTTTGAGAATGACAAAAGTTTTCGCGGCAGCATAGTGAAAAAGTTTCCCGCAGCACAATAGAAAACTTCATTTCAACAAGATAAAAAGTTTTTCAAAATATTGAAACATTTATAAGCATCTAAAACAAAACAAAGCCGTAGCATGAAAAAAAAAACCCTGCAGCACCATAAAAAAGTTACCCGCGCACAATAGAAATTTCATTGCAACATGATATTTTTTTTCCAAAGCATTGGTAAAAAAATCACCTGCAAGATGAAAAATCCCCGCAGCATGATTAAAACTTTTCACTAGAAGCATGAAAAAATAATCTCCATGCGGTATGATAAAAAAAACTTTCCCCGCAGCAATTTAAAAAATACTTCCCTGTAGCTTGTAAAATTTTCCTGGACCATAATGCAAACTTTCTTCCTTAGGCAAGATAAATAAATTTCTCTGCAGAAAAAAAAAAGGTCCCGCAGTTTAAAAAAAATGACCGCAGCATGATAAAAGAAATTTCATTGCAGCATGATTACAAATATTTTCCGGCAGCTTGATAAAATTCTGCCCACAGCATGATGAAATAAATCAACTGGAGCATAATAAAAAAATTCAGCACGATAGAATAAATTCCTACAGCATGTTAAAAAAAAATCCCCACTGCATGATGAAAAAATTTACAAAGCATGATGAAAATTTTTTAACCACAGCTTGATAAAAAAAAAAAAAAAAAAAAAAAAAAAAACAAAGCATGATGAAAAATTTTTACCCAAAGCTGATAGAATTTTTTATCTGTGGCATGATATAAATATCGCATGTAGAAAAAAATTCCCTGGACCATTTTACTACAGAAAGATGAATACTATTCCCTGCAGCATGATATAAATCTTTTATCGTAGCTTGACACAAAAATCGCTGAAGTGTGGTAAAAATTGGTCCTGAAAGCATGAAAATAATTTATGCAGCTTAATAGAATTTTTGCCACGCAGCATAAAAAAACCCACGACATGATGAAAATTTTCCCTACAAAATGATCAAAAAGGAAATTCCAAACAGCGTTTTAAAGATTATTCTTTTCACCGAATAGAAAACTTTCCCTTTATCATGATTAGAACCATTAAAAAAGTAACTTTTCGCCAGCATTGAAAACTTTTACCGCATTATGAAATAAAAAGAATCCTTGCAGCTTGATAAAAAAAAGAAAAAAATCATGATTTTTTTTTCCGACAGCAAGGTGATAATTTCCAATCGCATGATATTTTTTCCCTGTAGCAAGATAAAAATGTTCCCTGAAACACCATAAAAAAATCCCGCAACATGTTGAAACATTTACCTGCAGCTTGAGGAAAATATATTCCCTGAACCTTACCAAAGATTTCGTCGCTGCGCGATAGAAGAAATTCCCTGTATTCTAATGAAAAAAATCCCTGCAGCAGATTAGAAATTTTCAAAACAGCGTAACACGCCTCTCCCCCGCAAGATATAAGAAAAGCTGAAGCATGCAGATAAAAATCCCTGCAGCATGATAAAACTGTACTTAACGGCGTGATAAAAATATTCTTTGTACAATGATAGAGTTTTTTCGTGTAACATGATTAAAGAATTGTCATCGCAGCATGATAAAAATTTCCCCTGCAGCACGACAAAAAATATTCACACAGCTACAAAAATAATTATCCCCACAATATGATGATTTTTGTCCTACATTATATTAAAAAAAATCCACGTAGCATGATAAAAAGATATCATTACACATGCCATAAGAAATATTTACCCAGCATGATAAAACATATTCCCCTCGTTATGATAGAATAATTTTCTCAAGCGGCATAACAAAAAATGATGAAAAAAAAAATCAATATAGCATGATGAATTCTGCCGTCAGCAAGACGAAAGATATTCAACGGAAGATGATGAAAAAAAAATTCATTAGCAAGAAAGAAAACAACAACAACATGAACAGCGAGATAGAAATATTCCCCACAGCAAGATAAAAAAAAAATCATGCAGGTTAAAAGAAAAAGAAATCTGCCAGTTCGAAAGCCCATGGTATATCAAATATTTTGAGAATGACAAAAGTTTTCGCGGCAGCATAGTGAAAAAGTTTCCCGCAGCACAATAGAAAACTTCATTTCAACAAGATAAAAAGTTTTTCAAAATATTGAAACATTTATAAGCATCTAAAACAAAACAAAGCCGTAGCATGAAAAAATAAACCCTGCAGCACCATAAAAAAGTTACCCGCGCACAATAGAAATTTCATTGCAACATGATATTTTTTTCCAAAGCATTGGTAAAAAAATCACCTGCAAGATGAAAAATCCCCGCAGCATGATTAAAACTTTTCACTAGAAGCATGAAAAAATAATCTCCATGCGGTATGATAAAAAAAACTTTCCCCGCAGCAATTTAAAAAATACTTCCCTGTAGCTTGTAAAAATTTTCCTGGACCATAATGCAAACTTTCTTCCTTAGGCAAGATAAATAAATTTCTCTGCAGAAAAAAAAGGTCCCGCAGTTTAAAAAAAAATGACCGCAGCATGATAAAAGAAATTTCATTGCAGCATGATTACAAATATTTTCCGGCAGCTTGATAAAATTCTGCCCACAGCATGATGAAATAAATCAACTGGAGCATAATAAAAAAAAATCAGCACGATAGAATAAATTCCTACAGCATGTTAAAAAAAATCCCCACTGCACGATGAAAAAATTTACAAAGCACGATGAAAATTTTTTAACCACAGCTTGATAAAAAAAAAAAAGCATGTAGCATGCAGAAATTTTCCTCGGGGACCGTGATAAAAACTTTTCCATGATAAAAACAAAATGAATTCTCTGCAACATGAAATAATTTTTCCCTTTGTGTTGATAAAAAAATCTACGAAGCGTGATAAAATGTTGTTCAGCAGCTTGAAACATTTTCAACGCAGCTTGATTAAATAATTTCACTGCAGTATAATTACAAATAGTTCCCGGTAACTTAGTTATAAAATCCCAGAAACATGAATAATAGGTAAACTGTAGCATAATGCTTAATAAAATACACAACAGCCAAAGACATCGTGCAATGATTCTGTAGATTTTATTGAAAATGGATCATTTTGATCGATTTCGAATGGTTTGGAACAATTTCGGTGTGTTTGAGTGATAGTACCCCGTCTAGGAAGAACACTTTTTCAGGCCTAACAGTTGCAAAAGAAGATCCGGCGGGCCACGTCACCAAGTGACATGATAAATTTGTCACGTGATCGGGTGTCACTTTTTGTTTCCCACTAAAGACCATTATGTTTGGTAATTTTATAAAAGAGAATTCGTCATTAGGATTTGAAAATGTTCATCGATTTGAGTTTTGGAATCGATCTTATTTTAGAATCGCCGATCAAAGAAAGAAAAGAGTATAGATGCACAATCTTAGTTGGTGATTAAAGTTCAACTCTGCCCATGCCTTAATAGACAAATTTGTTCTTTAATCACTCATTTGTCTCTCACCAATGGGTTGATAATCGTAGACCTATGTGAGATAGCGGCTGGAGGCTAGGAAAGAATGAGGTGGTTGTACTCGTGATAGAAATACCAGTACTCGATTGTTAGGTGCTCCAGCCGCGATATAATTGAAATAATGTTGAAAGCGGCGTTAAACTCCATTCAATCAATCAATCTTTAATCACTCGCTTAAACTTGTGCATTTATGGTTCTTCTACTAATAAATTGATTGATTGATTGATTGATTGATTGATTGATTGATTGATTGATTGATTGATTGATTGATTGATTGATTGATTGATTGATTGATTGATTGATTGATTGATTGATTGATTGATTGATTGATTGATTGATTGATTGATTGATTGATTGATTGATTGATTGATTGATTGATTGATTGATTGATTGATTGATTGATTGATTGATTGATTGATTGATTGATTGATTGATTGATTGATTGATTGATTGATTGATTGATTGATTGATTGATTGATTGATTGATTGATTGATTGATTGATTGATTGATTGATTGATTGATTGATTGATTGATTGTGGCTATACGCCGCTTTAACTGCACAATTTTTCAGTTATTTCGCGGGGGCTGGAGCACCTTACAATGGATTCCAACTATTTCTCTCACCATTACATTCTTTCCAACCCTCCAGCTGCTATCCCACAAAGGTCTACGATTATCCCACTGGTGGGAGACAAATAGTCGGAAAGAATGAGTGCCGCCGTCGGGGATCGAACCCGGGACCTTTATATTGACAGTCCGACGCGCTACCAACTGCGCTATGACGGCGATCTTCTACTAATGAAACACCGACCTGAAATTAGCACAGATTTGTACCATCCAATTAAAATCTTGCTCGACCACATCTATTGGTCCACCATTTTTTATAAAGCAACATTTATTTCAAACAAAAAATTCTTTAGAATAAAAATCTCCTTAAAAGAAGAAATCATGGGTAGAATGTATTTTGCAAATGAATATTTTGGTGTTAAAACTCATTTTAATGGTATTCATGATTATTGAGAAATTCGCAATTTAGTATACATATTCAATGACAATTACGTTTCTTTGTAAACAGAACGTGTACTAAGCGATCATTCTCTTTAACCACCGCTTTTTGATTGTACCATAAAGGGCCGCTTTCTATACATTTTGCTGTTCTACTAAAAAATTTAAAATGATGGAGATTCGTTACGTAACAATGTACTGTACCATTTCAACGTCCTTTCCAGTCTCGTTCATCAACGAAGTTATTGATCTAAGTGTAAAGAGTTCGTTGACGTTATGAACTAGTTAATGAAAAAAATATGTAAATTAGAAGAAAGCAATTGGTTATCTTAGCTTTTGAGATTGTGATTTAAAATACTAGAAAATGAAGAAGTCGGGGATATATTGGCTTATCTTCACGATTTAAAAACTGATCAAAATTCTTGTTTATGAACTCATATCATTTTCGCGTTGATGTGTCCATGAATAAAGTCTGATGGAAAAGTTATATACAAAAGGTAAAATCCTCGGGCTCCGCCTCCGGATTCTGCTTTGCATATGACTTCTCTTCCCATCAGACATTATTCATGGATACATCAACAAGAAAATGAAATTATTTCCATTATAACATGATCACAATTCTGAAATTAGTTTTATAACCTTTTACTGTATACGTGTCTTCGCTGAGCAATCAGATGCTAAATAAAATACACAACAGCCAAAGACATCGTGTAATGATTCTGAAGATTTTATTGAAAATGGATCATTTTGATCGATTTCGAATGGTTCGGAACTATTTCGCTGTGTTTTTGAGTGATAGTAAAAAAGTATTTGGAGTTAATATTGGGAGCGCTGAGAGAGTGATTTGGAATAGAACTTATCATGACGAATGTCAATTTCACGATGTTGTACATCTCAATAGAGGCGAACTTTTGCGTAAGTTAAACATGACATTGAATCATTTTGATAACACTTTCTTTGTGGTTCAGTATATACGTGTACTAAGTGATATAATATGATTCTTTTCTCCCCAGGAGTATACTGTGTATTAATTATGAACTGACTAAAACACCACAAGAACTACCAGGGATATTTGAGACTAAGGATCCAATAGGTATTTGACTTCCCCCGTTTTACTAAGCTTCTTACGCAAAAAATAATCGTAAGTCAAAATCACAAATCGTAACTGGTGTTTTCATTCAATGTTTGATTCTGTCTTGCAATATTTCATTGGAATCGTCTCTAGAAGACGATTCCACTGAGATGATGCATGACAGAATTCCATCTTTGGTTACGTCTGAAGAAGCAACTTTAATATTTGACTTACGCACAAAATGATCGTAAGATGTTTAGTAAAACGGGTCCATGTTTTCTTAAACATCTTACGATTATTTTTTGCGTTAGTCGAAAATTAAAGATGCTTTTACAGAAGTAACTAAATATGGAATTCTACCATGCATCATCTAATTGGAATCGTATTCTAAAGAGGTTTCCGGTGATATATTGTAAGGCAGGATCAAACGATGAATGAAAACACCAAGCACGATTTGAGATTTTGATTTGCGATTGTTTTCATCGTAAGAAGTTTAGTAGCAGGGGCCTGTTTTACTAAATATCTTACGAAAAAAATGATCGTTAGTCAAAATCACAAATTGTACCTGGTGTTTTCATTTATTGTTAGATTCTGCCTTGCAATATCTCACTGGAATCGTCTTTGAAAGACGATTTCAATGAGATGATGCATTACAGAATTCCATATTTAGTTACCACTGTAGAAGTAACTCTAATTTCTGACTTACGCAAATATGATCGTAAGATGTTTAGTAAACGGGCCCCTGGAGTATAAATATTGCATTGTAATATTAAAGGATACTTGTAAAACGGGTTGCCAGGCATGTTTGAGACCCCAGACCCAAAAGGTACTGTATATTTCATCGTTCGTTATTCATATATGTATGAGGCGCATATGCATGAAACCAAAGCACAAGAGAAAGACTAAAAGAAACGAAAGAAAGATTTGATCTGGCTTTCTCCTCTGTCGATCCTTAGGAACAAAGCGCGCATTTACTAGTATCTTGAATCTCTAAGAAAATGCCCTGGGTAGTGAAAATATATCATCTCTTTCTTTAATGACGCTATGAAAGCCATTATCAAGGTATTGGACCCGTAATTGTTCCGCAGCATTTCGGAACTCATGATCTTTCACAATGTTCACCGAGGTTTCCGTAATGAAACCATAAGGAAACCTCGGTTAACACAGTTAAAGTTCATGACCTCCGAAACGTTGCGGAACTATATCGGTCACTACCTTAGCCTTAAATTAAATTGTCTTTATAACGTTTCAAATTACTGAAAATGAACGCATAGATCAATTTTGGTTTTAGGAAATCCAGTATCAGGTCAGAGTATAATCCTAGCGACGGATTACGTTAGGTTTGCTATCATATGGAGCTGTAAGAAGACTTTGGGAGATATCTGCCAAGACGTGGCACTATCTGTTATCACCAGAAGGAAAGAACCATTGAGACGAACCTGGAGAATTATTGAGGCCATACTGCAGTATTACTTCGAGCTGGGTTTGAGGGATATGATCAGGACAATTCATGATGAGAACGGTAGGCTTAATGATTTTTAATTTTTTTTTATTTAATAATTTTACGGTAATTGAATAACGGTAAGGAATTCGAAACCCTTCGTAAAATGAAGCCATTCACTTCCTGAAACATATCTAATGTGTGTTTTTAAGGAGGAGGTTTATATATTTATAGGCACTTACAATAGTACTGCACTGACCCCTCGTTTAATGTCCCAAACGAAGCGCTTGTTTTAGTTAATACGTTTACATAAGTAACAGTTTTTCATAGTCGGGTAAAAACCCTGAAAATGAACCAGGTTAAAGTGTCTTAGTTTCTTTAAACACAAAAAAAGAATCATAGAATTTATTGGGACAAAGTTCGGAAAACGAGGTGAAATGTTAGTCAGAAAAAGGAAATCAACAAAAAATGAGTTGAAGACTTCAAAAAGACATGTTTCATTCTCAATGCAGAATATCCTTTTTTGGCGGGAGTCATAGAACAAAATCAGGCTCCACAATTATGCAGTCTGATCTTAGTCTACACCACTAGGTTATCCTTTAGAACCAAAATAGTCAAAAAAATATTTTTTTCGCAACGAGTGCACCCGGTTCCCTAAACACTTTGATCTTCAAGTATTTTTGCCAAGAGTTTTATTCGGAAGAATAAGGATTAAGAGTAATGGATCGTGACCAGGGGCCCGATTTACTAAACTTCTGACGAAAAAATGAATCGTAAGTCAAAATCACAAATCGTACCTGCTGTTTTCATTTATTGTTACATTCTGCCTTGCAATATCTCATTAGAATCGTCTTAAGGAAACGATTCCAATGGGATGATGCATGGCAGAATTCCATATTTAGTTACTACAGTAGAAGCAACTTAGATTTTTGACTTACGCAAAAATAATTATCGTAAGATGTTTGGTGAAACAGGCCCCAGGGCCTGAGATCCAAAATAATTGTTTCATAATCATATTAATATCATAAGATCTAAGTTATCATTGAAATTTCTTTCAACAGCGTGTATGATGTTTTAAAGAAGGGAACTGAACTCAAACAGACAGCTACGCTGTAGGTCGACGTAGAAGGAGGCGGCAGACAATAGCTATACCTGATTGAGATTTCATTATATGACCCATTAATAAGAAAATATTGCAAAGAAAAATAAAATTGATTGACACAAGTTGTTTCTTCATTAAAAAACATTCTCCATTTATCATTGTAACGGTTTTGTTTTCGTCTAAGCAAGTACAGTTATCTCAGCGTTGAAACAATACGTCTTGTGTTTAAAACAGTCCTAAAGTTTTTTGCACACTAAAACGGTCGCAGCTGTGGACGCGCCTTAACCACTTATCAATCAATATTTTATCAAGTGATCCGTTTTCCTGGAAAACATGGCAAAACGCCAATAAAGCGGACAATACATTTGAACCCGTATTCTTAAAGATATTAAAACGTGACCCGTCAAGCGAAAAAGGACCATCTGGGTAATGCGTAAAGTGTCGATCCTAGTCAGACTGCGCGATTTGCGCAGACTGACTAGGGTCGAAACCTTTCGCAATGTGCTTAATTTCTGAATCTAGAATGATCAATATACCTTCCAGTGAAAGAAATTTTGGAACGCGACCTCTGGTTGACCTATACTGGACCCAATCTCTTTTTCAAATATTTACCTTAAAGAGTTCCCAGATGGTCCCTTTTCGCGTGACGGGTCACAAATGTATAATTCTTAAAACGAGAAAAATAGGTTATCTTACAAAAAATAGGATCCTTACTACCTGTTCATGAAACCATTTTTATTTTTATTTTTTTTATTTTGCACAAACCGGTTTTTTCAGCACTGAATGCAATCAAAATGGAAAACACTTGTGGGAAAAAGAGAAATAGTCATGCAATTTGTCTCTTTTCCTCCATGGTTTCAACAACATTTTTCAGTCTCTTTTCAATTTCAACGCAATTGAACTTAATGTTGAAATTTCTTGAATTTGGATTAGTCTTAAATTTTTCGTTTTGTATAATCTGGTTCAGACAGCTAAGATGACCCAGTGACGGCATTTAGGCAGGTTTTCCTGGGTAATTGATCAGTTGAATTGAATTGAATTGGGGTTTTACGTCGCTTTTAACAATCTCTGAGTTATATCGCGACGACTGGAGCACCTAACGATGGATTCCTGGTATTTCTCACACAAGTACTACCACCACATCCTTTTCCTAGCCTCCAGTTGCTATTCCACATAGGTTTACGATTATCTACCTATTGGTGGAAGATAAATGTCGGAAAGGATAAGTGCCGCGGCCGGGGATCGAACCCGTGCGAATATAGACCCCTTGATTAGAAGTCTGGCGCGCTACCAACTGCGCTTTTGTCGCGGCGGATAATTGATCAGACACCAGGGGCCCGTTTTACTAAGCTTCTTACGAAAAAAATAATCGTAAGTCAAAATCAGAAATCGTACCTAGTATTTTCATTCATTGTTAGATTCCGCCTTGCAATATCTCATTTGAATCGTCTTCAAAAGACGATTCCAATGAGATGATGCATGGCAGAATTCCATATTTAGTTACTTTTGTAGGAGCAACTTTGATTTTTGACCTACGCAAAAAATGATCGTAAGATGTTTAGTAAAACGGGCCCCTGTTCCGCTCAAAAGGAACATCTGACCGACCCCCCCCCCCCCCCACCCCACCGCCTTACAAGGCGAATCTTCTATCTAATGAGCTAACCGGGTCGCTTAACTTAACCCAAGATATTGGCTATAGCATCGTTGATTTGACAAAATGAGTGATTTTTCATGCTTTAGGAATGATATTGAATGGGAGTGGGGAGAGAGTTTAATGAAATTGAGGGGAGGAGAGTGAGTGTTTGAATGAACGAATGGATGAATGAATGAATGAATGAATAAATAAATGAATGAATGAATGGATAAATGCATGAATGAATGAATGAATGAGTTCAGCATTGAATTCGTCCTAGCGAGTTAGAATGGTTTCGAGTAGGATATTGTCAATTTAAGGATGTTTCTTAATGCAAGACCACAACAAAGCCACAATGAAGGTAAAAAGTAGGGAACACACACTTATAAGTGAATGACCGCAGAATAATTAAACTGAAACAAAGTGATTACGTGGTCGCGGATAAAACCATTGAAATCCCTCCCAAAACATGTGATTTAAACGGTGAAATTTATGACAAAGTTTGCGTAATATTGTTTGCATGTAATTATGTTATATCATCAATGTGAACGTGATTTCCTTTCTTTCTTTCTTTTTTAATAAGTTTAAGATATTGACGGTCTTTTTTGACATGTAAGGCAGGTATGTTGAAATTTGGGATTAAGCAACGATTTCAACATGTGTGTTAACTAACACGGTTTTTTTCTGTCGGAATATGCCGTTTGCCAACCAAGGAATTCCAGCTGAAGCCTGACATTGTGGAAGGAAAAGTATATTTTTGTCACGATCGTCTAAACTCGTAACATTTTCATGAATGCCTTCTTTACTATTGACACTTCAAAGCGATTCACTGGCTCCGCCCCTTATTCTCCGTCACGACATGCCCCACAGAAATTTAAATGTCATTTGTCTGGAATATCTGCTAAACATATGGTCACGGTCATGAAAAGAACAAAACATATCTATGCTGGTCGAGCTAAACTTCGTAACTTCAGCTCGTTAAAGCTAATGCTACGACGTTTAAGTCGCCCATTAACGAAAATATTTCACACAAAATTAGCGGAAAAGGGCGGAGTCCGAGGGTAATCTCATTATGAATGAATGTTTTGATTGTCAATCGATTTTCGATTGACACCAGAGATCTGTTTATTACACAAGTATCACAACAAACCCTATGGCCTCGGTTGTAAACTGTGCAAACTGTTTGCAAATTATACCACGCTTTGCATCTGCACTTGTGTGCAAAGCGGGATATAACGTGCAAATAGTTCGCAACGTTTAGTCATTCTGAATGCAGGGCTGTTTCCAAATCTCTGACCTGAATCGATAGATCCGAATGTGTTTGTGTTTTTGAGAGTTTAATCTTACAACATTAGTCAATGTATCATTCCTTTTAATGAAATTTCAAAAACGGACTTATAAAACAGTTGAAATCAAAATTCAAAACGATTATCTTTCATATAATATATATAAAAAAAACAAAACTATCTATACTCTTGCTTTGTGAAATTATCTTCCTTTCACCTTCATAGTGGACGGAATCTTGAATGCTGTTCAAAGTCCATCTGTGTTGATGCTGGTAAAGCGAATTTCCCAATGCAATATGTGTCAGCCTCATTTGAGACCTCGATTTTAAATAAATAAAGTGATTATTAAACATACGTAAAACAAAGATACAATTCTAATTGTACAAAAGTAGGCGTCCGATTAACAAACTATCAAAGCCTGAACAAGCACGATACTTGAACACGATCTGATATAATTCTAATATCTCGAATGGTAGAGTATTGACATTGCGTATCGTAGGGGCTACAACAGTAGTCACTACCATTACGCACATTATGCTATTGCGTAATACAAAAATATTATTTAAACAAATTATTGATAAATTATCAGGACACCGTAACTACAGCTTATTAAGGCTATAGTTACGATGTTTTGATTTTTCGCCAACGCTCAGATCATAAAAGGGGAAAGCGGATGGAGGGCATTTATCTTTTGTTGCAGTCCACATATCGCCTTTATACTATATAATATTTGGTGGTTGCATTCTGAGTGCGAATGATTTTCAATGTCCCAGCTACGCCTATGGGTTCTACAATTGCTTATGAATGAGATCCATCTTCATGTCAAATAGCTTCGGCTTGAAGAAATTGGCGATTCTACTTTTGGTTAAGTTTTGCAGACAGTCGGGCAAGACTGACAAAATGATAGGTGGAACACACAAACGACGGAAAAATAATAAGCTCATAATATTTCCAATGTGGAGGCATGAAAAAAATGCTGTCTTGTAAAAACTAACTTCAAATCGACCTCATGGGTCAATGTGTAAATTAACAGTTCAGTAGTAACGATAATGCCTTATAAAATTAAAACATGCTTTCGTGAAAAGTGTTTCGCACCTCATTCCTCCATCCTTGTTTTGGATCCGAATACAAAATCCGGTCATCGACGTATATTTTTTCTCCATTTTTATGAATGCGCCCCTTTCTTTAATCAAATTCTCACTGTCAACGATTCCAAAAGGTTTGTTGGGTTTTTTTTTCAATAAACTTTCATAAAATGCGTTTCATGACATCCCGTTCTTTCTAATCCAGTTTTACGATTATGGAAAATACAACCTCCATGCCACATTCTATAGAAATACCGCCTATAACCGGCCTCGTATAGACCACGCATTGTCTGTAACCACTCCATATAGTGAGATCTGTAACGTTTGAAGAACACAGTGTGGAATTCTACGATCACCATCGACACGTTGGCACGTTGGAGACTTTTGTGATGGACCATTTGTTTTAATGCGGGCCATTCCGCACCCTCGGCGTCAATCTTGAGCAAGTCTATCTTCCTCTGGAAACGAAAAGGTGGGGGTCATTCAATATGATTATAAGAATGTTGACCATTGTTTCTCTTGCAGTTCGGAGGAAAATGATTCTTACATGTAAATATAGTCAATCTTGCTGTAGCGACCACGTCCATTCAGAGACTGATTTCAAAATATTCATCTTTGAAAATATCCTAAATAGTAAGTATTATTGGTCTAAAAAATATTGTAAATGAATCCTTTGTTGTTAAAACTCACTAGAATAGTCTCAATGAGACGATTCTATTGTTTTTCAACAATAAATGATTATACAAAAAATCACAATTATATTCAATTAAGAATGTATTTCTAATTTGTAAACAAAACATGTGCTAAGCGACCATTCTCTGAAACAACGGCTTTTTCGTGGTTCCGTAAGTAGTCACTTAAAACACGTTTTACTGAAAATGCTACATTTTTCTGTAGCTTACAAATAATAAATCTATTGGTTTACGAAGCGTTATGTATACATTGTGATTCTTATTATTACAATCTCCTTTTCATAATGTCACATGGTAAAGAAAAATACTTTAAAACCACCAATTGATTCTATCCTATAGTGTATCATGTTCAAACTCGTTAAGATTGTGATTTTAAGTGATAAATGCACGAAAATATTATTTTTCGGGTATGGGTTTCTATATATACTGTTGATCTTTCTAGTACAAATCGCACACAATACTCAATCGAATATCAGACAGAGAATCAATGCCTTTCATAGACGAGCCATTATGAGCACAGATACGTATTTCACTGGAATAGATATCTAAGAAAAAAAAAACACGAAATAAATCTGTTAAGAACTTACATTTTCATGATGAAGAAGTTTTCTAATGGAGTCGAATGTTTTAATGTTCATATCAATTCTAGAGGACACAATTTCGTCTTTACCTCCAATACCTATTTTATGGAAGGTAACGAGATCTGAGTGTTTATGGTCCACTTGTGTGTCACTGAAAATAGAACAGGAGGCTTTAAATCTAAAACTATCTTATTTGATCTTCTAAAGAGCCGTCAAACTTTTTTTTCCATCATCCATCCACACCAATATATGTATGTGTATGTATATGTGTATGTATATGTATATATGTATGTATATGTGTATGTATATGTATATATGTATATATATATGTATGTATGTATATATATTCGTTCTCATCCATTTTGTCATATGTATGTTTTATTATATTTTGTAATGTACAGATGCATTTTACTTTGTACATATATGATGAATAAAATATGTTTAAACTAACTAGGCTTTAAAATCATTCGGAACACTGCTCGTACATTTCCATAACTTGAACTAGAAATGTCAGAAAAAAATCAAAACTTTCGCACGACAAAATTATCAATAAACCCGGTTATCTCTGAAAACAGCCGAGCTAATAAAGAGCGCTTATGGCAGTATTCAAGATTTTGATATACACGCCTATGGCGACCATGAGCTAATAAAGATGGGGACACAAGATGACAAATACCCAAATACCAAATACACCCCGCCCCCCTCATTGTGGAGATGCCGGAGGGGCTTATCCAATAGTAATTTTGATAATTTAATCTTTCTTGATAGATGATTAAAACATCTTATAATAACATCTTAATAAATTTTGAAAAGCTGAGAAATAAGCACAAGAAATACTTGAGTTCCTAAAAGTTTGATCATTGGGTTAAAAAATAAATATTTCAGCCTAATTGGACCCGAGGCTATAAAACTCTTCTAAAGCAAACTAAGAATTTTCTCGAATTTCAATATGAGATAAAAGCTTTAAATCTATTGTAATACTATAATAATTGTATGAACATAAAAGATTTTTTAAAAAGTTGTTATAAATAGCAACTTATTAATATCATCTTTTATATTCATTCGTTTATCAAAATTCTAAGTCTGAAGAAATTATAGGTCGAGAATGAAAAAAAATATGATATCCGGACGTGATTGTTCTTAATATAAAAAGCTTGAAATAACAAATAATAACCCTTTGCTGTTTAATCCCTGCTTTTTACGTGCCTGTGATTTTTTTATTGAGGAAACATTGTGAAAAAGCAAGAAATTGCTTCTGACAAGCAATTTCTTCTTTTTCCAAACTATTTTCTACCCTACTGAATGGCTATTTTTCAAATTAAACACACTTTCAATTTTCGTCTGCAAAACCTTTGAATTTGGACAGGTCCAAAATTTTGTAAAACAGGAAAGGGTTAAGCAACGGATACCTACTCTGGGTCAAAGGAATGAACCTCACAGTTATAATACGCCGCTAGCCCATCATCGAAAGTATAGTCTTTCCTATTCCTGCAATGATATGATATTTATACAATACAGTTTGATTTCAGATGTTTACCCTTCTCAAATGTATTTTTTCACAGTTCAATTTAAATGTACCAAGTCGTGCGTCAGTCTTGAGTCGAAATAACTTTATTACTGTCCATACTTTATGATCTCCGAATGCTGATAAGTAACACTCAGGAAAATAATATACGTGTCAAAGAGTTCTTATGTGCAATGACCCTCTTCCAGTCCAATATCATCATGGAATGAAAAAAAATCCTTATCTTCAAACAAGACTTTATAAATTAATTCGTCCATTTATAACTTGTAAATTTTCCATTCAACACCAATTTATGACTCAAACAACACCAGTCCCAGGTCGGAAGGAAAAGTAATAATTTTTGCAAACTCAATGTTTTGGGTACTGCTTGGAATTTTTCAGACAAAAATCATTCAAATGATTACCCACAACGTAGCTTTTGAGTGAAAATTAATAAAATTCTATGTTTATAAATCACAATTAATTAATTCATTTGTTGCTCTAATACATAATTTCGTCGTTGAGCGACAAAATTCATGTATCGTCAATTAGATGATGCTACAATATTTTGACCGCCCAACAAATGAAATGAGACGAACGCAGACAAACGAGCCCATAGAAGCCGTAGGCTTTCAAATGGCATACACAAAGTAAGTTACAGTAAGTTTAATTAAGCTTTGTAGACTATACGTCAGACACGACTTGTCGTCCAACTATGTCTCATACACGTGGTTACCCGCGCCATGTTCGTTTCCTACAATCTCCCGATATCTTATGTATTAACCCCCGAAAATGTTGAAAGCGGAGTAAAACCCTATTCAACCAATCAATCAATTATCCCCCGATATAAATTCTTTTTGACGACAAACGACGATTTGCAGATTTACCCAAATGAGTAGACTAGACATGACTTGTTGCTAAACAATGTCTCACACACATGATACATGTACCCCCGTCATGTTTGTCAACTAGATGACGATCTATTGGCTCCTATCCCAGTTGTATAAAAGATAACCATTGGTTAAAAATAGTTCGTTATTTTTTTTAACCAATCAGGTTTGTTGTTTCAAATTGCGACAATTGAAATAATAAACCTGGTTGGTTAAAATTAATTTCCGTTCTATATTTGACCAATACTTAACTTTTATACAAACAAACGCTTATATCTAATTTTTTTTCCCTAAATTTGAATACTTTTGGTCGACAAGCGACGGTTTGTATTCTTACCCAAATGAGTAGGCTAGACACGACTTGCCATTCAACAACGTCTCACAAACATGATATCCTCCGTCATGTTCGTCCCCTAGATGGCGTTGTCGTGGACATATTACTTCTATCGTCTCCTGATATCTACATAGTAAAGAAAATATAAAAAGATCAAACATGGAACTCAATACCAGTTTTGTATCTTTGAATCTAGCAAATTTAGAAAGTATTTTACTATTATTTTTTTTCTTACACGTTTCTGTCATTTTTTTCATTCTTTCACAAATACCTAAATGTTTACCTTAAACACAGCTGTTTTGGGAAAAGGCCGATTTATTATCGTTATCCTGTCGGTGTTGGTACAGGCGTAATTGTACATGTAGGTGTAGTAGTTGCCGGAATGACAAACTTTAATATTGCCATATTTCAGATAATTTTGAATAATAACAGATAATTTTATAGCTAGAAGCTTGGCATGGTACGTGCTATTCCATCACAAGAGCAACCTATAATATCAAGGTATATAACTCTAAATGCATTTTGGTTAGAGTATCCCTACAATGGAGAGAGGCAATAATTGCTTTTTTATACATCTGTGACCCGTCACGCGAAAAGGGATAATCTTGGCAGTGCTTTTAGAGTCGACCATAGTCAGACAGCGCGGATTACGCAGACTAACTAGGTCCAAACTTTTCGCAATGTGCTTATTTTCTGAATCTAGAACGATCAATCTTCCTTCAAGTGAAATAACTTTTGAAATGCGACCTCCGGTTGACCAAAGCTGGATCCAATCTATTTTTCAAATATTCATTTTACAGAGGTCCAAGATGGTCCCTTTTTGCGTAACGGGTTACATATCTGTGTAAATAATCCGTTATCCAGGAAAACATGCCTAAATGACGTCACTTCGTAATTTCAGCTGCCTAACTCAGATTATACAAAATCAAAAAAGTTTCAACATTCAACGAATTTCAGTGTTCGTTGAAAGTCAAAAGTCAAAAGAGACTTTAATAGAAAACTTTGAGGAAAGGAGAATAATTCCTTTAAACAAACAATTTCTCTTTACTTCACCTATGTTTTATCTACTTTTCCCCTTTAGCGCTTATTAATAATCAGGTTTATTGTAATATGATGAGATAAACAGCTACAAAGCATCAAATTCTTTTTAAATAAATAAATAAATAAATAAATAAATAAATAAATAAATAAATAAAACAAATAAAATAAATAAATAAATAAATAAATAAAAATGAATAAATAAATAAAATAAAATAAAATAAATAAATAAATAAATAAATAAATAAATAAATAAATAAATAAATAAATAAATAAATAAATAAATAAATAAATAAATATAAACCCTGGATGTCTTCACCTACCTAAAGAAGAGTTCTTCAAGTTCGGCGTCTGACATCGACTGGAGCACATTGTCAGGCGGTACGACAATCTTGCCTTTATCGTTGACATATTTGGTGGTGTCATACCTCTGGAAATAGATTAGAAATATATGATAATTGGCGGACCGCTAACCTTCGACAAGTAGCCTCCGAAAAGTGACCTGCAAGAAGCTTGTATGTCTCGGATTTCAAGACTTTTCTCTCTCTCTCTTTTCAAAATATACGATGTTAAGTCGAACAAGTTCAATTTAGAAAAAAAAAATGAATGACGTCAACTGAATGTGTGTCAAACCCCTTTTAATTGCGTCCGGGTTAATTTTTAAATATATTCAAAGGATAAACATTAGTTATTTTGGTGTAAGTTAAAGAAACTCGAAAATTTTATTGATTATGTATCCGCAGTCGACAGCAGCATCGGATCGCAAGTCAACTCAACTAAGTTAGGACTTTTTATTTGCCAATCAATGAAATACTTAGAAAATAAGCACAAGAACTTTGCAAAGAACGAATTATTTCATGGACATTAAAATCATATAGGTCTATTTGACAGACAAGAATCGCCAATTGATAGTTCAGTCTGTTAAATACTGGGAAGACATCTAGATATTGTGAGAGCCGACCGCATGTGTAAGTTTTGCAATTCTAATATGATTGAAAACGAATTCCATTTTTAATCAATCTGTTCAAAATATTCAGATTTACAAAAAAAAAAATTCATAAAACGATATTATTACACTTGGCCGACACTAAAGAAATTAGAAAATCTTATGTCATCTCGTTCGAAAAATGAAATAAGGAACCTTTCAAAATCCATATACTATGCACTAATTCAACGACAGTTGTGTATAACATTCACATATTGTAAGAATTGTTCTTCTTTTAAGCCCATAGTCTTAATTGTTTTGACTTTGATTTCAATATTATTTGTAAATCTTGTTGATTTCCTCTATTTTCAACAATGTTTGTTGCTTGCTGTAAACATTATGCATGATTAATACAATAAAAGTATTGAAATTGTAATTTGCTATCAAGTAGCCAAAGGTGTCGTCCGCTTGTTTTTTTCTTAGCTTTTAATTTGTCCATTGGTATGTGGGGGTCGACCGCTTGATGAACAAGAGCTGTCGGAGGACAGCGAAGCTCGACTATTCCTAGTGCTTGATAGTAACAGCAAATCAATATTGACATTGGAAATTCAATAAAATGAAAGTCAAGAGAAAAGAATCTTTGTCTAGAGGCTGATATTATGGTCACATAAGCATGTGCAGAGTTTCAAAGCAATAGCTTTAGTAGGAACAGAGATACAACTAACATAAAACAGTTGCACATAAAAACATAACTAAGATCTTTAAGGCCGAAAAGGGTTAAAATTCCACTAAATTAAATATCAGAGCAACGAATCTTTTTCTATGGGCTAATATTATGGTCAAAGAACCAATTGTTAAGTTTCCAAGCAACAGCTATAGTAGAAATAGAGATATTACAGAAATACAACATTTGCACGTAAAAACTTAACCAAGATTTTCTAAGTCCGAAAAGGGTTAAAATTCCACTAAATTCAATATCAGAGTAATGAATCTTTGTCAAGAGGCTGATATTGTGGTCACAGAAGCATGTACAAAGTTTCAAAGCAATTGCTTTATTAGAAATAGAGATATTAAAGAAATACAACATTTGCACGTAAAAACTTAACCAAGAATTACTAAATCCGAAAAGGGTTAAAATTCCAATAAATTCAATATCAGAGTAATGAATCTTTGTCTAGATGCTGATATTATGGCCACAGAAGCATGTGTAAAGTTTCAAAGCAATTGCTTTTATAGAAACAGAAATATTACAGATAAACAACATTTGCACGTAAAAACTTAACCAAGATTTCTAAGTCCGAAAGTGGTTAAAATTCCACTAAATTCAATATCAGAGTAATGAATCTTTGTCTAGATGTTGATATTATGGTCACAGAAGCATGTGCAAAGTTTCAAAGCAATAGCTTTAATAGAAACAGAGATTTTAAACACTTGCACGTAACAACTTAACCAAAGCATTACGCCGACGCGGACGCCGACGCCGACGCCCGGGTGACTTGAATAGCCCCCCTATTCTTCGAATAGTCGAGCTAAAAATAAACAATGTTGGCATTCAAACGTTGTGCAAAATCGATCGATCTATCTTCATTTTGAATAACAACAAAAGATTTATTCATAAAAAAGGTTATTTTGTTAACAGACAAAAATAGGACTTGAAATAACAGAGAAGTAATGCGTCACGCCAATGGCTTCAAAAAAATGACGTCATAAGCGTATTTGGGCCGTTTTCGTTACATGAACATTTCTACTGTAGTCTATCCTTAACACCATTCGGAACATCACTCGGCCATTTCCGTAAACTACAACATACCTCGGATCATTCGGAACATCGCTCGGACATTTCCGTAAACTGGAAAGTACCTCGGACGTAAGTGTAGTAATTTTTGGTCATTTTTAGGTAATTCGGTTTCTGGTGGTTCTTCGGTTATTTAATACGCGTGAAAAAACTAACTTTTTGTCAATTCTTTGCTATCGTCTGTCTCGAAATATCGTGCATATTATAATTTGGTAACAAAACGCAGTAGCACACTGCGTTTTGTTATTAAATTATAATATGCCCACTTTTAGTCTTTCATTGATTTTGTTTTATGCATCGTCATCCTTAGAAGGATCCTTGATGTTTGTGACGTCACATAAACCCACGTGCGGAATGACGCGCTTTCATGGCAGCGCCCGTTTTTTTCCCGAGGTCTATTCCGTAGAATCGCCGAGGGTTCCCGATTGACCTCGGATGTATGTAAGGTGGATGGGTATGTAACAAAATCGTGCATTTTGTTCGGCGGTAACAGTGTAAGAAAAACTAGCACTGTAGAATCACATCTTTTACAGTAAATAACGACTGAAAAGTCTTAATTTTTGAGAATGACGAATCATTCTCAAAAATTAAGATTTTTTCAGCCGTTATTTAAGAATCTAAAGATATTTATATGGGGATACGATGGTTTCACGTCAGTGACTTAAAAAAGTAGCGTTGGCGACGTCGAATGTTTTCACTCACAGTTTCGAGGGCTAACGCCATTTAAAGTGACGTCATCGAGTTTTTCCAAGGTTTTCCCGTAATTTTTAAAAAAAAGTCCGTCTATGTACATCCGAGATTGATCGTGAGATTGGCCGAGTGGTATTCCGAATGTCCTTAACACGTGTATCGTCTTTATTTTAATATTGTAATATAATTAGTTACATTGTGAAATTTACATTCAACTCAATTCAGCCTTTCTAAATCACGGCACTCATCGCTCCATTCGTTCATTCTCAATACTCGATCAAATCAATCAAAAGGTTTCAAAATCACTAAAAAGGATACTATCAACAACTACATTCAAAATAGATAGAAATAGATAAAACTCGCGATTTCACTGACATAATTGATATTGTATGCGTCTGATTGGTTCATGAAGAAATAGGAAGCTTTTTATAGAACTTGTATGCATATTTCATTAAGAAATTTATAATAAATATCGCTTATTTTGTTCACCCAGAACACAATTGGCGGAGTTGGATTACCTCCCTTTAATTTCACTCAAAATTCGCTCCACTCGCTCATGTAATTTCATTCCAAACTTATTCCAAAATCATTCACGATGTTGTTAACTTCATACGTGACAGGTTAAGGAAGTGGACCCGTAATATTTCCGCATTGTTTTGGACATAATGAACTTAAACTGTGTTAATCGAAGTTTCAGAAAACCTCGATCAACACTGTAAAAGATCATGAGCTCCTAAATGTTGCGGAACTATTATCGGTCGACTACCTTACCAGTCAAATGGTAAGATATTATCCCTGCGTTTAGGATTAAATAAGTTTGCAATCGTTAAAAAATTTAAACGCGCTTTGAATGTATATTTTCTAAACATTTTGCGAGCGTTTTAATCTTTGGCGCAAAGCATGCGTACATTAGCCAACTTTGACAAATACTAAGTCTCAATAACTCTCCAAGGCGGAAAAAAGTCGACCGTGTTAAAATCGGTCCGACTCGACTCCACGAATCGCAACAGAAATCCCATATGCTCGAAATGGTTTCTGTTGC